>OV656862.1:12486078-13034324 GCA_927399475.2 Acleris emargana | reverse complement strand
TTTTTTTTTTTTTTTTTTTTTCGGAGTGGAAATGCGTTACGCATCATCCCCCGGCCTAGGGTTGGCCATGCTATAGGGGGGGTATGACGGACTCTCTCCTCCCGTCCACTCTCCTGCGAGAGTGGGGGGAGCAGCCTACCGTCTAAAACCACTCCGGCGTTTACCTCCGCTGCTGTTTCCGGGGGCACCATGGGTTGCCGAAGATGCGACCATTGGGTGCCCCCCAGCCTTCCTAGCCTTATGCCGGGGTACCTCCGCCAAAGGAGGGAGAGGTCGGTAAACGCTGCGACCTCTCCCCCAGACGTGTGTAGGACCGTGCAATGTGGGCCCCTAACCCACTGGTCCTACAAGGGGTTCAGGCTAGCAGCGTACTGCACGCGCCTTCGCCCCCTTCGTCTGCGCCGGAGCGGGTGTGCGTCGACATCGTCTTCGCGCTCCCGCTCCGCCACCTCCTTCTGTGAGATGACACTCTCACAGAAGGAGGATACCGCCTTCCACGATCTGTCGCTGCCCAGCATGGCCGAGACCACGCTGCGCAGCGAGAGATCGGAGGCACCGATCACCGCGACCATAGCGCGGCGCTCCGGATCCCAGCGAGTGCACACCTGGAGGGTGTGCTGGGCCGTGTCATCCGGATCGCCGCACTCGTGGCAGATCGGACTCGGCTCCCTCTTTATCTTGTGCAGGTAGTGGCCGAAGCACCCATGTCCGGTCAGTACCTGCACAAGCCGGTACGTCAGCGTACCGTGCGCCCTCTCGACCCAGTGGTCAAGCGACGGGAGGAGTGCCCCTATGGTGTGGGTTCCATAGGGGGAATCCCCCAGGTCACTCTTCCACCGGTCCCTCATCCGTCTCTCGGTCATTCGCCTAGTCGTTTCCACGACTTCGGGGTCCGAGCGCTCTCTTCTGGCCCTATACTCGGCTCTCTGCCGGTATGTCTCAGCCTGCACCTGAGCATCCAGCTCCCACGGCGGGGTGCAGGCCAAGACGCATGCGGCCGCATGGGCCACCGTAACGTAGGCCCTCACAATGCGGAGGGCCACGACCCTCTGAGGC
Source organism: Acleris emargana (assembly GCA_927399475.2). Classification (NCBI taxonomy): domain Eukaryota; kingdom Metazoa; phylum Arthropoda; class Insecta; order Lepidoptera; family Tortricidae; genus Acleris; species Acleris emargana. The sequence continues at coordinate 13,033,268 of OV656862.1, read as the reverse complement.
CTCCGTAAGAGAGCCTTGTTCCGTGCCGATAGTTTATCGGCCCATATTGGTGCACCGTAGAGCGCCATGCTGCGCACAACACCGGCAAAAAGGCGCCTGCATGGCGCACTGGGCCCTCCAACGTTCGGCAGCAGTCGGCCGAGAGCCGATGCAGCGCCCACCACCCGGGGAGCGAGTTGCCGAAAATGCTCCCCAAAATCCCACTTTTGATCCAGGACAAGACCAAGGTACTTGACGTTGGCCTTGACCTGGACCGCCTCGCCCGCAATGGTGACTGCTGTGCCACTACGCAGGCGCCACCCTCTCCCCCCGAAAGTTATGGCCTCAGTTTTCGTGAGGGATACCTCGAGCCCAAGGAGTCTGATGCGGTCCATGGTGAGCTCGGCTGCAACCGCGGCTCTCCTCAGAGTCTCCTCCAGCTCCCTTCCCCGCACGGCCACCATGGTATCGTCAGCGTAGCATATAGTGGTCATGCAGGGAAGTTGAGCCCCACGGATAGCCCAGTCGAACCCAATGTTCCAGAGCAGGGGCCCAAGAACGGACCCCTGGGGCACACCACACGCCATGACCCGGGAAACTCTCCGATCCTCAGATTCGTAGAGCACTACTCTCTCCGTGAGGTAGTGCTCCACTATCCCTCTAAGGTAGGGGGGCACCGCATGGTAGCGGAGGGCCTCGCTGATGACTGAAAAGGGGAGGGAGCCAAACGCGTTGGCGATATCCAATGACACCGCCACAACTCCCTCACCCTTTCCCTCCGCAAGCTTGCAGAAGTCCCGGAGGGACCAGAGCGCGTCTATTGTGGATCGTCCCTCTCGGAACCCAAATTGCCGGTCAGTGATGTTAGGCCCCACGTCCTCCAGATGTTGAGTGATGCGACAGGACAAGATGCGCTCAAACATCTTGCCTGTCTCATCTAGGAGGACAATGGGACGGTGACCGGCAGGGGAGTCGTGCGGGCGACCCTCTTTCCTCAGCAGGACCAAACGTCCCTCCTTCCAGCACCTCGGAAACCGCCCTTCTCTGATGCAGTCATCGAAGAGGGCCCTAAGGCGGTCTCCGAGATGCTTGAGCGCCAGAAAGAGGACCACGCTCGGAACTCCGTCCGGTCCTGGGGCCTTCCTACTCGAACGGAGACGGTCTACCACTCGCTCCATTTCGTCATCCGTGATGAGTGGGGCGCCAATCGGGTTTGCTGTTTCCTCCACAGGGCATACCATAATTGGCGGAAGATAGTCCGGCGCTGCCGGAAATAGGCCCTCCACTACGCGCTTGAGTAGTTCCGGCTCCAGGGAGTTCATGGGGGAAGCTTGCGTCAATTTGTTCCGTATAAGTTTATACGGACGCCCCCATGGATTCCTGTCCAGTGTGGCCAGGAATTCCTCCCGCCCCTCATCCTTACCCTTGATGATTGCCTCGCTCAGGGCCTCCTTTGCATCTTTGAGGGCCCTGTGAAGGGCCTCTTCTTCACCAGGAAGGTGACGCCTTCGCTTGCACCGGGTGTAGTCACGGCGAGCGTCGTTACTGGCGGCTCGTAGGGCGGCAATATCCTGCGACCACCAGTAGACCTCCCGTTTTGCTGCGAACTTCCTTGCCCGGGGCATAGCCGCGTCGCAAATAGATGTGAGTGCGACACGGAAGCGGTATGCTCGCTCCTCCACCCCCAAGGTGATTGATGGGGGGGCGCACCACGCCTCAACCATTGCGGCCTCGTCCGCCATCGCTCGGTCGAGGCGTGAGATCGTCCACCTCGGGAAGTTCCCTCTTCCTCTTCTTCGCCCTCTCAGGCTAAGCTGCGGAGCTCCCAGCGAGGTGTTGACCCTCATCCGTATATATAGGTGATCGGAGAGGGTCTCAACATCCTCTAGGACACGCCAATTGGCAATGCGAGCGGCGAGGGCAGGAGTCGCGAACGTAACGTCCACTATGGACCCTCCCTGCCGACGCACGCACGTATTGGCGTCGCCCCTGTTCAGCACCTCCATTCCTGAAGCTGCCACCCAGTCCTCCAGGGCTACTCCTCTCGGGTCTGTGATGGGGGAACCCCACGCCGCACTCTTAGCGTTGAGGTCCCCCATCACCACCACCTGTGCCGGCATCGCCCCTCCGACGATCCTTCCCAGCCCCACTAGGAAGGCTTCGAACTCCCACAGTGGCCTATTCGGGGAGAAGTACACTGCCACTAGGACAGTGTCTCCCCACTTGGCCACCGCGAAGCCCAAACCCCGGGCCATTCCCAATAGGGGGGGGAAGTCACCCCTTGCTGGCACCACTATGGCAACCGAGCCATCCGTCGCCCCGACCCAGTTGGACTGGGGGGGGACGAAGTACGGCTCGGCCACCACCAAAACGCCTATACCCCACTCCGCCATGACCTGCATGAGCAGGTCTTGGGCTCGGGCGGAGTGGTTGGCGTTCGCCTGAAGGACCTCTAAAAGCTGGTGTGCTGGCATTTAGAGGTCCATCTGACTAACCTCCTGCGTTGCCGTATTGGCGGCACGACTAATGGGGGGGGGCGTTGACTGGCCCTGCCCTGGAGCCTTGCCCCTAGTGTGTGGCGGGGCACACCTCCATCCTCCCATTATGTGATCCGCCGGACGTTTCGCTTTAGCGCAAACGTCGCAATGCGGCGCGGCCAGGCAGGAGGCTCTCAAATGGTCTGGCCCACTGCACCGGTGGCACCAGTTGGACCGGTCCACCGTTGAGGGGCAGAGAGCCGCGCTGTGTCCGATGCCTTGGCATCGGAAGCACCGCATTGGCCTCTGCTCCTGTGCTGTCACGCTGGCGGACGACCACCCCACTAGCAGTCGTCTTGTAGCAGCCAGCGTATTGGCCACCGCCACCGGGCACTTTACGTTGGCCACGCCGGATCCGTCGTAGCGGGAACGGATGGCACCTACCTTGACTTGGGTGGGGGAGCACCCAGTCTTGGCCACCACTGCCTCCAATATGTCATCCGGGGTGATGGTCTCATCGAGACCACCCACCCGGATTTCAGCCATTTTGACGGGTCGGTAGACTTTGGCCACATCGCCAACCAACCCGTCAATTTTAGCGCATAGCGCATCCGCCGCCGCAGCACCGTTCGCGCCCGGGACCTCAATGAGGCGGGCCCCGGTCTGCGTCTTACGGACCCTGACGTGTTCAAGGCCAACCTCCGCCAGCGAGAAGGACTTCATGGCCTTGGCCATGACGCTGGCGTAGGTGGCCTCGCTGCCCTCCTTTACGGCTACCACCACGGCAGCCGTCGAAGGAGCAGGCAGTCTCCTGGGACCCGGCGCGGGCCTGTTGCCCTTGTTTAGTCTGGGTAGTGGGGTGACCTTCTTCTTCTTTTTTTTTCTCCTTTTCACCACCTCCGACCACGACATCTGTGCAACAGGCAATGCCTCCTGCATTGCCGGCACTGCCGGGGCGAGCTCGCGGATCTGAGGGGGACGGGGAGCAGCCAGCGACCTTGCAGCGTTTGCCGCCTTTGCTTTGGCCTTCCTACTAGCGGCAGGAACCGGCTTAGCGCGGGGAGCCACTGCAGCAGGGTCATTCGCACTGGTCGGGGGAGCCACCCTGACAGAAGGAGCCAGCCTGGAGGGAGCCTCGTTCCTGTTCCGATCGGCCGCCAGTGGGGGGCGGACAATCGGACCAACGGGGAGGAGGGCCCGGACTTCCCCAATCCGGACGTTCACCATCTCCCCAATCGATAGGAACAGGTCCCGCTTAAGGTCTTCCCTCAGCTCCAGCATAGCCTGCCCCAGAGCATGAGGCAAACATCCTTCGGGGGCACTCCTAGATGGAGAGGCAGTTCGAGGTGGCGGGTGAACGACTGTCTTCCGCTCTCTCCTATTTTCTGCCATCTGCAGTCGGAGGTCTGCAAGTTCCTTGCGGAGCCCCTCCATCTCCTCCTGCAGTCTCTTATTCTCCGACTGCATTCGTGTTGTCTCGTCTGAGACGCTACGGACCATCAGGACCTCACATGCGTCCTTAATGTTCTGTGCTGCGTCTTTAAGGGCCTTGACAAATGTGCCCTTCAAATTTCGCGAACTGGTGGCCACCTTGTGAATGGCGACCACACTGTCCTGCACCGACTTCAGAAGCGAAGCGGCACTTCCGGCATCAACGCTCGTCTCAGTAAGCTGAGACGAGGGAGCTGGTTTGTCCCTTAGATGGCGGGTCGAGGCAATGATCTCCGACTCTGCTTCGAGCATCATTTTATCGCGTTCGGCCTCTACCAACGCCATTTTTGCCTTCGCCAGGCCTACGTACATTCCAGTTGTGGGGGGGCGGCCTCGCCCTCTTTTCGAAAGCGGCTTGTTTGTCCTACTTGGTCCAGGGCCAGCAGGCGATCTTTCGTCGTCTCCGCTTTCGAGAATGGGGCGTTTACGCCCTCTTTCAGTTCGTTCTCCCTCCTCACTGCTACTGTTGTCGCCTGCCTCCACTTCCGCGACCATCTCCTCCATCAGTTCCCTCTCCTGGTGATGCGCAATATTTTCGAATATTGCGCGTCCTCCTTCCTCGTCACTATCGGTGTCCAAAATACATATGCTAGAGTCGTGTTCACGGAGATCAGCACCGGAGTGCTGACCTACGAGGCGGGATTTGCCCCCCCCAGAGTACGAGGGGCAGCCCGCGTCCGAAGACGCGGGGAGGGATTCTCCGGATGAACCGGTACCCTCCTGGGGTAGTATTTTTTTAATCTCCGCCATACGAGCTACTTTAAGCCTAGCCCTGGCTGTTTGCGGTCTACCTACCACATTCTCCCTGCAGACGCCGCGCACCTACCATCTACAGGGGGCGCATTTTTGGGGAGTATTTAATTCCCCGGGCCCGCGCTGGCCCAGAGAGTGGATATACCGCCACTGGTTCGGTAAACCCCACAACAACGTTGCATCCACAGCGCACTCTCCTAAGTGAGTGGCCAGGAGCAACTCCCCCCCCTACTCCCCCCCTTCCCCTCCCTACCGTACCCCCCCCCCCGCCGGATATTAGCCATGGGCTGAAAGAATCTCCCAAAAGGGAGAAAGTTTCAGCCGATGCCCAGGGTGCACCAGCCCAGATGCAGCGTTCTCTCCGGATCGAGATCAAGAGAGACTGCAACACCCAGGCCAACGTGGAGGAATCCGGCTTGCACCCCAACCTAACCTAACCTAACCTAACCTAACCTAACCTAACCTAACCTAACCTAACCTAACCTAACCTAACCTAACCTAACCTAACCTAACCTAACCTAACCTAACCTAACCTAACCTAACCTAACCTAACCTAACCTAACCTAACCTAACCTAACCTAACCTAACCTAACCTAACCTAACCTAACCTAACCTAACCTAACCTAACCTAACCTAACCTAACCTAACCTAACCTAACCTAACCTAACCTAACCTAACCTAACCTAACCTAACCTAACCTAACCTAACCTAACCTAACCTAACCTAACCTAACCTAACCTAACCTAACCTAACCTAACCTAACCTAACCTAACCTAACCTAACCTAACCTAACCTAACCTAACCTAACCTAACCTAACCTAACCTAACCTAACCTAACCTAACCTAACCTAACCTAACCTAACCTAACCTAACCTAACCTAACCTAACCTAACCTAACCTTTTTTTTTTTTTTTTTTTTTTTTTTTTTTTTTTTTTTTTTTTTTTTTTTTTTTTTTTTTTTTTTTGACAAGGTGAAAAATGCGTTACGCATTTCCCCCGCCATGGGAGTGGCGGGAGGGTATGTGGGACTCACGTCCCCCCCCCTTCTGACTAAGTGAGAAGGAGTGGGGGAGTGTTACCCACTAAAAAACACCTTGGCGTACCCACCTCTCCGGTTTGTATGGACACCGTGTTTCCTGCTAGGCATCCCCACGGTGTCCACCGGACGCCCCAGCCATTGCCGGGGCTTCCCGCGCCAAAGGAGAGGGGGGCCGAGCACGCCTGGCCCCCCCCCCAGACCGCCAAGTGACAAGCCTACGGCGGGCAGGGGACTCCCATCCCCCACCCGCAGTCACTAAGGGTAGAGGCGGCCGGCAAAACGCCGCCGCCTAAACCCCTGCCGTCTGCGCCGGAGCGGATGCGCGTGAGGAGACTCCTCGCGCTCCCGCTCCGAGGCCTCCTTCTGCGAGATAACGTACTCGCAGAAGGAGGCCACAGCCCTCCAGGACCTGTCGCTGCACAGCATCGCAGACACGACGCTGTGCAGGGAGAGGTCCCATTGCCCGATGGCCAGTGCCATCGTGCAGCGCTCCGCACTCCAACGGCTGCACCCCGCGAGGGTGTGGCGAGCCGTGTCGTCCGGATCGCCGCACTCATGGCACTGCGGGCCGGGCTCCCTCCCAATCTTGTGCAGGTAATGACCGAAGCATCCGTGTCCGGTCAATACCTGCACAAGCCGGTACGATGTAGCACCGACTGCCCTCCCCAACCAGGTGTCCAGCGACGGGAGGATCGCCCCTATGGTATAAACACCATAGGGGGAATCCTCCAGGCTCGCTTTCCACCTGTCCCGCAGTCGGCGCTCCATCATCCGGCGCGTCTCCTCAACCTCCTCAGGGTCCGGGCGATCACCTCTCGCCCGGGCCCTGGACCTAACCTTGTAGGTCTCCGCCTGCACCTCTGCGTCCAACTCCCAGGGCGGGGTGCAGGCGAGGAGGCAGGCCGCGGCGTGGGCCACAGTCATGTAGGCCCTCACAATGCGGAGGGCCACCACCCGCTGTGGCCTCCGTAGCAGGGCCCGGTTCCGGGCGGACAGCTTGTCCGCCCAGATCGGGGCCCCGTACAGAGCCATGCTCCTCGTGACGCCGGCATACAGCCGGCGGCACAAGGAGCCTGGTCCACCCACGTTCGGCAGAAGCCGACTCATCGCCGACGCGGCGCCCACCACTCGGGGAGCTAACTTCTTGAAGTGCTCCCCGAAACTCCACCATCGGTCCAGAACAAGCCCCAAATATTTTATGTGGGGCTTGATCTGGACCGGTTCCCCCCCCAGGGTGAGCGCCGCGCCCGCCGGCAGCCTCCACCCCCGCCCCCCGAAGACTATAGCCTCAGTCTTCGGGAGGGCCACCCTCAGGCCGAGCCGACCGATCCGGTGAATCGCCAGCTCGGCCGCCGCTTCCGCCCGGCACAGCACCTCTCTCAGCTCGGTCCCGCGCGCGGCCACCATGGTATCGTCTGCGTAGCAGATGGTGGCCGTCCGCGGGAGCAGCTCCCCCCTGATGGCCCAGTCGTACCCCAGGTTCCATAAGAGCGGACCGAGCACGGAACCTTGGGGCACGCCACAGGCCATCTCCGTCGACCCCCGTCGACCGTCCGCCTGCTCATAGAGCACTACCCTATCAGTAAGGTAGTGCTCTATGAGCCGCCGCAGGTAGGGAGGCACTCGGTGGTATATGAGTGCCTCCCTTATCACCCCATAGGGGAGGGTGCCAAAGGCGTTGGCGATGTCGAGCGACACCGCCACTACTCCCTCCCCTCTGCTCGACGCGTAGTCGTAGAAGTCCCTTAGGGACTTCACCGCGTCGAGCGTAGACCGCCCCTCTCTAAACCCGAACTGTCTTCCACAGACGTTCGGGCCGGCGGTCTCTAGGTGCTGCCGGATCCTAGAGGCCAGGACTCTCTCCAACATCTTCCCGGCCTCGTCCAGCAGCACTATGGGGCGATAGGCGGACGGGCAATCCGGGGGTCGACCCTCCTTCCGGATGAGGCACAGCCTCCCCTCCTTCCACACTCTCGGGAACCGACCTTCCCTCAGGCAGTCACTCATTAACTGCCTGAGTCGGTCCCCGAGGTGCTTTAGGGCGATGGGGAGTACCCGGCCTGGTACTCCATCGGGCCCCGGGGCTTTCTTGCAGCCCCGGAGCCGGTCCACCGCCCTCTCGAACTCGTCATCGCTCACCGGTGCGATGTCGAGTTCGAGTGGGTCCTCCAGGTCCCCCGGTGGCTCGGTCATCACCGGGGGAACTATCGACGGGGCTGCCGGAAACAGCCCCTCGATGACCCTCCTCAGGAGGGGGGGCTCCAGCGAATCCATGGGGGGGGCGGTGCGCATCTTGTTGCGCACCACCTTGTACGGCCGCCCCCATGGATTCTCGTCCAGCGTGGCCAGGAAGGAGACATTGCCCTCTTCCTTGGCCACCGCTATGGACAGGGTTAGGGCCCCCCTGGCCTCTTGGTGGGCCCTGTAGAGCCCCTCCTCCTCCTCCCGGGTGTGCCGCCTACGCCTGCAGTGCTGGTAGGCGTGGCGGGCACCGTCGGCGGTGGTCCGCAGGGCCGCAATTTCTGCGGACCACCAGTATACGCACCGCCGGGCAAACAACCGTCTTGCCCGGGGCATGGCCGCTCCGCACACCGCCTGCAGCGATGTGCGGAAGTGACGCGCCCTCTCCTCCACTCCCGAGGCGGCAGGTGGGGCTGAGCACCAAGCCTCCACCATTGCCGCCTCGTCCGCCTTGGCCCTGTCCAGAAGGGACAGGGACCACTTGGGGAACTCCCCCATTCCCCCCCTACGCCCCCCCCTTGGGACTGGTGGTGGCTGGCCCAGCCCTGTGGAGACCCTGAACCTAATGTATAGGTGATCAGACAGGGTCTCCACGTCCTCCAGGACGCGCCAACCTGCAACGCGTGCGGCCATGGCGGGGGTCGCGAACGTGATGTCCACGATTGACCCCCCTCGCCGCCGCACGCAGGTGTTGGCGCTGCCCCGGTTCAAGACCGCCAGGCCCGCTACCACCGACCAATCCCTAAGCGCCGCCCCGCGCGCATCCGTTACGGGGGAACCCCACGCCGCACTTTTAGCGTTGAGGTCCCCCAGGATGATTACTTGGCGCGGGGCCGCCCTCCTCGCAACGCCCCCCAGGACCCCGAGGAAGACCTCGAAGTCGGCCAGCGGCCTATTGGGGGAGAAATACACCGCAATTAATACGGTGTCACTCCCCCATCCGGCCGCCGCGTACCCCGGGCCGACCTCGATCCTCCCCAGAGGGGGGCCATTGCCAACCGCCGGCACCACCACGGCAGCCCTCTCGTCCGTCGACCCCACCCAGTTGGGTGAGGGAGGGACGTAGTAGGGCTCCGTCACGACCACTGCGTCGATCGACCACTCCGCCATGACCTGCATTAGCAGGTCCTGTGATCTGGCGGAGTGGTTGACGTTGACCTGCAGGAGCTCTAAATGCTGTGCTGGCATTTAGAGGTCCATGCAGGTCTCCTCCAGTGGCCCGGCGGCGGCTTCCGCTGCGGGGGCATTGCTTGCTGGGGCGGGGCGGGGGCGCTGCGGCCTCGTGCTCCTCCCTCTGAGGGCGGGGGGGCAACAATTTATGCCCCCCATCCGGTGGTTGGCTGGGAGTTTGGCCTGGTGGCACACGGCACACCACGCCTTCTCCCAGCACTCCGACATTTTGTGCCCCCCCTTGCTGCACCGGAAGCAGCAATTGCTCCGGTCGGACTTGGAGGGGCACATCTCCCGCGAGTGGCCGACGCCGTAACAACGGAAGCACCGCATCGGCGTCGGCCCCACCACCGTGACCCTGGCAGAGGCCCAGCCTACCTGGACCCTGCCAGCGTTCTTAATCGCTATCGCCGCCGGCACTGGGCACCGGATCATTGCTGACCCAGTGCCGTCGTAGAGGGTGCGGATGTACACCACCCCGACCTGTTCCGGCAGGCAGGCCCCAGCTGCGGCGACCGCCCGAGCCACCGATTCTTTCGTGGCCGACTCGTCCAGTCCGGAGAGCTGGAGTTCGGCCAATTTAACTGGGCGGCTCACCTTGGCGACGTCGCCCACTATCCCTTGCAGCCTGGCCGCAAGGGAGTCCGCCACCCTCTGCCCATCCTCCCCGGCGACCTCGATGACCCGGGAACCGGTCATCGAGGTCCTGACCCTAACATTTTGGAGGCCCACCTCGCTTAGGCTAAGGCCGTTGATGGCCTTCGCCATCGTGTCTTTTAAGGTGGTGGTGGCTCCCTCCTTGAGGGAGACCACGACCGCCGCCGTCTTCGGGACGGACAGCCTTACGGGCCTGGGCCCGTGCGCCGCCTTGGTGTTCTTCGGGGGTGGAGGGGGGGCCTTGGCCTTGCCCTTCCCCTTCCTTCGCACCACCTCCGACCACGACGACTGCGCGGGCGGGGGTGGCATGCGGCCCGAGGGGCCGGGTTCGCCCTGCGAGGGCCGGACGGCTCTCGGGGCTGGGCCGGAGTTAACCAGCCTGGTCGGTCGTCTGGGGGCGGGTACCGCGGCGGGGGCCGGGGCTGTCGCCTTCTTGGTCGCCGTGGCCTTCGGCCTCCCGTCGCCTAGGCGGGCCCTGGCGATCGGCGCTAACGCCTCCGCCGGGGCCGGGGGGGGGAGGGCCGGTTTTGCGACAACCCTCTGAGGAGGGGCTGCGACGGCGGGCTTGGCGGCTCGCCTGTCGTGCGCCAGCGGGGGGCGGAGGATGGGCTCGGCCGGGAGGCGACGGTTGACCTCCTCCATCCTGGCATTTATCATGCCACCGAGGCTCACAAAGAGGTCACGCTTCATGGCCTCTATGGCCTCGGTGAGCTCTGCCGTCCCGAATTGCAGGGAGGCGGCCACAGGGGCGGGAGTGGACGGACTCTCCCGCTTGCTGAAGGCGACACGAAGTGCCTTCAGCTCCGCCGAGTTTTGAGCGAGTTGCTCCCGCATCCTTTTATTATCCGCCTTCAGGATGCGGATCTCCTCGCTCTCGGCCCTGGCCGCCTCGACCTCGTCCATCGAGCCCAAGATTACGCGGCACGCCCGGTTCATTCGTCCCCAAATCTCCCCCTTGAGATTGCCGGATGCCTTGGCCGCCTCTAAGATATCCCGCGCCGCCATGCGCGCGGCGTCTAGCGGGTCGCTCTCCTGCACACACGCTAGACACGCTGCCTCGGGGGAGCTCGAACCGGGGCGAGAGCTCGAGCGCGAGCGCGAGCGCACGGAGTCCCCGGTTTTTCCCTTGCTCCCCTTCCTGGAGCGGAGCTCAGGGTACTCCCGCCGGTAACATTCGCCCGAATCGGGCTCAGCCGCCTCGGCCGCCTCGGCAAATTGGGGCTCCAGCAGGAACTGCTTTGCCCGCAATCTTGCCGTGGCCAACCCGGCGTAGGCGCCCTTCGGCTTCCCCCGCACCGCTGTATTCACCTTAGGAGGACGAGGGTCGTCCTCCTCGTCTTCATGTGCCCTTTTAGGGCCCGACGGAGCGTTGTCCTCGACCTCGATGAAGTCGTCCTCCATCTCGGACTCCGAGCTGAGGACAACTTCCCCACCCTCCGGTGGATCCTTCCAAAATTTGGTAGGCGAGGTCATTGTGACCTCGTCTACCTAAACCCAAAATTTAGCCTAAATCCGACGGCCAGGACCAGAGTTGCGACCTAACCTAACTTGAAAAAGTCAAGTGCGAGTCGGATTTTACTTTTCTCATACAAAGTTGAGTTCGACGCCTGTTTCAAAAAAATAGCAACCGAAAAATTCCGTTCGGAGCCCGATTTCGCCCACTTCCGGAAGTCGTGTGAAGCTGAAAAGGGAAACCAATATGCCTCTCGCAAAGGCCTAAATGGCCAAAGCGAGAAAACAGAAAAAGGTGAAAAGGTGTAAAAGTTATGAAATTTACAAACTTTCGCAAAAAAGCTTAAGTTTGTAAACTTCACAACAAAATATACAAAAAACTACCTACCAATACCTAAAACACTAATAACTTTTGACTCAGCGGTCAAAAAGTTAAAAAGTTAAATACAAATATTTAAAAAACTAAATATCCTATCCTACCTTACAGATTAAATATTTTACAAAACACTAAATCTAATTAAACAATGAACCCAAACACAAAAAAGTTAACTAAAAAATTTGCAAGCTTCGAGCATAAACTCAAAATTTACAAAAATTAAAGAAAAATACCAAACCTAAAAATACCAAAACCAAAACCTAACTATAATTAAACTAACCGTTGCCGGTACCTCCACCCAAAAGATGGGCAAGATGAAATAACAGCAACACTAATTAAATTAAAAAGAAAAAAGGTAAACAAACAATGAAATTACAAAAAATTACAAGGTCAAAACTACAAAATTATTAGGTCAATAAGTTCGGAACCTTCGTTCCGAAAAAATTAATCCTAATTAAACAAACTAACCTAAAGGTCCGCTATCTTCCAGTCCTGAAAAGGACTGAAAAAGATGCAAGACGACCGAACTACAAAATAAAGAAAAAGTGAAAAATAGTGAAAAAATTAACGAAAAAAATACAAAAAGATTACCAACCGCAAATGCCAAAATTGATAAAATAAGAAAACTAAAGGAGATAAAAGAGAAAAGATGAAAACAAACTGATAAGGAAAAAATGTAAGTCTATGAAACCAAAACTTGCATATATCCAACCAGTACAACCCAAGAAAATGACAAGAAACGACTTCCAAACGACTTAACCTAACCTAACCTAACCTAACCTAACCTAACCTAACCTAACCTAACCTAACCTAACCTAACCTAACCTAACCTAACCTAACCTAACCTAACCTAACCTAACCTAACCTAACCTAACCTAACCTAACCTTTTTTTTTTTTTTTTTTTTTTTTTTTTTTTTGACGGAGTGGAAATGCATTTACGCATCTTCCCTGCCTGGGGTAGGCGGTGCAATGGGAAGTATAACGGACTCTCGTACGAACGAACTACCGTTTAAAACCACTCCGGCGTTTAAACCCTTGCCGGTGGTGAGGCGCCGCGGTACATGCCTAAGCTTTGGCCACTGACGCGCCTCCCGGCTTGCCCAAAAAGGGCCCCCCCAATCCTCGCCAAAGGAGGTGCCGACTGTGAACGGCCCACGATCAACACCCCAGACCGGTAAAGCCGTGCAAGGTGGGTCCCCAACCCACTGGCTTTACAAGGAGTTCGGGCGAGCAGCGAACCGAAGTCCACTGAGTTCGCCTTCCCTCCAACGATCTGCCTGCGGTGGATGGTGCTTTCCGGATACCAAGTATCCTTCAAACACGCCCCACCGCAGCTGTCCCCTCGATAACTACAGTGCCCCCCGGGATTCCGAAAGACACGTAGAGGGACCCGCGGGTGACATGGGAGTACGACGCAAGGGAACGCGCAACGCATCTCTGCGATGCCGTCCCTGCCCATAAACCCAGTCACCAACCACCAACTGACAGAGGCAGCTGTCCAGGATGGAAACCACCCTTTTCAACCACCCCCGCCAAAGCCCCCTCCAGGCGACTGGTTAAGCTTTCCGGACCAGAAGCGGCAAGCACCAAGTGCACTCGCAACTGACCCTTCAAGCTACCCCAGCCACCAACCGTCAAAAATGGCGACAGTAGGAAGCTGTCCGGGATGGAAGCGAAAGCGCACACAACCACCCCTTCCAACGACCTCTGCCACCACCCACCAAGGGTGACGAGAAGACTTTTCTAACGAAAAGCCTCTCGTCACCAAACCCTCCCCAGGTGACAGAGTGAACTTTCCGGGGCAGAAGCAGCCCTAAGGCACGCGACCGCAACCCTTCCAGAACCCCCTGTCACCTCCCCAGAGTGCCGCTCTTCGTCTGGACCCTCACCACGAGCCTTTCCGGTATGGGTAGCCCTGTCCGGTATAGCCTCGCAGATCATTGAGACACGCAAGCCCCCCCACCACGGCAAGGTGGCAGCACTATCGGGGGGGAACCTAACCTAACCTAACCTAACCTTTTTTTTTTTTTTTTTTTTTTTTTTTTTTTTTTTTGACGGAGTGGAAATACATTTACGTATCTTCCCTGCCTGGGGTAGGCGGTGCAATGGGAAGTATAACGGACTCTCGTACGAACGAACTACCGTTTAAAACCACTCCGGCGTTTAAACCCTTGCCGGTGGTGAGGCGCCGCGGTACATGCCTAAGCTTTGGCCACTGACGCGCCTCCCGGCTTGCCCAAAAAGGGCCCCCCCAATCCTCGCCAAAGGAGGTGCCGACTGTGAACAGCCCACGATCAACACCCCAGACCGGTAGAGCCGTGCAAGGTGGGTCCCCAACCCACTGGCTCTACAAGGAGTTCGGGCGAGCAGCGAACCGAAGTCCACTGAGTTCGCCTTCCCTCCAACGATCTGCCTGCGGTGGATGGTGCTTTCCGGATACCAAGTATCCTTCAAACACGCCCCACCGCAGCTGTCCCCTCAATAACTACAGTGCCCCCCGGGATTCCGAAAGGCACGTAGAGGGACCCGCGGGTGACATGGGAGTACGACGCAAGGGAACGCGCAACGCATTTCTGCGATGCCGTCCCTGCCCATAAACCCAGTCACCAACCACCAACTGACAGAGGCAGCTGTCCAGGATGGAAACCACCCTTTTCAACCACCCCCGCCAAAGCCCCCTCCAGGCGACTGGTTAAGCTTTCCGGACCAGAAGCGGCAAGCACCAAGTGCACTCGCAACTGACCCTTCAAGCTACCCCAGCCACCAACCGTCAAAAATGGCGACAGTAGGAAGCTGTCCGGGATGGAAGCGAAAGCGCACACAACCACCCCTTCCAACGACCTCTGCCACCACCCACCAAGGGTGACGAGAAGACTTTTCTAACGAAAAGCCTCTCGTCACCAAACCCTCCCCAGGTGACAGAGTGAACTTTCCGGGGCAGAAGCAGCCCTAAGGCACGCGACCGCAACCCTTCCAGAACCCCCTGTCACCTCCCCAGAGTGCCGCTCTTCGTCTGGACCCTCACCACGAGCCTTTCCGGTATGGGTAGCCCTGTCCGGTATAGCCTCGCAGATCATTGAGACACGCAAGCCCCCCCACCACGGCAAGGTGGCAGCACTATCGGGGGGGAACCTAACCTAACCTAACCTAACCTAACCTAACCTAACCTAACCTAACCTAACCTAACCTAACCTAACCTAACCTAACCTAACCTAACCTAACCTAACCTAACCTAACCTAACCTAACCTAACCTAACCTAACCTAACCTAACCTAACCTAACCTAACCTAACCTAACCTAACCTAACCTTTTTTTTTTTTTTTTTTTTTTTTTTTTGACAAGGTGAAAAATGCGTTACGCATTTCCCCCGCCATGGGAGTGGCGGGAGGGTATGTGGGACTCACGTCCCCCCCCCTTCTCCGAGTGAGAAGGAGTGGGGGAGTGTTACCCACTAAAAAACACCTTGGCGTACCCACCTCTCCGGTTTGTATGGACACCGTGTTTCCTGCTAGGCATCCCCACGGTGTCCACCGGACGCCCCAGCCATTGCCGGGGCTTCCCGCGCCAACGGAGAGGGGGGCCGAGTACGCCTGGCCCCCCTCCCAGACCGCCAAGTGACTAGCCTACGGCGGGCAGGGGACTCCCATCCCCCACCCGCAGTCACTAAGGGTAGAGGCGGCCGGCAAAACGCCGCCGCCTAAACCCCTGCCGTCTGCGCCGGAGCGGGTGCGCGTGAGGAGACTCCTCGCGCTCCCGCTCCGAGGCCTCCTTCTGCGAGATAACGTACTCGCAGAAGGAGGCCACAGCCCTCCAGGACCTGTCGCTGCACAGCATCGCAGACACGACGCTGTGCAGGGAGAGGTCCCATTGCCCGATGGCCAGTGCCATCGTGCAGCGCTCCGCACTCCAACGACTGCACACCGCGAGGGTGTGGCGAGCCGTGTCGTCCGGATCGCCGCACTCATGGCACTGCGGGCCGGGCTCCCTCCCAATCTTGTGCAGGTAATGACCGAAGCATCCGTGTCCGGTCAATACCTGCACAAGCCGGTACGATGTAGCACCGACTGCTCTCCCCAACCAGGTGTCCAGCGACGGGAGGATCGCCCCTATGGTATAAACACCATAGGGGGAATCCTCCAGGCTCGCTTTCCACCTGTCCCGCAGTCGGCGCTCCATCATCCGGCGCGTCTCCTCAACCTCCTCAGGGTCCGGGCGAACACCTCTCGCCCGGGCCCTGGACCTAACCTTGTAGGTCTCCGCCTGCACCTCTGCGTCCAACTCCCAGGGCGGGGTGCAGGCGAGGAGGCAGGCCGCGGCGTGGGCCACAGTCATGTAGGCCCTCACAATGCGGAGGGCCACCACCCGCTGTGGCCTCCGTAGCAGGGCCCGGTTCCGGGCGGACAGCTTGTCCGCCCAGATCGGGGCCCCGTACAGAGCCATGCTCCTCGTGACGCCGGCATACAGCCGGCGGCACAAGGAGCCTGGTCCACCCACGTTCGGCAGAAGCCGACTCATCGCCGACGCGGCGCCCACCACTCGGGGAGCTAACTTCTTGAAGTGCTCCCCGAAACTCCACCATCGGTCCAGAACAAGCCCCAAATATTTTATGTGGGGCTTGATCTGGACCGGTTCCCCCCCCAGGGTGAGCGCCGCGCCCGCCGGCAGCCTCCACCCCCGCCCCCCGAAGACTATAGCCTCAGTCTTCGGGAGGGCCACCCTCAGGCCGAGCCGACCGATCCGGTGAATCGCCAGCTCGGCCGCCGCTTCCGCCCGGCACAGCACCTCTCTCAGCTCGGTCCCGCGCGCGGCCACCATGGTATCGTCTGCATAGCAGATGGTGGCCGTCCGCGGGAGCAGCTCCCCCCTGATGGCCCAGTCGTACCCCAGGTTCCATAAAAGTGGACCGAGCACGGAACCTTGGGGCACGCCGCAGGCCATCTCCGTCGACCCCCGTCGACCGTCCGCCTGCTCATAGAGCACTACCCTATCCGTAAGGTAGTGCTCTATGAGCCGCCGCAGGTAGGGAGGCACTCGGTGGTATATGAGTGCCTCCCTTATCACCCCATAGGGGAGGGTGCCAAAGGCGTTGGCGATGTCGAGCGACACCGCCACTACTCCCTCCCCTCTGCTCGACGCGTAGTCGTAGAAGTCCCTTAGGGACTTCACCGCGTCGAGCGTAGACCGCCCCTCTCTAAACCCGAACTGTCTTCCACAGACGTTCGGGCCGGCGGTCTCTAGGTGCTGCCGGATCCTAGAGGCCAGGACTCTCTCCAACATCTTCCCGGCCTCGTCCAGCAGCACTATGGGGCGATAGGCGGACGGGCAATCCGGGGGTCGACCCTCCTTCCGGATGAGGCACAGCCTCCCCTCCTTCCACACTCTCGGGAACCGACCTTCCCTCAGGCAGTCACTCATTAACTGCCTGAGTCGGTCCCCGAGGTGCTTTAGGGCGATGGGGAGTACCCGGCCTGGTACTCCATCGGGCCCCGGGGCTTTCTTGCAGCCCCGGAGCCGGTCCACCGCCCTCTCGAACTCGTCATCGCTCACCGGTGCGATGTCGAGTTCGAGTGGGTCCTCCTGGTCCCCCGGTGGCTCGGTCATCACCGGGGGAACTATCGACGGGGCTGCCGGAAACAGCCCCTCGATGACCCTCCTCAGGAGGGGGGGCTCCAGCGAATCCATGGGGGGGGCGGTGCGCATCTTGTTGCGCACCACCTTGTACGGCCGCCCCCATGGATTCTCGTCCAGCGTGGCCAGGAAGGAGACATTGCCCTCTTCCTTGGCCACCGCTATGGACAGGGTTAGGGCCCCCCTGGCCTCTTGGTGGGCCCTGTAGAGCCCCTCCTCCTCCTCCCGGGTGTGCCGCCTACGCCTGCAGTGCTGGTAGGCGTGGCGGGCACCGTCGGCGGTGGTCCGCAGGGCCGCAATTTCTGCGGACCACCAATAGACACACCTCCGGGCAAACAACCGTCTTGCCCGGGGCATGGCCGCTCCGCACACCGTCTGCAACGATGTGCGGAAGTGGCGCGCCCTCTCCTCCACTCCTGAGGCGGCGGGTGGGGCGGAGCACCAGGCCTCCACCATCGCCGCCTCGTCCGCCTTGGCCCTGTCCAGAAGGGACAGGGACCACTTGGGGAACTCCCCCATTCCCCCCCTACGCCCCCCCCTTGGGACTGGTGGTGGCTGGCCCAGCCCTGTGGAGACCCTGAACCTAATATATAGGTGATCAGACAGGGTCTCCACGTCCTCCAGGACGCGCCAACCTGCAACGCGTGCGGCCATGGCGGGGGTCGCGAACGTGATGTCCACGATTGACCCCCCTCGCCGCCGCACGCAGGTGCTGGCGCTGCCCCGGTTCAAGACCGCCAGGCCCGCTACCACCGACCAATCCCTCAGCGCCGCCCCGCGCGCATCCGTTACGGGGGAACCCCACGCCGCACTTTTGGCGTTGAGGTCCCCCAGGATGATCACTTGGCGCGGGGCCGCCCTCCTCGCAACGCCCCCCAGGACCCCGAGGAAGACCTCGAAGTCGGCCAGCGGCCTATTGGGGGAGAAATACACCGCAATTAATACGGTGTCGCTCCCCCATCCGGCCGCCGCATACCCCGGGCCGACCTCGATCCTCCCCAGAGGGGGGCCATTGCCGACCGCCGGCACCACCACGGCAGCCCTCTCGTCCGTCGACCCCACCCAATTGGGTGAGGGAGGGACGTAGTAGGGCTCCGTCACGACCACTGCGTCTATCGACCACTCCGCCATGACCTGCATTAGCAGGTCCTGTGATCTGGCGGAGTGGTTGACGTTGACCTGCAGGAGCTCTAAATGTTGTGCTGGCATTTAGTGCTCCATGCAGGCCTCCTCCAGTGGCCCGTCGGCGGCAGCCGCTGCGGGGGCATTGCTTGCTGGGGCGGGGCGGGGGCGCTGCGGCCTCGTGCTCCTCCCTCTGAGGGCGGGGGGGGAACAATTTATTCCCCCCATCCGGTGGTTGGCTGGGAGATTGGCCTGGTGGCACACGGCACACCACGCCTTCTCCCAGCACTCCGACATTTTGTGCCCCCCCTGGCTGCACCGGAAGCAGAGATTGGTCCGGTCAGTCTTGGAGGGGCACATCTCCCTCGAGTGGCCGACGCCGAAACAACGGAAGCACCGCATCGGCGTCGGCCCCACCACCGTGACCCTGGCAGAGGCCCAGCCTACCTGGACCCTGCCGGCGTTCTTGATCACAATCGCCGCCGGCACTGGGCACTGGATCATTGCTGACCCAGTGCCGTTGTAGAGGGTGCGGACGTAGGCCACCCTCACCTGGTCCGGCAGGCAGGCCCCGGCTGCGGCGACTGCATGTGCCACCGTCTCTCTGGTGGCCGACTCGTCCAATCCGGAGAGTTGGAGTTCGGCCAACTTGACCGGGCGGCTGACGTTGGCGACGTCGCCCACAATCCCTTGCAGGCTGGCTGCAAGGGTGTCCGCCAGCCTTGGCCCGTCCTCGCCGGCGACCTCGATGACCCTGGAACCGGTCATCGAGGTCCTGACCCTGACGTTCTGAAGGCCCACCGTACTTAGGCTAAGGCCGTTGATGGCCTTTGCCATTGTGTCCTTCAGAGTGGTGGTGGCTCCCTCCTTGAGGGAGACCACGACCGCCGCCGTCTTGGGAACGGCCAGCCTGACGGGCCTGGGCCCGTGCGCCGTCTTGGTATTCTTCGGGGGTGGAGGGGGGGCCTTGGCCTTGCCCTTCCCCTTCCTTCGCACCACCTCCGACCACGACGACTGCGCGGGCGGGGGCGGCATACGGCCCGAGGGGCCGGGTTCGCCCTGCGAGGGCCGGACGGCTCTCGGGGCAGGGCCGGAGTTCACCAACTTGGTTGGTCGTCTGGGGGCGGGTGCCGCGGCGGGAGCCGGGGCTGCCGTCTTCTTTGCCGCCGTGGCCTTCGGCCTCCCGTCGCCGAGACGGGCCCTGGCGATCGGCGCTAACGCCTCCACCGGGGCCGGGGGGGGGAGGGCCGGTCCTGCGATCTTCCTCAGGGGGTGGGGCTGCGACGGCGGGCTTGGCGGCTCGCCTGTCGTGCGCTAGCGGGGGGCGGAGGATGGGCTCGGCCGGGAGGCGACGGTTGACCTCCTCCATCCGGGCGTTGATCATGCCACCGAGGCTTACGAAGAGGTCATGTTTCATGGCCTCTATGGCCTCGGTGAGCTCAGCCGTCCCGAACTGAAGGGAGGCGGCCACGGGGGCGGGAGTAGGCGGACTCTCCCGCTTGCTGAAGGCGACACGAAGTGCCTTCAGCTCCGCCGAGTTTTGAGCGAGTTGCTCCCGCATCCTTTTGTTGTCCGCCTTCAGGATGCGGATCTCCTCGCTCTCGGACCTGGCCGCCTCGACCTCGTCCATCGAGCCCAAAATTACCCGGCAAGCCCGGTTCATTTTGCCCCAAATCTCCCCCTTGAGATTCCCGGACGCCTTGGCCGCCTCCAGAATATCTCGCGCCGCCATGCGGGCGGCGTCGAGCGGGTTAACCTCCTGTATACAGGCAAGGCAATTCGCTACCTCGGGGGAGCTCGAACCGGGGCGAGAGCTCGAGCGCGAGCGCGAGCGCACGGAGTCCCCGGTTTCCCTCCCTCTTACCCTTCCTGGAGCGGAGCTCCGGGTACTCCCGCCGGTAGCATTCCCCCGTATCGGGCTCAGCCGCCTCGGCCGCCTCGGCAAATTGGGGGCTCTAGCAGGAACTGCTTCGCCCGCAATTTTGCCTTGGCCAACCCCGGCGTAGGCGCCCTTGGGCTTCCCCCGCACCGCTGTATTAACCTTAAGAGGACGAGGGTCGTCCTCCTCGTCCTCATGCGCCCATTTTAGGGGCCAACGGAGCGTTGTCCTCGACCTCGATGAAGTCCTCCTCCATCTCGGACTCCGAGCTGAGGACAACTTCCCCCCCCTCCGGTGGATCCTTCCAAAATTTGGTAGGCGAGGTCATCGTGACCTCGTCTACCTAACCCCCGAGAAAGGTCAAAAACCGACCGCGACGACCAGAGTTATGAGCTAACCTAACCCTGAATCGTCAAGTGCGAGTCGGTTTTTACTTTCTCTATACGAAAGTGATTTCGACGCCTGATTTGAAAAAATAGCAACGAAAAAATTCCTTTCGGAGCCCAATTTCACCCACTTCCGGAGGTCGTATGCGGTCCAAAAGGGAAAAGAAGATGCCTTTCGCAAGGCCTAAATGACCAAGGCGAAAAACAAATAAAAGTTAAAAGGTGAAAAAGTTATACAATTTACAAACTTTCGCAAAAAAGCTTAAGTTGGTAAAATTTACAACTAAATCTACAGAAAACTACCTAACACTAAATAAACGCTAATAACTTTTGACCTAGTGGTCAAAAAGTTAAAAGGTCAAAATGAAATATTTAAAGAACTAAATAACCTACCCTACACTATAGCTTAAATAATTTACAAACTACTTAAGACTATTTAAAAATACAACCAAACACAAAAAAGTAAATAAAGTTTTTCAGAAGCTTTGCGCGAAAACGCAAAGTTCTAAAAAATAAAAATTAAATACCTAAACTAACTAAACCAAAACCAACACCTAACTATAATTAATTTAACCGTTGCCGGTACCTTCGCCCAAAAAATGGGCAAGACAAGATAAAGGCAACACGGAAAAAATTAAAAAGAAAAAATGTAAACAAACCCTAAAAATACAAAAATTACAAATAAAAAATGTACAAAATGGCAAGGTCAATAATTTCGGAACTTGCGAACCGAAAAAATTAAGCCTAAATCCACAAACTAACCTAGGTTTCCGCTATCTTCTAGCCCTGAAAAGGGCTAAAAAAGATGCAAGACTAAACTACCAGAAAATAAACAAAAGTACCAAAAACCGTAAAAAATGAAGAAAAATTTTAACATAAAATTACCAACCGCAAATAAAGAAATTAGAAAAATAAGAAAACTAAACAAGATAACGAGAAAATGAAAAGAGAAAGCAAATGAGGGAAAATTATAAGCTTTGGAAATCCAAAAACCACAAAAATCCACCCAGACACACCAAAGTTACGACCTCAAACGACTTCAACCTAACCTAACCTAACCTAACCCTAACCTAACACCTAACCTAACCTAACCTAACTCTAACCTAACCTAACCTAACCTAACCTAACCTAACCTAACCTTTTTTTTTTTTTTTTTTTTTTTTTTTTTTTTTTTTTTTTTTTTTTTTTTTTTTTTTTTTTTTTTTTTTTTTTTTTTTGACGGAGTGGAAATGCATTTACGCATCTTCCCTGCCTGGGGTAGGCGGTGCAATGGGAAGTATAACGGACTCTCGTACGAACGAACTACCGTTTAAAACCACTCCGGCGTTTAAACCCTTGCCGGTGGTGAGGCGCCGCGGTACATGCCTAAGCTTTGGCCACTGACGCGCCTCCCGGCTTGCCCAAAAAGGGCCCCCCCAATCCTCGCCAAAGGAGGTGCCGACTGTGAACAGCCCACGATCAACACCCCAGACCGGTAGAGCCGTGCAAGGTGGGTCCCCAACCCACTGGCTCTACAAGGAGTTCGGGCGAGCAGCGAACCGAAGTCCACTGAGTTCGCCTTCCCTCCAACGATCTGCCTGCGGTGGATGGTGCTTTCCGGATACCAAGTATCCTTCAAACACGCCCCACCGCAGCTGTCCCCTCAATAACTACAGTGCCCCCCGGGATTCCGAAAGGCACGTAGAGGGACCCGCGGGTGACATGGGAGTACGACGCAAGGGAACGCGCAACGCATTTCTGCGATGCCGTCCCTGCCCATAAACCCAGTCACCAACCACCAACTGACAGAGGCAGCTGTCCAGGATGGAAACCACCCTTTTCAACCACCCCCGCCAAAGCCCCCTCCAGGCGACTGGTTAAGCTTTCCGGACCAGAAGCGGCAAGCACCAAGTGCACTCGCAACTGACCCTTCAAGCTACCCCAGCCACCAACCGTCAAAAATGGCGACAGTAGGAAGCTGTCCGGGATGGAAGCGAAAGCGCACACAACCACCCCTTCCAACGACCTCTGCCACCACCCACCAAGGGTGACGAGAAGACTTTTCTAACGAAAAGCCTCTCGTCACCAAACCCTCCCCAGGTGACAGAGTGAACTTTCCGGGGCAGAAGCAGCCCTAAGGCACGCGACCGCAACCCTTCCAGAACCCCCTGTCACCTCCCCAGAGTGCCGCTCTTCGTCTGGACCCTCACCACGAGCCTTTCCGGTATGGGTAGCCCTGTCCGGTATAGCCTCGCAGATCATTGAGACACGCAAGCCCCCCCACCACGGCAAGGTGGCAGCACTATCGGGGGGGAACCTAACCTAACCTAACCTAACCTAACCTAACCTAACCTAACCTAACCTAACCTAACCTAACCTAACCTAACCTAACCTAACCTAACCTAACCTAACCTAACCTAACCTAACCTAACCTAACCTAACCTAACCTAACCTAACCTAACCTAACCTAACCTAACCTAACCTAACCTAACCTAACCTAACCTAACCTAACCTAACCTAACCTAACCTAACCTAACCTAACCTAACCTAACCTAACCTAACCTAACCTAACCTAACCTAACCTAACCTAACCTAACCTAACCTAACCTAACCTAACCTAACCTAACCTAACCTAACCTAACCTAACCTAACCTAACCTAACCTAACCTAACCTAACCTAACCTAACCTAACCTAACCTAACCTAACCTAACCTAACCTAACCTAACCTAACCTAACCTAACCTTTTTTTTTTTTTTTTTTTTTTTTTTTTTTTTTTTTTTTTTTGTCAAGGTGAAAAATGCTTTACGCATTTCCCCCGCCATGGGAGTGGCGGGAGGGTATGTGGGACTCAAGTCCCCTCCCCCTCTCTGAAGGAGAAGGAGCGGGGAAATGTTACCCACTAAAAAACACCTTGGCGTACCCAAACCGTCCGGTTTGTATGGACACCGTGTTTCCTGCTAGGCATCCCCACGGTGTCCACCGGATGCCCCAGCCATTGCCGGGGCTTCCCGCGCCAAAGGAGAGAGGGGCCGAGCACGCCTGGCCCCCCTCCCAGACCGCCAAGTGACTAGCCTACGGCGGGCAGGGGACTCCCATCCCCCACCCGCAGTCACTAAGGGTAAAGGCGGCGGGCAAAACGCCGCCGCCTAAACCCCTGCCGTCTACGCCGGAGCGGATGCGCGTGAGGAGACTCCTCGCGCTCACGCTCCGAGGCCTCCTTCTGCGAGATGACGTTCTCGCAGAAGGTGGCCACAGCCCTCCAGGACCTGTCGCTGCACAGCATCGAAGACACGACGCTGTGCAGGGAGAGGTCCCATTGCCCGATGGCCAGTGCCATCGTGCAGCGCTCCGCACTCCAGCGACTGCACACCGCGAGGGTGTGCTGTGCCGTGTCGTCCGGATCGCCGCACTCATGGCACTGCGGGCCGGGCTCCCTCCCAATTTTGTGCAGGTAATGACCGAAGCATCCATGTCCGGTCAATACCTGCACAAGCCGGTACGATGTGGCGCCGACTGCCCTCCCCAACCAGGTGTCAAGCGACGGGAGGATCGCCCCTATGGTTCGAACTCCATAGGGGGCGTCCCCCAGGCTCGCTTTCCACCTGTCCCGCAGTCGGCGCTCCATCATCCGGCGCGTCTCCTCAACCTCCTCAGGGTCCGGGCGTTCACCCCTCGCCCGGGCCCTGGACCTAACCTTATAGGTCTCAGCCTGCACCTCCGCATCCAACTCCCAGGGCGGGGTGCAGGCGAGGAGGCAGGCCGCGGCGTGGGCCACCGTCATGTAGGCCCTCACGATACGGAGGGCCACCACCCGCTGTGGCCTGCGTAGCAGGGCCCGGTTCCGGGCGGACAGCTTGTCCGCCCAGATGGGGGCCCCGTACAAGGCC
This sequence comes from Acleris emargana, assembly GCA_927399475.2. Lineage (NCBI taxonomy): Eukaryota > Metazoa > Arthropoda > Insecta > Lepidoptera > Tortricidae > Acleris > Acleris emargana. The sequence goes on along the minus strand of OV656862.1, from coordinate 13,008,750 downwards.
ATGCTCCTCGTGACGCCAGCATACAGCCGGCGGCACAAGGAGCCCGGCCCACCCACGTTCGGCAAAAGCCGACTCAGCGCCGAAGCGGCGCCCACAACCCGGGGAGCCAACTGCAGAAAGTGCTCCCCAAAACTCCACCATCGGTCCAGAACAAGCCCCAAATATTTGATGTGGGGCTTGATCTGGACCGGTTCCCCCACCAGGGTGAGCGCCGCGCCCGCCGGCAGCCTCCACCCTCGCCCCCCGAAGACTATAGCCTCAGTCTTCGGGAGGGCCACCCTCAGGCCGAGCAGGCCAATCCGGTGAATGGCCAGCTCGGCCGCCGCTTCCGCCCGGCACAGCGCCTCCCTCATGTCGGTCCCGCGCGCGGCCACCATGGTATCATCTGCGTAGCAGATGGTGGCCGTCCGCGGGAGCAACTCCCCCCTGATGGCCCAGTCGTACCCCAGGTTCCATAAAAGCGGACCGAGCACGGAACCTTGGGGCACGCCGCAGGCCATCTCCGTCGACCCCCGTCGACCGTCCCTCTGCTCATAGAGCACTACCCTATCAGTCAGGTAGTGCTCTATGACCCGCCGCAGGTAAGGAGGCACTCGGTGGTAGATGAGTGCCTCCCTTATCACCCCATAGGGGAGGGTGCCAAAGGCATTGGCGATGTCGAGCGACACCGCCACTACTCCCTCCCCTCTGCTCGACGCGTAGTCACAGAAGTCCCTGAGGGACTTCACCGCGTCGAGCGTAGACCGCCCCTCCCTGAACCCGAACTGTCTATCACAGACGTTCGGGCCGGCGGTCTCCAAGTGCTGCAGGATCCTGGAGGCCAGGACTCTCTCCATCATCTTCCCGACCTCATCCAACAGCACAATGGGGCGATAGGCGGACGGGCAATCCGGGGGTCGTCCCTCCTTCCGGAGGAGGCACAGCCTCCCCTCCTTCCAAACTCTCGGGAACCGACCTTCCCTCAGGCAGTCACTCATCAACTGCCTGAGTCGGTCCCCGAGGTGTTTTAGGGCGATGGGGAGTACTCGGCCCGGTACTCCATCGGGCCCCGGGGCTTTCTTGCAACCCCGGAGCCGGTCCACCGCCCTCTCGAACTCGTCGTCGCTCACCGGTGCGACGTCGAGCTCGAGTGGGTCCTCCAGGTCCCCCGGTGGCTCGGCCATCACCGGGGGAACTATCGACGGGGCTGCCGGAAACAGCCCCTCGATGACCCTCCTCAGGAGGGGGGGCTCCAGCGAGTCCATGGGGGGGGCAGTGCGCATTTTGTTACGCACCACCTTGTACGGCCGCCCCCACGGATTCTCGTCCAGCGTGGCCAGGAAGGAGACGTTTCCTTCGTCCTTGGCCACCGCTATGGACAGGGTAAGGGCCCCCCTGGCTTCAACGTGGGCCCTGTAGAGCCTCTCCTCCTCGTCTCGGGTGTGCCGCCTGCGCCTACAATGTTGGTAGGCGTGGCGGGCACCGTCGGCGGTGGTCCGCAGGGCCGCAATTTCTGCGGACCACCAATAAACACATTTCCGGGCAAAAAGTCTCCTTGCCCGGGGCATGGACGCTCCGCACACCGCCTGCAGCGATGTGCGGAAATGACGCGCCCTCTCTTCCACTCCTGAGGCGGCGGGTGGGGCGGAGCACCAAGCCTCCACCATTGCCGCCTCGTCCGCCTTGGCCCTGTCCAATTGGGACAGGGACCACTTGGGGAACTCCCCCCCACGCCCCCCCCTCGGGACTGGTGGTGGCTGGCCCACCCCTGTGGAGACCCTGAACCTGATATACAGGTGGTCAGACAGGGTCTCCACGTCCTCCAGGACGCGCCAATCTGCGACGCGCGCGGCAATGGCAGGGGTCGCGAACGTGACGTCCACGATAGACCCCCCCTGCCGCCGCACGCAAGTGTTGGCGCTGCCCTGGTTGAGGACAACCAGGCCCGCTACCACCAACCAATCCCTCAGCGCGCCCCCGCGCGCATCCGTTACGGGGGATCCCCACGCCGCACTTTTGGCGTTGAGGTCCCCCAGGATGATGACTTGGCGCGGGGCCGCCCTCCTTGCAACACCCCCCAGGACCCCGAGGAAAACCTCGAAGTCCACCAGCGGCCTATTGGGGGAGAAGTACACCGCGATTAGCACGGTGTCGCTCCCCCATCCGGCCGCTGCATACCCCGGGCCGACCTCGATTTTTGCCAGGGGGGGGCCATTGCCCACCGACGGCACCACCACGGCAGCCCTCTCGTCCGTCGACCCCACCCAGTTGGGTGAGGGAGGGACAAAGTAGGGCTCCGTCACAACCACGGCGTCGATCGACCACTCCGCCATGACCTGCATTAGCAGGTCTTGAGATCTGGCGGAGTGGTTGACGTTGACCTGCAGGAGCTCTAAATGTCGTACTGGCATTTAGGACTCCATGCAGGCCTCCTCCTGGGTCCCGTCGGCGGCAGCCGCGGCGGGGGCATTACTTGTCGGAACGGGGCGGGGGCGCTGCGGCCTCATGCTCCTCCCTCTGAGGGCGGGGGGGCAACAATTTGTCCCCCCCAGCCGGTGGTTGGCTGGGAGTTTGGCCTGGTGGCAAACGGCACACCACGCCTTCTCCCAGCACTCCGCCATTTTGTGCCCCTCTTTGCTGCACCGGAAGCAAAGATTGCTCCGGTCAGACTTGGAGGGGCACATCTCCCGCGAGTGGCCGACACCGAAACACCGGAAGCACCGCATCGGTGTCGGCCCCACCAGCGTGACCCTGGCAGAAGCCCAACCCACCTGGACTCTGCCAGCGTTCTTCAGCGCAATCGCCGCCTGCACCGGGCACTGGATCAATGCTGACCCAGTGCCATCGTAGAGGGTGCGGATGTGGGCCACCTTGACCTGAGTCGGCAGGCAAGCCCCCACTGCGGCGACGGCCTGAGCCACCGACTCCTTGGTGGCCGACTCGTCCAGGCCGGAAAGCTGGACTTCGGCCATTTTAACCGGGCGGCTCACGTTGGCGACATCCCCCACTAACCCCTGCAGCCTGGCCGCAAGGGTGTCCGCCACCTTTTGACCGTTCTCGCCGGCGACCTCGATGACCCGGGAACCCGTCATCGAGGTCCTAACCTTCACATTCTGAAGGCCCACCTCGCTGAGGCTAAGGCCGTTAATGGCCTTAGCCATGGTGGCCTTCAGGGTGGTGGTGGTCCCCTCCTTGAGGGAGACCACAACCGCTGCCGTCTTCGGGACAGACAGCCTGACGGGTCTGGGCCCGGGCGCCGCCTTGACAGTCCTCGGGGGTGGAGGGGGGGCCTTAGCCTTGCCCTTCCCCTTTTTACGAACCACCTCCGACCACGACGACTGCGCGGCCGAGGGTGGTATATTGCCCGAAGGGCCGGGTTCTCCCTGCGAGGGCCGGACGGCTCTCGGGGCAGGGCCAGAGTTGACCAATTTGGTCGGCCGTCTGGGGGCAGGTACCACAGCGGGGGCCGGGGCCGCCGCCTTCTTGGCCACCTTGGCTTTCGGCTTCCCGTCGCCTAGACGGGCCTTCGCCACCGGCTCCAACACCTCCATCGGGACCGGAGGGGGCAGGGCAGAACCTGCGGCCTTCCTCTGGGGAAGGGCCGCCGCAGCAGGCTTAGCGGCCCGCTTGTCGTGCGCTAACGGGGGGCGGAGGATGGGCTCCGCCGGGAGACGCCTGTTCATCTCCTCCATCCTGACATTTATCATGTTCCCGAGGCTTTGAAACAGGTCATGTTTCATGCTTTCAATGGCCTCGGTGAGCTCAGCCGTGCCAAATTGGAGCGAAGCGGCCACGGGAGCGGTCACCGGAGCGGCCACCGAAGCGGCCGGGCTCTCCCGCTCGCTGAAGGCGACACGAAGCGCCTTCAACTCGGCCGAATTGTGAGCGAGTTGCTCCCGCATCCTTCGGTTGTCCGCCTTCAGGATGCGGATCTCCTCGCTCTCGGACCTGGCCGCTTCGACCTCGTCCATCGAGCCTAGAATGGTACGGCACGCCTTGTTCATGCGGCCCCATATGTCACCCTTTAGATTCCCGGATGCCCGGGCCGCCTCCAATATATCACGCGCCGCCATGCGCGCGGCGTCTAACGGGTCAATCTCTTGTTGACCCGTTTGTCCATCCGAGAGCTCGGGGGAACGCGAGCCGGAACGAGAGCGCACGGAGCCCCCCGTTTTCCCCTTTTTGCCCTTTTTGGGGCGGAGTTCAGGGTACTCCCGCTGATAGCTGGTCCCCGGATCGGGCTCAGCTACCCCGGCCACCTCGGCAAATTCGGGCTCAAGCTGAAAAAGCTTCGCCCGCAATCTGGCCGCAGCCAAACCAACGTAGGAGCCCCTAGGCTTCCCCCTCACCGAAGAACTAACCTTCGTAGGAGGCTTCGGGTCATCCTCCTCGTTTTCCCCCTCATACGCCCTTTTAGGGGCCGACGGAGCGTGCTCCTCCACGTCAATAAAATCATCGTCCATCTCGGACTCCGAACTCAACTCAATTCCACCCCCCTCCGGTGGATCCTTCCAGAATTTGGTAGGCGAGGTCATTATGACCCCGTCTACCTAGCTCCCGAAATTGGTCAAAAACCGACCGCGACGACCAAAGTTAGGAGCTAACCTAACTTAAAATCGTCAAGTGCGAGTCGGTTTTTCTTTTTCCCATACAAAAGTGAGTTTGGCGCCTGTTTTGGAAATTATAGCAATTTCACAAATTTTTACGAGCGTTTTTTGGCTCACTTCCCGAGGTCGTAGGAGGTTGGAAACAACACAAAAAGATGCTTCTTGCAAAAGCCTTGATGGCAAAAGAAGAAAAACAAATAAAAGTTAAAAGGTTCAGAAGATATCAAATTTACAAACTTTACCAAAATCCTTAAGTTTGTAAAATTTTTATCTCTAATCGCCAGAAACTCCCTTAAACTATATAAACACTAATAACTTTTGACCCGGAGGTCAAAGAGTTAAAAAGTTAAAATGAAATATTTAAAAAACTAAACAAACTATCCTACCTTATAGATTAAATATTTTACAAAAGACTTAATCTAATTTAAAAATACACCCAAACACAAAAAAGTTATCAAAAATTTTTGTAAACTTCGAGCCAAAACGCAAAGTATACAAAAATTAAAATAAAATAACTAACCTAAGAATATTATAACCAAACCTAAACTATAATTAATTTAACCGTTGCCGGTACCTTCGCCCAAAATTTGAGCAAAATAAGATAAGGGCAACAAGGACTAAATCAAAAAGTAAAAATGTAAACAAACCCTGAAATTACGAGAAATTTCAAGGTCAAAGTTTACAAATTGCAAGACCAATAAAATCTAAAGTTACGTTACGAAAAAATCAAACCTAAATCTACGTACTAACCTAATGATCCGCTATCTTCTAGTCCTGAAAAGGACTAAAAAAGATGCAAGATGAACGAACTAGAAAATGAAGAAAAAGTGAAAATCCGACAAAAAATTAACAAAAAATTACCAAAAATTTACCAACCGCAAAACGAAAAATTACGAAAATAAGAAAACTATAGAAGATAGTGAAAAACAGAAAGGAGCAAACTAATGAGGAAAAAATGTAAGTTCGGGAACCCAAAACTCGCAATAATCCACCCAGTAGTGTCCAAGATCCGACCTCAACCTAACCTAACCTAACCTAACCTAACCTAACCTAACCTAACCTAACCTAACCTAACCTAACCTAACCTAACCTAACCTAACCTAACCTAACCTAACCTAACCTAACCTAACCTAACCTAACCTAACCTAACCTAACCTAACCTAACCTAACCTAACCTAACCTAACCTAACCTAACCTAACCTAACCTAACCTAACCTAACCTAACCTAACCTAACCTAACCTAACCTAACCTAACCTAACCTAACCTAACCTAACCTAACCTAACCTAACCTAACCTAACCTAACCTAACCTAACCTAACCTAACCTAACCTAACCTAACCTAACCTAACCTAACCTAACCTAACCTAACCTAACCTAACCTAACCTAACCTAACCTAACCTAACCTAACCTAACCTAACCTAACCTAACCTAACCTAACCTAACCTAACCTAACCTAACCTAACCTAACCTAACCTAACCTAACCTAACCTAACCTAACCTAACCTAACCTAACCTAACCTAACCTAACCTAACCTAACCTAACCTAACCTAACCTAACCTAACCTAACCTAACCTAACCTAACCTAACCTTTTTTTTTTTTTTTTTTTTTTTTTTTTTTTTTTTTTTTTTTTTTTTTTTGAAATGCGTAAAGCATTTCCCCCGCCATGGGAGTGGCGGGAGGGTATGTGGGACTCAAGTCCCCTCCCCCTCTCTGAAGGAGAAGGAGCGGGGAAATGTTACCCACTAAAAAACACCTTGGCGTACCCAACCGTCCGGTTTGTATGGACACCGTGTTTCCTGCTAGGCATCCCCACGGTGTCCACCGGATGCCCCAGCCATTGCCGGGGCTTCCCACGCCAAAGGAGAGAGGGGCCGAGCACGCCTGGCCCCCCTCCCAGACCGCCAAGTGACTAGCCTACGGCGGGCAGGGGACTCCCATCCCCCACCCGCAGTCACTAAGGGTAAAGGCGGCGGGCAAAACGCCGCCGCCTAAACCCCTGCCGTCTACGCCGGAGCGGATGCGCGTGAGGAGACTCCTCGCGCTCACGCTCCGAGGCCTCCTTCTGCGAGATGACGTTCTCGCAGAAGGTGGCCACAGCCCTCCAGGACCTGTCGCTGCACAGCATCGAAGACACGACGCTGTGCAGGGAGAGGTCCCATTGCCCGATGGCCAGTGCCATCGTGCAGCGCTCCGCACTCCAGCGACTGCACACCGCGAGGGTGTGCTGTGCCGTGTCGTCCGGATCGCCGCACTCATGGCACTGCGGGCCGGGCTCCCTCCCAATTTTGTGCAGGTAATGACCGAAGCATCCGTGTCCGGTCAATACCTGCACAAGCCGGTACGATGTGGCGCCGACTGCCCTCCCCAGCCAAGTGTCAAGCGACGGGAGGATCGCCCCTATGGTTCGAACTCCAAAGGGGGCGTCCTCCAGGCTCGCTTTCCACCTGTCCCGCAGTCGGCGCTCCATCATCCGGCGCGTCTCCTCAACCTCCTCAGGGTCCGGGCGTTCACCCCTCGCCCGGGCCCTGGACCTAACCTTATAGGTCTCAGCCTGCACCTCCGCATCCAACTCCCAGGGCGGGGTGCAGGCGAGGAGGCAGGCCGCGGCGTGGGCCACCGTCATGTAGGCCCTCACAATACGGAGGGCCACCACCCGCTGTGGCCTCCGTAGCAGGGCCCGGTTCCGGGCGGACAGCTTGTCCGCCCAGATAGGGGCCCCGTACAGAGCCATGCTCCTCGTGACGCCAGCATACAGCCGGCGGCACAAGGAGCCCGGCCCACCCACGTTCGGCAAAAGCCGACTCAGCGCCGAAGCGGCGCCTACAACCCGGGGAGCCAACTGCAGAAAGTGCTCCCCAAAACTCCACCATCGGTCCAGAACAAGCCCCAAATATTTGATGTGGGGCTTGATCTGGACCGGTTCCCCCACCAGGGTGAGCGCCGCGCCCGCCGGCAGCCTCCACCCTCGCCCCCCGAAGACTATAGCCTCAGTCTTCGGGAGGGCCACCCTCAGGCCGAGCAGGCCAATCCGGTGAATGGCCAGCTCGGCCGCCGCTTCCGCCCGGCACAGCGCCTCCCTCATGTCGGTCCCGCGGGCGGCCACCATGGTATCATCTGCGTAGCAGATGGGGGCCGTCCGCGGGAGCAACTCCCCCCTGAGGGCCCAGTCGTACCCCAGGTTCCATAAGAGCGGACCGAGCACGGAACCTTGGGGCACGCCGCAGGCCATCTCCGTCGACCCCCGTCGACCGTCCCTCTGCTCATAGAGCACTACCCTATCAGTCAGGTAGTGCTCTATGACCCGCCGCAGGTAAGGAGGCACTCGGTGATAGATGAGTGCCTCCTTAATCACCCCATAGGGGAGGGTGCCAAAGGCATTGGCGATGTCGAGTGACACCGCCACTACTCCCTCCCCTCTGCTCGACGCGTAGTCACAGAAGTCCCTGAGGGACTTCACCGCGTCGAGCGTAGACCGCCCTTCCCTGAACCCGAACTGTCTATCACAGACGTTCGGGCCGGCGGTCTCCAAGTGCTGCAGGATCCTGGAGGCCAGGACTCTCTCCATCATCTTCCCGACCTCATCCAACAGCACAATGGGGCGATAGGCGGACGGGCAATCCGGGGGTCGACCCTCCTTCCGGAGGAGGCACAGCCTCCCCTCCTTCCACACTCTCGGGAACCGTCCCTCTCTCAGGCAGTCATCCATCAACTGCCTGAGTCGGTCCCCGAGGTGTTTTATGGCGATGGGGAGTACTCGGCCCGGTACTCCATCGGGCCCCGGGGCTTTTTTGCAGCCCCGGAGCCGGTCCACCGCCCTCTCGAACTCGTCGTCGCTCACCGGTGCGACGTCGAGCTCGAGTGGGTCCTCCAGGTCCCCCGGTGGCTCGGCCATCACCGGGGGAACTATCGACGGGGCTGCCGGAAACAGCCCCTCGATGACCCTCCTCAGGAGGGGGGGCTCCAGCGAGTCCATGGGGGGGGCGGTGCGCATTTTGTTACGCACCACCTTGTACGGCCGCCCCCACGGATTCTCGTCCAGCGTGGCCAGGAAGGAGACGTTTCCTTCGTCCTTGGCCACCGCTATGGACAGGGTGAGGGCCCCTCTGGCTTCAACGTGGGCCCTGTAGAGCCTCTCCTCCTCGTCTCGGGTGTGCCGCCTACGCCTACAATGTTGGTAGGCGTGGCGGGCACCGTCGGCGGTGGTCCGCAGGGCCGCAATTTCTGCGGACCACCAATAAACACATTTCCGGGCAAAGAGTCTCCTTGCCCGGGGCATGGACGCTCCGCACACCGCCTGCAGCGATGTGCGGAAATGACGCGCCCTCTCTTCCACTCCTGAGGCGGCGGGTGGGGCGGAGCACCAAGCCTCCACCATTGCCGCCTCGTCCGCCTTGGCCCTGTCCAACTGGGACAGGGACCACTTGGGGAACTCCCCCCCACGCCCCCCCCTCGGGACTGGTGGTGGCTGGCCCACCCCTGTGGAGACCCTGAACCTGATATACAGGTGGTCAGACAGGGTCTCCACGTCCTCCAGGACGCGCCAATCCGCGACGCGCGCGGCAATGGCAGGGGTCGAGAACGTGACGTCCACGATAGACCCCCCCTGCCGCCGCACGCAGGTGTTGGCGCTGCCCTGGTTCAGGACCACCAGGCCCGCTACCACCAACCAATCCCGTAGCGCACCCCCGCGCGCATCCGTAACGGGGGAACCCCACGCCGCACTTTTGGCGTTGAGGTCCCCCAGGATGATGACTTGGCGCGGGGCCGCCCTCCTCGCAACACCCCCCAGGACCCCGAGGAAAACCTCGAAGTCCACCAGCGGCCTATTGGGGGAGAAGTACACCGCGATTAGCACGGTGTCGCTCCCCCAACCGGCCGCTGCATACCCCGGGCCACTCTCGACCATCGCCAAGGGGGGGCCATTGCCCACCGCCGGCACCACCACGGCAGCCCTCTCGTCCGTCGACCCCACCCAATTGGGTGAGGGAGGGACGTAGTAGGGCTCCGTCACGACCACCACGTCGATCGACCACTCCGCCATAACCTGCATTAGCAGGTCTTGTGATCTGGCGGAGTGGTTGACGTTGACCTGCAGGAGCTCTAAATGTCGTACTGGCATTTAGGACTCCATGCAGGCCTCCTCCTGGGTCCCGTCGGCGGCAGCCGCGGCGGGGGCATTACTTGTCGGAACGGGGCGGGGGCGCTGCGGCCTCATGCTCCTCCCTCGGAGAGCGGGGGGGCAACAATTTGTCCCCCCCAGCCGGTGGTTGGCTGGGAGTTTGGCCTGGTGGCAAACGGCACACCACGCCTTCTCCCAGCACTCCGCCATTTTGTGCCCCTCTTTGCTGCACCGGAAGCAAAGATTGCTCCGGTCAGACTTGGAGGGGCACATCTCCCGCGAGTGGCCGACACCGAAACACCGGAAACACCGCATCGGTGTCGGCCCCACCAGCGTAACCCTGGCAGAAGCCCAACCCACCTGGACTCTGCCAGCGTTTTTAAGCGCAATCGCCGCCTGCACCGGGCACTGGATCAATGCTGACCCAGTGCCATCGTAGAGGGTGCGGATGTGGGCCACCTTGACCTGAGTCGGCAGGCAAGCCCCCGCTGCGGCGACGGCCTGAGCCACCGACTCTTTGGTGGCCGACTCGTCCAGGCCGGAAAGCTGGACTTCGGCCATCTTCACCGGGCGGCTGACGTTGGCGACGTCACCCACAATCCCCTGCAGCCTGGCCGCAAGGGTGTCCGCCACCTTCTGTCCATCCACGCCGGCGACCTCAATGACCCGGGAACCCGTCATTGAGGTCCTCACCTTCACATTCTGAAGGCCCACCTCGCTGAGGCTAAGGCCGTTGATAGCCTTAGCCATGGTGGCCTTCAGGGTGGTGGTGGCCCCCTCCTTGAGGGAGACCACAACCGCTGCCGTCTTAGGGACCGACAGCCTGACAGGTCTGGGCCCGTGCGCCGCCTTGACAATCTTAGGGGGTGGAGGGGGGGCCTTGGCCTTGCCCTTCCCCTTCCTGCGTACAACCTCCGACCATGCCATTTGCGCGGGCGGGGGTGGCATATTGCCCGAAGGGCCGGGTTCTCCCTGCGAGGGCCGAGCGGCTCTCGGGGCAGGGCCGGAATTGACCAATTTGGTCGGTCGTCTGGGGGCAGGTACCACAGCGGGGGCCGGGGCCGCCGCCTTCTTGGCCACCTTGGCCTTCGGCTTCCCGTCGCCAAGACGGGCCTTCGCTACCGGCTCCAACCCCTCCATCGGGACCGGAGGGGGCAGGGCAGAACCTGCGGCCTTCCTCTGGGGAAGGGGCGTCGCGGCAGGCTTAGCGGCACGCTTGTCGTGCGCTAACGGAGGGCGGAGGATGGGCTCCGCCGGGAGGCGCCTATTGACCTCCTCCAACCTGGCGTTGATCATGCTCCCGAGGCTTAAGAACAGGTCCCGTTTCATGTTCTCTATGGCCTCGGTGAGCTCAGCCGTACCAAATTGGAGCGAAGCGGCCACAGGGGCGGCCACCGGAGCGGCCACCGAAGCGGCCGGGATCTCCCGCTCGCTGAAGGCGACCCGAAGCGCCTTCAGCTCGGCCGAATTGTGAGCGAGTTGCTCCCGCATCCTTCGGTTGTCCGCCTTCAGGATGCGGATCTCCTCGCTCTCGGACCTGGCCGCTTCGACCTCGTCCATCGAGCCCAGAATGGTACGGCACGCCTTGTTCATGCGGCCCCATATTTCGCCTTTTAAATTGCCGGATGCCCGGGCCGCCTCCAAGATATCACGCGCCGCCATGCGCGTGGCGTCTAACGGGTCAACCTCCTGTTGACCCGTTTGATCATCCGAGAGCTCGGGAGAACGCGAGCCGGAACGAGAGCGCACGGAGCCCCCCGTTTTCCCCTTCTTTCCCCCCTTGGGGCGGAGCTCGGGGTACTCCCTCTGGTAGCTTGTACCCGGATCGGGCTCGGCTACCCCGGCCACCTCGTCAAATTGGGGCTCAAGTTGGAATAACTTGGCCCGCAGTCTAGCCGCGGCCAACCCAACATAGGAGCCCCTAGGTTTCCCTCGCACCGATGAACTAACCTTTAGAGGAGGCTTAGGGTCGTCCTCCTCGTTTCCCCCTTCATACGCCCTTTTAGGGGCCGACGGAGCATGCTCCTCGACATCAATGAAGTCGTCGTCCATTTCGGACTCCGAGCTCAAAATAACTCCACCCCCCTCCGGTGGATCCCCCCAGAATTTGGTAGGCGAGGTCATTGCGACCCCGTCTACCTAGTTCCCAAATTTGGTCAAAAACCGACCGCGACGAACAAAGTTATGACCTAACCTAACCTTGAATCGTCAAGTGCGAGTCGGTTTTTACTTTTTTCATACAAAAGTGAGTTTTGCGCCTGAATTGGAAGTTATAGCAAACTCACAATTTTTTACGAGCGTTTTTTCGCCCACTTCCCGAAGTCGTAAATACACCAAACAAGAACCAAAAGATGCGTCTCGCAACAGGTTATAATACAAGAAAAGAAAAACAAATAAAAGTTAAAAGGTTCAAAAGATATAGAATTTACAAATTTCGCCAAAAAGCATAAGTTTGTAAACTTATAATCTCTATCTGCCAAAAACTCCCCTAAACTATAAATACACTAATAACTTTTGACCCGGAGGTCAAAGAGTTAAAAAGTTAAATTGAAATATTTAAAAAACTAAATAAACTATCCTACCTTATAGATTAAATATTTTACAAAGGACTTAATCTAATTAAAAAATCACCCCAAACACAAAAAAGTTAGAAAAGTTTTTTGCAAACTTTAAGCGAAACCGCAAAGTTTACAAAAATTAAAAATAAATAACTTAACTAACAATACCTAAACCAAACCTTAACTATAATTAACTTAACCGTTGCCGGTACCCCCGCCCAAAAATTGGGCAAGGTGGGATAAGGGCAACACGGACTAAATTAAAAAGAAAAAAGGTAAACAAACCAAATAATTACGTAAAATTTCAAGGTCAAACCTATGAAATGGCAAGGTCAATAAGTTCGGAAGTTTCCTACCGAAAAAATCGAACCTAATTCCACGTATTAACCTAATGGACCGCTATCTTCTAGTCCTGAAAAGGACTAAAAAAGACGCAAGATGAGCGAGATATAAAATAGAGAAAAAGCGAAAAACCGTGAAAAAATTTACAAAAAATGACCAAAAATTTACCAACCGCAAAATGAAAATCAAAGAAAATAAGAAAACTAAGATAGATACCAAAGAACAGAAAGGAGCAAACCGTAGGGAAAAAAATGTAAGTTTCGGAACCCAAAACATGCAAATATCCACCCAGTAACACCCAAGATCCGACTTCAACCTAACCTAACCTAACCTAACCTAACCTAACCTAACCTAACCTAACCTAACCTAACCTAACCTAACCTAACCTAACCTAACCTAACCTAACCTAACCTAACCTAACCTAACCTAACCTAACCTAACCTAACCTAACCTAACCTAACCTAACCTTTTTTTTTTTTTTTTTTTTTTTTTTTTTTTTTTTTTTTTTTTTTTTTTTTTTTTTTTTGACAGGGTGGAAAATGCTTTATGCATTCCCCTCACCATGGGAGTGGTGAGGGGATATGTGGGACTCACCCCGTCACCCCCCCTCAGAATGAGAGGGGGCAAGGGAGCGCAACCCACTAAAAACCACCCTGGCGTACCCTCCTGCCGGCTGGTGAGGCACCCTGATGCCTGCCGAAGCTTAGTTCAGGGTGCCCCCCGGCTGCCCCAGCCATTGCCGGGGCTACCCGCGCCAAAGGAGAGAGGGGCCGAGCACGCCTGGCCCCCCTCCCAGACCGCCCAGTGACTAGCCTACGGCGGGCAGGGGACTCCCATCCCCCACCCGCAGCCACTAAGGGTAGAGGCGGCCGGCAAAACGCCGCCGCCTAAACCCCTGCCGTCTGCGCCGGAGCGGATGCGCGAGAGGAGACTCCTCGCGCTCACGCTCCGAGGCCTCCTTCTGCGAGATGACACTTTCGCAAAAGGAGGCCACAGCCCTCCAGGACCTGTCGCTGCACAGCATTGCAGACACAACGCTGTGCAGGGAGAGGTCCCACTGCCCGATCGCCAGCGCCATAGTGCAGCGCTCCGCACTCCAGCGGCTGCACACCGCAAGGGTGTGCTGAGCCGTGTCGTCCGGATCGCCGCACTCATGGCACTGCGGGCCGGGCTCCCTCCCAATCTTGTGCAGGTAATGACCGAAGCATCCGTGTCCGGTCAATACCTGCACAAGCCGGTACGATGTAGCACCGACTGCTCTCCCCAACCAGGTGTCCACCGACGGGAGGATCGCCCCTATGGTATAAACACCATAAGGGGAATCCTCCAGGTCGGCTTTCCACCTGTCCCGCAGTCGGCGCTCCATCATCCGGCGCGTCTCCTCCACCTCCTCAGGGTCCGGGCGTTCACCCCTAGCCCGGGCCCTGGACCTAACCTTGTAGGTCTCCGCTTGCACCTCCGCGTCCAACTCCCAGGGCGGGGTGCAAGCGAGGAGGCAGGCCGCGGCGTGGGCCACCGTCCTGTAGGCCCTCACCATTCTGAGGGCCACCACCCGCTGTGGCCTCCGTAGCAGGGCCCGGTTCCGGGCGGACAGCTTGTCCGCCCAGATGGGGGCCCCGTACAGAGCCATGCTCCTTGTGACGCCGGCATATAACCGGCGGCACAAGGAGCCCGGCCCACCCACGTTCGGCAGAAGCCGACTTAGTGCCGACGCGGCGCCCACAATTCGGGGAGCCATCTGCGAGAAATGCTCCCCGAAACTCCACCATCGGTCCAGAACAAGCCCCAAATATTTGATGTGGGGCTTGATCTGGACCGGTTCCCCCCCCAGTGTGAGCGCCGCGCCCGCAGGCAGCCTCCACCCCCGCCCCCCGAAGACTATCGCCTCAGTCTTCGGGAGGGCCACCCTCAGGCCGAGCCGACCAATCCGGTAAATGGCCAGCTCGGCCGCCGCTTCCGCCCGGCAAAGCACCTCCCTCACGTCGGTCCCGCGCACGGCCACCATTGTGTCATCCGCATAGCAGATGGTGGCCGTCCGCGGGAGCAACTCCCCCCTGATGGCCCAATCGTACCCCAGGTTCCATAAGAGTGGACCGAGCACGGAACCTTGGGGTACGCCACAGGCCATCTCCGTCGACCCCCGTCGACCGTCCTTCTGCTCGTAGAGCACTACCCTCTCGGTGAGGTAGTGCTCTAGGAGCCGCCGCAGGTAGGGAGGCACTCGGTGGTAAATGAGTGCCTCCCTTATCACCCCATAGGGGAGGGTGCCAAAGGCATTGGCGATGTCGAGCGACACCACCACTACACCCTCCCCTCTGCTCGACGCGTGGTCACAGAAGTCCCTAAGGGACTTCAACGCGTCGAGCGTAGACCGCCCTTCCCTGAACCCGAACTGTCTATCGGAGACGTTCGGGCCGGCGGTCTGTAGGTGCTGCTGGATCCGGGAGGCCAGGATTCTCTCGAGAATCTTCCCGGCCTCATCCAGCAGCACGATGGGGCGATATGCGGACGGACAGTCCGGGGGTCGGCCCTCCTTCCGGAGGAGGCAAAGCCTCCCCTCCTTCCACACTCTCGGGAACCGTCCGTCCCTCAGGCAGTCGCTCAACAACTGCCTGAGTCGGTCCCCGAGGTGCTGTAGGGCGATGTGGAGTACCCGCCCTGGTACTCCGTCGGGCCCCGGGGCTTTATTGCAGCCCCGGAGCCGGTCCATCGCCCTCTCGAACTCGTCATCGCTTACCGGTGCGATGACGAGTTCGGGTGGGTCCTCCAGGTCCCCCGGTGGCTCGGTCATCACCGGGGGAACTATCGAAGGGGCTGCCGGAAACAGCCCCTCGATGACCCTCCTGAGGAGAGGGGGCTCCAGTGAGTCCATGGGGGGGGCGGTGCGCATTTTGTTGCGCACCACCCTGTACGGCCGCCCCCATGGATTCCTGTCCAGCGTGGCGAGGAAGGAGGACCACCCCTCCTCCTTGGCCACCGCGATGGACAGGACCAGGGCCCTCTTGGCTTCTTGGAGGGCCCTGTGGAGCCCCTCCTCCTCCTCCCGGGTGTGCTGCCGGCGCCTGCAACGCTGGTAGGCGTTGCGGGCACCGTTGCTGGTGGTCCGCAGGGCCGCGATTTCGGCGGACCACCAATACACAAACCGGCGGGCGAACAGGCGCCTCGCCCGGGGCATGGCAGCTCCGCACACCGACTGCAGCGATGTGCGGAACCGGCGCGCCCTCTCCTCCACCCCCAAGGCGGCGGGTGGGGCGTCACACCACGCCTCCACCAACGCCGCCTCGTCCGCCCTGGCCCTGTCCAGCTGGGACAGGGACCACTTGGGGAACTCCCCCCTTCCCCCCCTACGCCCCCCCCCTGGGACTGGTGGTGGCTGGCCTGCCCTTGTGGAGACCCTAAACCTGATATTCAGATGGTCTGATAGGGTCTCCACGTCCTCCAGGACGCGCCAATCGGTGACGCGTGCGGCAATGGCAGGGGTCGCAAACGTGACATCCACGATGGACCCCCCCTGCCGCCGCACGCAAGTATTGGCGCTGCCCTGGTTGAGGACAACCAGGCCCTCCACCACCAACCAATCCCGAAGCACACCCCCGCGCGCATCCGTTACGGGGGAACCCCACGCCGCGCTTTTGGCGTTGAGGTCCCCCAGGATGATTATTTGGCGCGGGGCCACCCTCCTGGCCACCCCCCCGAGGGCCTCGAGGAAAGCCTCAAAGGCGACCAGCGGCCTATTGGGGGAGAAATACACCGCAATCAGTGCGGTGTCGTTCCCCCATCCGGCCGCCGCGTACCCTGGGCCCACCTCGAGTTTTACGAGGGGGGGGCCGTCGCCGATCGCCGGCACCACCACGGCAGCCCTCTCGTCCCTCGACCCCACCCAGTTGGGTAGGGGAGGGACGAAATAGGGCTCCGTCACCGCGACCACGTCAATCTCCCACTCCGCCATGACCTGCATGAGCAGGTCTTGCGCTCTGGCGGAGTGGTTGACATTCACCTGCAGGACCTCTAGATGGTGTGCTGGCATCTAGAGGTCCATTATGGTCTCCTCCTGGGCCGCGGTCGCTGCGGGGGCTGCGGGAACTGCGGGAACTGGGCGGGGGCGCTGCGGCCTCATGTCCCTCCCTCTTGTGTGGGGGGGGCAACAATTTGTCCCCCCCATCCGATGGTTGGCTGGGAGTCTGGCCTGGTGGCACACGGCACACCACGCCTTTTCCCAGCACTCACTCATCCTGTGCCCCTCCCTACTGCACCGGAAGCAGGCATTGCTCCGGTCTTCCTTGGAGGGGCACAGCTCCCGTGAGTGGCCGACACCGTAACATCGGTAACACCGCATCGGTGTCGGCCCCATCGGCGTGACCCTGGCGGAGGCCCATCCGACCAGGATCCTTCCCGCGTTCCGCAGTGCCACCGCCGCCTGCACGGGGCACTGGACCAACACTGATCCAGTGCCGTCGTAGGAGGAGCGGACGGCCCCCACCCTTACTTGTCCCGGCAGGCATGACCCGGCTGCCGCGACCGCCTGCGCCACCGAGTCCTTCGTGGCCGACTCGTCAAGGCCGGCCAGCTGGATCTCGGCCGTCTTCACTGGGCGGCTGACGTCAGCGACGTCCCCCACCAACCCCTGCAGCTTGGCTGCAAGGGTATCTGCCACCCTGTGCCCGTCCTCCCCTGGGACCTCGATGACCCGGGAGCCCGTCATCGAGGTCCTCACCTTGACGTGCTGCAGGCCAACCGAACTGAGGCTAAGGCCGTTAATGGCCTTAGCCATGGTGGCCTGCAGAGTGGTGGTGGCCCCCTTCTTGAGGGTGACCACCACTGCCGCCGTCTTGGGGACGGACAACTTCACCGGTCTGGGCGCCGCCTTTCCGGACTTCGGGGCTTGGGGAGGGGTGGCCTTGGCCTTGCCCTTCCCTTTCCGCCTAACCACCTCCGACCACGCCATCTGCGTGGGCGGGGGTGGCATACGGCCTGAGGGGCCGGGTTGCCCTTGCGAGGGCCGAGCAGCTCTTGGGGCTGGGTCAGCAACCACCAATCTGCTAGGTCTCCTGGAGGGGGGACTAAGTACCGGCGAAAGGGGGGTGGGAGGGGGCGGGGCCGCCACCCTCTTGGCCGCCTTGGGCTTCGGCTTCGGCCTCCCGTCACCCAGTCGAGCCCTGGCGACCGGCTCGAGAACCTCCATCGGGGTCCGAGATGGAGCGGCAGCCGCTACGGCAATTCTCCGAGGAGGAGGGGTGGGGACATGCCTGAGGGCACGCACCTCGTGCGCCAACGGGGGGCGGAGAATTGGCTCCGCCGGGAGACGCCGGTTGACTTCGTCGATACGGTCGTTCACCATCCGACCGAGGCTCAAAAACAGGTCTCTCTTCATCTCCTGTATGGCCTCGGTCAGTTCGACCGTACCGAACTGCAGTGACGAAGCCACCGGTGCGGCCGGGATCTCCCTCTCGCTAAAAGCGATGCGGAGCGCCTTCAATTCTGCAGAATTGAGCGCCAGCTGCTCCCGCATTCGCTTATTGTCCGCTTTCAATATTCGGATCTCCTCGTTTTCATTTTGGGCCGCCTGGACTGCGTCCATCGACCCTAAAATTGTTCTGCAGGCCCGGTTCATCCGGCCCCAGATCTCCCCCTTTAAATTCCCGGATGACCGGGCCGCCTCTAAAATGTCGCGCGCCGCCAAGCGGGTGGCGTCCAGCGGGTCCGTCTCCTGCGCGCACGCCAGCCCATCTACGGGCTCAGGAGAGCGCGATGTAGAGCGGGAGCGCACGTTGCCGACGGCTTTCCCCCTTATCCCCCCCTTGGGGCGGAGTTCGGGGAACTCCCTCCGATATTCGGCCACAGGGTCCGCCGGATCCGAGTCGGTATCAGCCCCCTCCGAAAATTGGGGCGTCAGCTGATACAGCTTAGCCCTCAGCCTTGCTGTAGCTAGCCCCACATACGCCCCCTTGGCCTTCCCCCGAACCGCCGTGTTGAACTTTGGAGGAGGTTTGGGGTCCTCCTCCTCGTCCTCATGCGCCCTCTTGGACGTCGAAGGTGCACTCTCCATCACGTCGCCATCCACATCAATAAAATCCTCCGGTTCGGAGTCGGAACTCAAGCGAGTTCCTCCCCCCCCCGGTGGATCCCCCCAAAATTTGGTAGGCGAGGTCATAGTGACCTCGTCTACCTAGTCCCAAAATCTAGACCAAATCCGACCGCTAGGACCGGACTTACGACCTAACCTAACCTAAACGGTCAAGTGCGAGTCGGATTTGGCTAAATGTATGGAGAAGTGGGTTGAGCGCCTGATTTGAAACACTGAGCAATGTCTCAAAATCTTGCGCCCCTAATTTGACCCACTTCCCGAAGTCGTACACTAATAAAACAAAAACAAAAAGGTACCTCCCAATAAAAACTAACAAAAGAAAAAGAAAAAAACACAAAAAAGGTGAAAAGGTTAAAAGTTATCAATTTTACAAAAATATCAAAAAACGATAAGTTTGTAAAACTGAAACCCAAGAAAAACTTACTCTACCAAATATAATACAAAGTGCAATAACTTTTGACCAAGTGGTCAAAAGGTTAAAGCGTGTATACACAAAATTTAAAGAATTAAATAACCTACCTTAAACTAGCAAATCAAAATTTATACAAAGACTAAAAACTAATGAAAAACTTAACCAAACACAAAAAAGTAACTAAAAAATTTCTCTGAAATTTTCAAATAAAATTTGAAACTTTCAAAATGAAAAATCTTAAAGCTAACTAAACTAAAACCAAATGCAAAATATGCTATAATAAGCGGGACCGTTACCAGTACCCCCGCCCAAAAACTGGGCAAGGTGGGATAAAGGCAACACCGACAATATTATAACACAAAAAACCCCTAAAACTAACAAGAAATAAGGGAAAATTTACAATTTGGCAAGGCCAATAATTTTGGAACCTAGGTACCAAAAATTATTTGACCTTAACCCACAAATAGAACAAGAACTCCGCAATCTTCTAGCCCTTAAAAGGGCTAAAAAAGACGCAAGATAACAAAACCAGAAGAAAAACAAAAAAGTGCAAAACCGAGCAAAAAATGAAATTAAATTACCAACCGCAAATACATAAACTTTAATAACAATAACAAATAAGAAGATAGAAAGGAAAGAGAAGCAGAAAACGAAAGAGACGAAAATGTAGTATTAGGAATCCGAAAATTGCACTAATCCACCCAGAAACACCCAAGATTCGACTTCAACCTAACCTAACCTAACCTAACCTAACCTAACCTAACCTAACCTAACCTAACCTAACCTAACCTAACCTAACCTAACCTAACCTAACCTAACCTAACCTAACCTAACCTAACCTAACCTAACCTAACCTAACCTAACCTAACCTAACCTAACCTAACCTAACCTAACCTAACCTAACCTAACCTAACCTAACCTAACCTAACCTAACCTAACCTAACCTAACCTAACCTAACCTAACCTAACCTAACCTAACCTAACCTAACCTAACCTAACCTAACCTAACCTAACCTAACCTAACCTAACCTAACCTTTTTTTTTTTTTTTTTTTTTTTTTTTTTTGACAAGGTGAAAAATGCGTTACGCATTTCCCCCGCCATGGGAGTGGCGGGAGGGTATGTGGGACTCACGTCCCCCCCCCTTCTGACTAAGTGAGAAGGAGTGGGGGAGTGTTACCCACTAAAAAACACCTTGGCGTACCCACCTCTCCGGTTTGTATGGACACCGTGTTTCCTGCTAGGCATCCCCACGGTGTCCACCGGACGCCCCAGCCATTGCCGGGGCTTCCCGCGCCAAAGGAGAGGGGGGCCGAGCACGCCTGGCCCCCCCCCCAGACCGCCAAGTGACTAGCCTACGGCGGGCAGGGGACTCCCATCCCCCACCCGCAGTCACTAAGGGTAGAGGCGGCCGGCAAAACGCCGCCGCCTAAACCCCTGCCGTCTGCGCCGGAGCGGATGCGCGTGAGGAGACTCCTCGCGCTCCCGCTCCGAAACCTAACCTAACCTAACCTAACCTAACCTAACCTAACCTAACCTAACCTAACCTAACCTAACCTAACCTAACCTAACCTAACCTAACCTAACCTAACCTAACCTAACCTAACCTAACCTAACCTAACCTAACCTAACCTAACCTAACCTAACCTAACCTAACCTAACCTAACCTAACCTAACCTAACCTAACCTAACCTAACCTAACCTAACCTAACCTAACCTAACCTAACCTAACCTAACCTAACCTAACCTAACCTAACCTAACCTAACCTAACCTAACCTTTTTTTTTTTTTTTTTTTTTTTTTTTTTTTTTTTTTTTTTTGACAGGGTGGAAAATGCTTTATGCATTCCCCTCACCATGGGAGTGGTGAGGGGATATGTGGGACTCACCCCGTCACCCCCCCTCAGAATGAGAGGGGGCAAGGGAGCGCAACCCACTAAAAACCACCCTGGCGTACCCTCCTGCCGGCTGGTGAGGCACCCTGATGCCTGCCGAAGCTTAGTTCAGGGTGCCCCCCGGCTGCCCCAGCCATTGCCGGGGCTACCCGCGCCAAAGGAGAGAGGGGCCGAGCACGCGTGGCCCCCCTCCCAGACCGCCCAGTGACTAGCCTACGGCGGGCAGGGGACTCCCATCCCCCACCCGCAGCCACTAAGGGTAGAGGCGGCCGGCAAAACGCCGCCGCCTAAACCCCTGCCGTCTGCGCCGGAGCGGATGCGCGAGAGGAGACTCCTCGCGCTCACGCTCCGAGGCCTCCTTCTGCGAGATGACACTTTCGCAAAAGGAGGCCACAGCCCTCCAGGACCTGTCGCTGCACAGCATTGCAGACACAACGCTGTGCAGGGAGAGGTCCCACTGCCCGATCGCCAGCGCCATAGTGCAGCGCTCCGCACTCCAGCGGCTGCACACCGCAAGGGTGTGCTGAGCCGTGTCGTCCGGATCGCCGCACTCATGGCACTGCGGGCCGGGCTCCCTCCCAATCTTGTGCAGGTAATGACCGAAGCATCCGTGTCCGGTCAATACCTGCACAAGCCGGTACGATGTAGCACCGACTGCTCTCCCCAACCAGGTGTCCACCGACGGGAGGATCGCCCCTATGGTGTAAACACCATAAGGGGAATCCTCCAGGTCGGCTTTCCACCTGTCCCGCAGTCGGCGCTCCATCATCCGGCGCGTCTCCTCCACCTCCTCAGGGTCCGGGCGTTCACCTCTAGCCCGGGCCCTGGACCTAACCTTGTAGGTCTCCGCTTGCACCTCTGCGTCCAACTCCCAGGGCGGGGTGCAAGCGAGGAGGCAGGCCGCGGCGTGGGCCACCGTCCTGTAGGCCCTCACCATTCTGAGGGCCACCACCCGCTGTGGCCTCCGTAGCAGGGCCCGGTTCCGGGCGGACAACTTGTCCGCCCAGATGGGGGCCCCGTACAGAGCCATGCTCCTTGTGACGCCGGCATATAACCGGCGGCACAAGGAGCCCGGCCCACCCACGTTCGGCAGAAGCCGACTTAGTGCCGACGCGGCGCCCACAATTCGGGGAGCCATCTGCGAGAAATGCTCCCCGAAACTCCACCATCGGTCCAGAACAAGCCCCAAATATTTGATGTGGGGCTTGATCTGGACCGGTTCCCCCCCCAGTGTGAGCGCCGCGCCCGCAGGCAGCCTCCACCCCCGCCCCCCGAAGACTATCGCCTCAGTCTTCGGGAGGGCCACCCTCAGGCCGAGCCGACCAATCCGGCAAATGGCCAGCTCGGCCGCCGCTTCCGCCCGGCAAAGCACCTCCCTCACGTCGGTCCCGCGCACGGCCACCAGTGTGTCATCCGCATAGCAGATGGTGGCCGTCCGCGGGAGCAACTCCCCCCTGATGGCCCAATCGTACCCCAGGTTCCATAAGAGTGGACCGAGCACGGAACCTTGGGGTACGCCACAGGCCATCTCCGTCGACCCCCGTCGACCGTCCTTCTGCTCGTAGAGCACTACCCTCTCGGTGAGGTAGTGCTCTAGGAGCCGCCGCAGGTAGGGAGGCACTCGGTGGTAAATGAGTGCCTCCCTTATCACCCCATAGGGGAGGGTGCCAAAGGCATTGGCGATGTCGAGCGACACCGCCACTACACCCTCCCCTCTGCTCGACGCGTGGTCACAGAAGTCCCTAAGGGACTTCAACGCGTCGAGCGTAGACCGCCCTTCCCTGAACCCGAACTGTCTATCCGAGACGTTCGGGCCGGCGGTCTGTAGGTGCTGCTGGATCCGGGAGGCCAGGATTCTCTCGAGAATCTTCCCGGCCTCATCCAGCAGCACGATGGGGCGATATGCGGACGGACAGTCCGGGGGTCGACCCTCCTTCCGGAGGAGGCAAAGCCTCCCCTCCTTCCACACTCTCGGGAACCGTCCTTCCCTCAGGCAGTCACTCAACAACTGCCTGAGTCGGTCCCCGAGGTGCTGTAGGGCGATGTGGAGTACCCGCCCTGGTACTCCGTCGGGCCCCGGGGCTTTATTGCAGCCCCGGAGCCGGTCCATCGCCCTCTCGAACTCGTCATCGCTTACCGGTGCGATGACGAGTTCGGGTGGGTCCTCCAGGTCCCCCGGTGGCTCGGTCATCACCGGGGGAACTATCGAAGGGGCTGCCGGAAACAGCCCCTCGATGACCCTCCTGAGGAGAGGGGGCTCCAGTGAGTCCATGGGGGGGGCGGTGCGCATTTTGTTGCGCACCACCCTGTATGGCCGCCCCCACGGATTCCTGTCCAGCGTGGCGAGGAAGGACGACCATCCCTCCTCCTTGGCCACCGCGATGGACAGGACCAGGGCCCTCTTGGCTTCTTGGAGGGCCCTGTGGAGCCCCTCCTCCTCCTCCCGGGTGTGCCGCCGGCGCCTGCAACGCTGGTAGGCGTTGCGGGCGCCGTTGCTGGTGGTCCGCAGGGCCGCGATTTCGGCGGACCACCAGTATACAAACCGGCGGGCGAAGAGGCGCCTCGCCCGGGGCATGGCCGCTCCGCACACCGACTGCAGCGATGTGCGGAACCGGCGTGCCCTCTCCTCCACCCCCAAGGCGGCGGGTGGGGCGTCACACCACGCCTCCACCAACGCCGCCTCGTCCGCCCTGGCCCTGTCCAACTGGGACAGGGACCACTTGGGGAACTCCCCCCATCTCCCCCCCCTACGCCCCCCCCCCCCGGGACTGGTGGTGGCTGGCCTGCCCTCGTGGAGACCCTGAACCGTATGTTTAAGTGGTCCGATAGGGTCTCCACGTCCTCCAGGACGCGCCAATCGGTGACGCGTGCGGCAATGGCGGGGGTCGCGAACGTGATGTCCACGATTGAACCCCCCTGCCGCCGCACGCAAGTATTGGCGCTGCCCTGGTTGAGGACAACCAGGCCCTCCACCACCAACCAATCCCTCAGCACGCCCCCGCGCACATCCGTAACGGGGGAACCCCACGCCGCGCTTTTGGCGTTGAGGTCCCCCAGGATTATTATTTGGCGCGGGGCCACCCTCCTGGCCACCCCCCCGAGGGCCTCGAGGAAGGCCTCAAAGGCGACCAGCGGCCTATTGGGGGAGAAATACACCGCAATCAGTGCGGTGTCGTTCCCCCATCCGGCCGCTGCGTACCCTGGACCCACCTCGAGTTTTACGAGGGGGGGGCCGTCGCCGATCGCCGGCACCACCACGGCAGCCCTCTCGTCCCTCGACCCCACCCAATTCGGTAGGGGAGGGACGAAGTAGGGCTCCGTCACCGCGACCACGTCAATCTCCCACTCCGCCATGACCTGCATTAGCAGGTCCTGCGCCCTGGCGGAGTGGTTGACGTTGACCTGCAGGAGCTCTAGATGGCGTGCTGGCATCTATTGCTCCATGCAGGTCGTCTCCTCCTGGGCCACGGTCGCCGTGGGGGCTACGGTCGCCGCGGGGGGCTGCGGTCGCCGCGCGGGCTGCGGGAACTGGGCGGGGGCGCTGCGGCCTCATATCCCTCCCTCTTGTGTGGGGGGGACAACAATTTGTCCCCCCCATCCGATGGTTGGCTGGGAGTCTGGCCTGGTGGCACACGGCACACCACGCCTTCTCCCAGCACTCACTCATCCTGTGCCCCTCCCTACTGCACCGGAAGCAGGCATTGCTCCGGTCTTCCTTGGAGGGGCACAGCTCCCGTGAGTGGCCGACACCGTAACATCGGTAACACCGCATCGGTGTCGGCCCCATCGGCGTGACCCTGGCGGAGGCCCATCCGACCAGGATCCTTCCCGCATTCCGCAGCGCCACCGCCGCCTGCACGGGGCACTGGACCAGCACTGATCCAGTGCCGTCGTATGAGGAGCGGACGGCCCCCACCCTGACCTGCCCCGGCAGACAAAACCCGGCTGACGCGACCGCCTGCGCCACCGAGTCCTTCGTGGCCGACTCGTCAAGGCCGGCCAGCTGGATCTCGGCCATTTTTACCGGGCGGCTGACGTCAGCGACATCCCCAACCATACCCTGGAGTTTTGCCGCCAGGGTGTCCGCCACCTTGTGCCCATCCTCACCGGGGACCTCAATGACCCGGGAACCCGTCATTGAGGTCCTCACCCTGACGCTCTGCAGGCCCACCTCACTGAGCCTAAGGCCGTTAATGGCCTTGGCCATGGTGGCCTGCAGAGTGGTGGTGGCCCCCTTCTTAAGGGTGACCACCACTGCCGCCGTCTTGGGGACGGTCAGCTTCGCCGGTCTGGGCGCCGCCTTCCCGGGCTTCGGGGCTTGGGGAGGGGTGGCCTTGGCCTTGCCCTTCCCCTTCCTCCTAACCACCTCCGACCACGCCATTGGCGTGGGCGGGGGTGGGATTCGGCCCGAGGGGCCGGGTTCCCCTTGCGAGGGCCGAACGGCTCTCGGGGCAGGGTCTGCTACCACCAGTTTGCTTGGCCTCCTGGAGGGGGGGCTGAGCACCGGCGACATGGGTGTGGCCACCACCTTCTTGGCCGCCTTGGGCTTCGGCCTCCCGTCACCCAGTCGAGCCCTGGCGACCGGCTCGAGCCCCACCACTGGGGTCCGAGATGGAGCGGCAGCCGCTACGACACTCCTCCGAGGAGGGGGGACAGGGACAGGGACAGGGGGGGGGACAAGCTTGGCGGCCCGCCTGTCGTGCGCCAAGGGGGGGCGGAGGATGGGCTCCGCCGGGAGGCGCCGGTTCACTTCATCGATACGGTCGTTTACCATCCGACCGAGGCTCAAGAACAGGTCCCGCTTCATCTCCTGTATGGCCTCGGTCAGTTCGACCGTACCAAATTGAAGTGATGAAGAGGCCACTGGTGCAGCCGGGATCTCCCTTTCGCTAAAGGCGACGCGGAGTGCCTTTAGTTCCGCGGAATTAAGCGCAAGTTGCTCCCGCATTCGCTTGTTGTCCGCCTTTAATTTGCGGATCTCCTCGCTCTCCCTGTTTTCTGCCTCCACCGCGTCCATTGATGCCAAGATCGTTCTGCAGGCCCGGTTCATCTTGCCCCAGAGAGACCCCTTCAGGTTCCCGGATGACCGGGCCGCCTCCAGTATGTCCCTTGCTGCCAGGCGGGTGGCATCAACAGGGTCCGCCTCCCCCAGACACGACAAGCCCTCTGCGGGCTCAGGGGAGCGCGATGTCGAGCGGGAGCGCACGTTGCCGACCGCTTTCCCCTTTATCCCTCCCCTGGGGCGGAGCTCGGGGAACTCCCTCCGATACTCGGCCACCGGATCCACCGGATCCGAGTCGGTATCAGCCCCCTCCGAAAATTGCGGCGTCAACTGATAGAGCTTCGCTCTTAATCTGGCCGTGGCCAGCCCAGTATACGCCCCTTTGGGCTTTCCCCGTACCGCCGAGTTGAATTTCGGAGGAGGTTTGGGGTCATCCTCCTCGTCCTCGTGCGCCCTCTTGGACGTCGAAGGAGCAACTTCCTCGACATCGGCATCGACGTCAATAAATTCCCCCGCCTCGGAGTCGGAACTCGAAAGAGTTCCTCCCCCCCCCGGTGGATCCCCCCAAAATTTGGTAGGCGAGGTCATGATGACCTCGTCTACCTAAACCTAAAATTTAGTCTAAATCCGACCGCTAGGACCAGACTTACGAGCTAACCTAACCTAAAAGGTCAAGTGCGAGTCGGATTTAGCTAAATGTATGGAGAAGTGGGTTGAGCGCCTGATTTGAAACACTGAGCAATGTCTCAAAATCTTGCGCCCCTAATTTGACCCACTTCCCGAGGTCATACACTAATAAAACAAAAACGAAAAGGTACCTCCCAATAAAGACTAACAAAAGAAAAAGAAAAAACACAAAAAAGGTGAAAAGGTTAAAAGTTATCAATTTTACAAAAATATCAAAAAACGATAAGTTTGTAAAATTGAAACCCAAGAAAAACTAACGCTACCAAATAATATATACAGTACAATAACTTTTGACCAAGTGGTCAAAAGGTTAAACACAGTATACAAAAAATTTAAAGAATGAACTAAACTACCCTAAACAGTAAGAGAAATAATTTACAAGTGACTATAAACTAATACTAAACACTACCAAACACAAAAATAACTGAAAAAATTTTTCCCTGCAAATTTCAAAAGAAAAATTGAAACTTACAAAATAAAAATCTTACAGCTAAACAACCCAAAACCAAATGCAAAATATGCTATAATAAGCGGGACCGTCTCCAGTACCCCCGCCCAAAAACTGGGCAAGGTGGGATAAAGGAAACACCGACAATATTATAACACAAAAAACCCTAAAACTAACAAAAAATAAATGAAAAATTTACAATTTGGCAAGGCCAACAACTTTGGAACCTGAGTTCCGAAAATTATTGGACCTTAACCCACACAAAGAACAAGAAATCCGCAATCTTCTAGCCCTGAAAAGGGCTAAAAAAGACGCAAGAATAAAAAACCAAAAAATAAACAAAAAAGTGCAAAACCGAGCAAAAAATGAAATTAAATTACCAACCGCAAAAACGAAAACTTGAAAAATAAGAAAACTTGAAAGGATAGAAGAGAAAGGAAAGAAGTTAAACGTTGAGGAAAAAATGTAGTATTTGGAACCCAAAACTCGCATTAATCCACCCAAAGACACCCAAGATTCGACTTCAACCTAACCTAACCTAACCTAACCTAACCTAACCTAACCTAACCTAACCTAACCTAACCTAACCTAACCTAACCTAACCTAACCTAACCTAACCTAACCTAACCTAACCTAACCTAACCTAACCTAACCTAACCTAACCTAACCTAACCTAACCTAACCTAACCTAACCTAACCTAACCTAACCTAACCTAACCTAACCTAACCTAACCTAACCTAACCTAACCTAACCTAACCTAACCTAACCTAACCTAACCTAACCTAACCTAACCTAACCTAACCTAACCTAACCTAACCTAACCTAACCTAACCTAACCTAACCTAACCTAACCTAACCTAACCTAACCTAACCTAACCTAACCTAACCTAACCTAACCTAACCTAACCTAACCTAACCTAACCTAACCTAACCTAACCTAACCTAACCTAACCTAACCTAACCTAACCTAACCTAACCTAACCTAACCTAACCTAACCTAACCTAACCTAACCTAACCTAACCTAACCTAACCTAACCTAACCTAACCTAACCTAACCTAACCTAACCTAACCTTTTTTTTTTTTTTTTTTTTTTTTTTTTTTTTTTTTTTTTTTTTTTTTTTTTTTTTTTTTTTTTGACGGAGTGGAAATGCATTTACGCATCTTCCCTGCCTGGGGTAGGCGGTGCAATGGGAAGTATAACGGACTCTCGTACGAACGAACTACCGTTTAAAACCACTCCGGCGTTTAAACCCTTGCCGGTGGTGAGGCGCCGCGGTACATGCCTAAGCTTTGGCCACTGACGCGCCTCCCGGCTTGCCCAAAAAGGGCCCCCCCAATCCTCGCCAAAGGAGGTGCCGACTGTGAACAGCCCACGATCAACACCCCAGACCGGTAGAGCCGTGCAAGGTGGGTCCCCAACCCACTGGCTCTACAAGGAGTTCGGGCGAGCAGCGAACCGAAGTCCACTGAGTTCGCCTTCCCTCCAACGATCTGCCTGCGGTGGATGGTGCTTTCCGGATACCAAGTATCCTTCAAACACGCCCCACCGCAGCTGTCCCCTCAATAACTACAGTGCCCCCCGGGATTCCGAAAGGCACGTAGAGGGACCCGCGGGTGACATGGGAGTACGACGCAAGGGAACGCGCAACGCATTTCTGCGATGCCGTCCCTGCCCATAAACCCAGTCACCAACCACCAACTGACAGAGGCAGCTGTCCAGGATGGAAACCACCCTTTTCAACCACCCCCGCCAAAGCCCCCTCCAGGCGACTGGTTAAGCTTTCCGGACCAGAAGCGGCAAGCACCAAGTGCACTCGCAACTGACCCTTCAAGCTACCCCAGCCACCAACCGTCAAAGAGGCAACAGAGAGTGAAGCTGTCCAGGGCGGAAGCGGTCTCCAACGCGACCACCCTTTCCAACTTCCTCTGTCGCCACCACCCAAGGATGACGAGGAGACTTTTCCGAGGAAAGCCTCTCGTCACCAAACCCCCCCCAGGTGACAAGGGAATCTTTCCGGGGCAGAAGCGGCCCGCCCGGCAGCAGGCACGCAACCGCAACCCTTCCAGAAACCCTGTCACCTCCCCATGGCCGCTCTTAGTCTGGCCCCTCACCACGAGCCTTTCCGGTATGGGTAGCCCTGTCCGGTATAGCCTCGTGGATCATTGAGACACGCAAGCCCCCCCACCACGGCAAGGTGGCAGCACAGTCGGGGGGGAACCTAACCTAACCTAACCTAACCTAACCTAACCTAACCTAACCTAACCTAACCTAACCTAACCTAACCTAACCTAACCTAACCTAACCTAACCTAACCTAACCTAACCTAACCTAACCTAACCTAACCTAACCTAACCTAACCTAACCTAACCTAACCTAACCTAACCTAACCTAACCTAACCTAACCTAACCTAACCTAACCTAACCTAACCTAACCTAACCTAACCTAACCTAACCTAACCTAACCTAACCTAACCTAACCTAACCTAACCTAACCTAACCTAACCTAACCTAACCTAACCTAACCTAACCTAACCTAACCTAACCTAACCTAACCTAACCTAACCTAACCTAACCTAACCTAACCTTTTTTTTTTTTTTTTTTTTTTTTTTTTTTTTTTTTTTTGTCAAGGTGAAAAATGCGTTACGCATTTCCCCCGCCATGGGAGTGGCGGGAGGGTATGTGGGACTCACGTCCCCCCCCTTCTCTGAATGAGAAGGAGTGGGGAGTGTTACCCACTAAAAAACACCTTGGCGTACCCACCCTTCCGGTTTGTACGGACACCGTGTTTCCTGCTCGGCATCCCCACGGTGTCCACCGGTCGCCCCAGCCATTGCTGGGGCTTCCCGCGCCTAAGGAGAGAGGGGCCGAGTACGCCTGGCCCCCCTCCCAGACCGCTAAGTGACTAGCCTACGGCGAGCAGGGGACTCCCATCCCCCACCCGCAGTCACTAAGGGTAGAGGCGGCCGGCAAAACGCCGCCGCCTAAACCCCTGCCGTCTGCGCCGGAGCGGATGCGCGTGAGGAGACTCCTCGCGCTCCCGCTCCGAGGCCTCCTTCTGCGAGATAACGTACTCGCAGAAGGAGGCCACAGCCCTCCAGGACCTGTCGCTGCACAGCATCGCAGACACGACGCTGTGCAGGGAGAGGTCCCATTGCCCGATGGCCAGTGCCATCGTGCAGCGCTCCGCACTCCAACGGCTGCACACCGCGAGGGTGTGGCGAGCCGTGTCGTCCGGATCGCCGCACTCATGGCACTGCGGGCCGGGCTCCCTCCCAATCTTGTGCAGGTAATGACCGAAGCATCCGTGTCCGGTCAATACCTGCACAAGCCGGTACGATGTAGCACCGACTGCTCTCCCCAACCAGGTGTCCAGCGACGGGAGGATCGCCCCTATGGTATAAACACCATAGGGGGAATCCTCCAGGCTCGCTTTCCACCTGTCCCGCAGTCGGCGCTCCATCATCCGGCGCGTCTCCTCAACCTCCTCAGGGTCCGGGCGAACACCTCTCGCCCGGGCCCTGGACCTAACCATGTAGGTCTCCGCCTGCACCTCTGCGTCCAACTCCCAGGGCGGGGTGCAGGCGAGGAGGCAGGCCGCGGCGTGGGCCACCGTCATGTAGGCCCTCACTATGCGGAGGGCCACCACCCGCTGTGGCCTCCGTAGCAGGGCCCGGTTCCGGGCGGACAGCTTGTCTGCCCAGATCGGGGCCCCGTACAGAGCCATGCTCCTCGTGACGCCGGCATACAGCCGGCGGCACAAGGAGCCTGGTCCACCCACGTTCGGCAGGAGCCGGCTCATCGCCGACGCGGCGCCCACCACTCGGGGAGCTAACTTCTTAAAGTGCTCCCCGAAACTCCACCATCGGTCCAGAACAAGCCCCAAATATTTTATGTGGGGCTTGATCTGGACCGGTTCCCCCCCCAGGGTGAGCGCCGCGCCCGCCGGCAGCCTCCACCCCCGCCCCCCGAAGACTATAGCCTCAGTCTTCGGGAGGGCCACCCTCAGGCCGAGCCGACCGATCCGGTGAATCGCCAGCTCGGCCGCCGCTTCCGCCCGGCACAGCACCTCTCTCAGTTCGGTCCCGCGCGCGGCCACCATGGTATCGTCTGCGTAGCAGATGGTGGCCGTCCGCGGGAGCAACTCCCCCCTGATGGCCCAGTCGTACCCCAGGTTCCATAAAAGCGGACCGAGCACGGAACCTTGGGGCACGCCACAGGCCATCTCCGTCGACCCCCGTCGACCGTCCGCCTGCTCATAGAGCACTACCCTATCAGTAAGGTAGTGCTCTATGACCCGCCGCAGGTAGGGAGGCACTCGGTGGTATATGAGTGCCTCCCTTATCACCCCATAGGGGAGGGTGCCAAAAGCGTTGGCGATGTCGAGCGACACCGCCACTACTCCCTCCCCTCTGCTCGACGCGTAGTCACAGAAGTCCCTTAGGGACTTCACCGCGTCGAGCGTAGACCGCCCCTCCCTGAACCCGAACTGTCTATGACAGACGTTCGGGCCGGCGGTCTCTAGGTGCTGCTGGATTCTGGAGGCCAGGACTCTCTCCAGCATCTTCCCGGCCTCATCCAGCAGCACTATGGGGCGATAGGCGGACGGGCAATCCGGGGGTCGACCCTCCTTCCGGATGAGGCACAGCCTCCCCTCTTTCCACACTCTCGGGAACCGACCCTCCCTCAGGCAGTCACTCATCAACTGCCTGAGTCGGTCCCCGAGGTGTTTTAGGGCGATGGGGAGTACGCGGCCCGGTACTCCATCGGGCCCCGGGGCTTTCTTGCAGCCCCGGAGCCGGTCCACCGCCCTCTCGAACTCGTCATCGCTCACCGGTGCGATGTCGAGTTCGAGTGGGTCCTCCAGGTCCCCCGGTGGCTCGGTCATCACCGGGGGAACTATCGACGGGGCTGCCGGAAACAGCCCCTCGATGACCCTCCTCAGGAGGGGGGGCTCCAGCGAATCCATGGGGGGGGCGGTGCGCATCTTGTTACGCACCACCTTGTACGGCCGCCCCCACGGATTCTCGTCCAGCGTGGCCAGGAAGGACACGTTGCCCTCGTCCTTGGCCACCGCTATGGACAGGGTTAGGGCCCCCCTGGCTTCTTGGTGGGCCCTGTAGAGCCCCTCCTCCTCCTCTCGGGTGTGCCGCCTACGCCTGCAGTGCTGGTAGGCGTGGCGGGCACCGTCGGCGGTGGTCCGCAGGGCCGCAATTTCTGCGGACCACCAATAGACGCACCTCCGGGCAAACAACCGTCTTGCCCGGGGCATGGCCGCTCCGCACACCGTCCGCAACGATGTGCGGAAGTGACGCGCCCTCTCCTCCACTCCTGAGGCGGCGGGTGGGGCGGAGCACCAAGCCTCCACCATTGCCGCCTCGTCCGCCTTGTCCCTGTCCAATTGGGACAGGGACCATTTGGGGAACTCCCCCATTCCCCCCCTACGCCCCCCCCTTGGGACTGGTGGTGGCTGGCCCAGCCCTGTGGAGACCCTGAACCTAATATATAGGTGGTCAGACAGGGTCTCCACGTCCTCCAGGACGCGCCAACCTGCGACGCGTGCGGCAATGGCGGGGGTCGCGAACGTGACGTCCACGATAGACCCCCCCTGCCGCCGCACGCAAGTGTTGGCGCTGCCCCGGTTCAGGACCGCCAGGCCCGCTACCACCGACCAATCCCTCAGCGCCGCCCCGCGCGCATCCGTTACGGGGGATCCCCACGCCGCACTTTTGGCGTTGAGGTCCCCCAGGATGATTACTTGGCGCGGGGCCGCCCTCCTCGCAACGCCCCCCAGGACCCCGAGGAAGACCTCGAAGTCGGCCAGCGGCCTATTGGGGGAGAAATACACCGCAATTAATACGGTGTCGCTCCCCCATCCGGCCGCTGCATACCCCGGGCCGACCTCGATTCTCCCCAGAGGGGGGCCATTGCCGACCGCCGGCACCACCACGGCAGCCCTCTCGTCCGTCGACCCCACCCAATTGGGTGAGGGAGGGACGTAGTAGGGCTCCGTCACGACCACCGCGTCGATCGACCACTCCGCCATGACCTGCATTAGCAGGTCCTGTGATCTGGCGGAGTGGTTGACGTTGACCTGCAGGAGTTCCAAATGTCGTGCTGGCATTTAGGACTCCATGCAGGTCTCCTCCGGTGGCCCGTCGGCGGCAGCCGCTGCGGGGGCGTTACTAGTCGGAACGGGGCGGGGGCGCTGCGGCCTCGTGCTCCTCCCTCTGAGGGCGGGGGGGGAACAATTTATTCCCCCCATCCGGTGGTTGGCTGGGAGTTTGGCCTGGTGGCACACGGCACACCACGCCTTCTCCCAGCACTCCGACATTTTGTGCCCCCCTTTGCTGCACCGGAAGCAGAGATTGCTCCGGTCAGACTTGGAGGGGCACATCTCCCGCGAGTGGCCGACGCCGAAACAACGGAAGCACCGCATCGGCGTCGGCTCCACCACCGTGACCCTGGCAGAGGCCCAGCCCACCTGGACTCTGCCAGCGTTCTTTATTGCAATCGCCGCCGGCACTGGGCACTGGATCATTGCTGACCCAGTGCCGTTGTAGAGGGTGCGGACGTAGGCCACCCTTACCTGGTCCGGAAGGCAGGCCCCGGCTGCGGCGACGGCCTGAGCCACCGCCTCCCTGGTGGCCGACTCGTCCAGGCCGGAGAGCTGCAGTTCGGCCATCTTAACGGGGCGACTGACGTTTGCAACGTCGCCCACTATCCCCTGCAGCCTGGCCGCAAGGGTGTCCGCCAATCTTTGCCCGTCCGCACCGGCGACCTCGATGACCCGGGAACCGGTCATCGAGGTCCTCACCTTGACATTTTGGAGGCCCACCTCGCTGAGGCTAAGGCCGTTTATGGCCTTAGCCATTGTTTCCTTCAGGGTGGTGGTGGCTCCCTCCTTGAGGGAGACCACGACCGCCGCCGTCTTGGGGACGGCCAGCCTGACGGGTTTGGGCCCGTTCGCCGCCTTCTTCGGGGGTGGAGGGGGGGCCTTGGCCTTTCCCTTCCCCTTCCTACGCACCACCTCCGACCACGACGACTGCGCGGGCGGGGGCGGCATACGGCCCGAGGGGCCGGGTTCTCCCGGCGAGGGCCGGACGGCTCTCGGGGCGGGGTCAGAGACCACCAGTTTGACCGGTCTCCTGGAGGGGGGGCTGAGCACCGGCGACATGGGTGTGGCCGCCACCTTCTTGGCCGCCGTGGCCTTCGGCCTCCCGTCGCCTAGGCGGGCCCTGGCGATCGGCGCTAACGCCTCCACCGGGGCCGGGTGGGGAAGGGCCGGTCCTGCGACCTTCCTCAGGGGAGGGGCTGCCGTGGCGGCGGCTCGCTTATCGTGCGCTAGGGGGGGGCGGAGAATGGGCTCGGCCGGGAGGCGCCTATTTACCTCCTCCATCCTGGCGTTTATCATCCCACCGAGGCTTACGAAGAGGTCATGTTTCATAACCTCTATGGCCTCGGTGAGCTCAGCCGTCCCGAACTGCAGGGAGGCCGCCACAGGGGCGGGAGTGGACGGACTCTCCCGCTTGCTGAAGGCGACACGAAGTGCCTTCAGCTCCGCCGAGTTTTGAGCGAGTTGCTCCCGCATCCTTTTGTTGTCCGCCAAAAGGATGCGGATCTCCTCGCTCTGGGACCTGGCCGCCTCGACCTCGTCCATCGAGCCCAAAATTGTTCGGCAAGCCTTGTTCATCCGGCCCCAAATCTCCCCCTTGAGATTGCCGGATGACTTGGCTGCCTCCAAAATATCTCGCGCCGCCATGCGGGCGGCGTCGAGCGGGTCAGCCTCCCTCAGGCAGGTAAGGCCCTCCACTGCCTCGGGGGAGCGCGAAACGGAGCGAGAGCGCACAGCATCTCCCGCTTTCCCCTTTTTGCCCTTCTTTGGGCGGAGCTCGGGGAACTCCCGCTGGTAGCTGGTCCCCGGCTCAGGCTCAGCTTCCCCGGCTACCTCGGCAAATTGGGGCTCTAGCTGATAGAGCTTAGCCCGCAATCTAGCCGCAGCCAGCCCCACGTATGAGCCCTTGGGCTTCCCCCTTAGCGAGGAACTCACCTTCGAAGGAGGCTTGGGGTCATCCTCCTCCTCCTCAAACGGCCTTTTCGAGGGCAAGGGAACATAATCGTCCACCTCAATACAATCGTCCGCCTCGGAGTCGGAACTCGAAAGGTTTATGCCCTTCTCTCCTCCCCCCACCAGCGGATCCTCCCAAAATTTGGTAGGCGAGGTCATCGTGACCTCGTCTACCTAACTCCCGAAAAAGGTCAAAAACCGACCGCGACGACCAGAGTTATGAGCTAACCTAACCCTGAATCGTCAAGTGCGAGTCGGTTTTTACTTTCCCTATAGAAAAGTGATTTCGACGCCTGTTTTAAAAAAATAGCAATCGAAAATTTCCTTTCGGAGGCCAATTTCACCCACTTCCAGAGGCCGTGTGAGGTCCAAAAGGGAAACCAAGATGCCTCTCGCGAAGGCCTAGATGGCCAAGGCGAAAAAACAAATAAAGGTTAAAAGGTGAAAAAGTTATTGAATTTACAAAGTTTAGCAAAAAAGCTTAAGTTTGTAAAAACAACAACAAAATCTACAAAAAACTACCTAACACTAAATAAACTCTAATAACTTTTGACCTAGTGGTCAAAAAGTTAAGAGACCTATAAGAAATATTTAAAGAACTAACTAAACTACCCTACACTATAACTTAAATAATTTACAAACTACCTAAGACTATTTAAAAACACACCCAAACACAAAAAAGTAAGTAAAGATTTTTGGAAACTTTACGCGAAAACGCAAAGTACCAAAAATTTAAAATAAAATAACTAAACTAACTAATCCCAAACCAAAACGTAACTATAATTAATTTCACCGCTGCCGGTACCCTCACCCAAAAATTGGGCAAGATAAAGTAAAGGCAACACGGATAAAATCAAATAGAAAAAATGTAAACAAACCCTAAAAATACAAAAATTACAAATAAAAAATGTACAAAATGGCAAGGTCAATAATTTCGGAACTTGCGAACCGAAAAAATTAAGCCTAAATCCACAAACTAACCTAGGTTTCCGCTATCTTCTAGCCCTGAAAAGGGCTAAAAAAGATGCAAGACTAAACTACCAGAAAATAAACAAAAGTACCAAAAACCGTAAAAAAATGAAGAAAAAATTAACATAAAATTACCAACCGCAAATGAAGAAATTAGAAAAATAAGAAAACTAAACAAGATAACGAGAAAATGAAAAGAGAAAGCAAATGAGGGAAAATTGTAAGTTTTGGAAATCCAATAACCACAAAAATCCACCCAGACACACCAAAGTTACGACAACCTAACCTAACCTAACCTAACCTAACCTAACCTAACCTAACCTAACCTAACCTAACCTAACCTAACCTAACCTAACCTAACCTAACCTAACCTAACCTAACCTAACCTAACCTAACCTAACCTAACCTAACCTAACCTAACCTAACCTAACCTAACCTAACCTAACCTAACCTAACCTAACCTAACCTAACCTAACCTAACCTAACCTAACCTAACCTAACCTAACCTAACCTAACCTAACCTAACCTAACCTTTTTTTTTTTTTTTTTTTTTTTTTTTTTTTTTTTTTTTTTTTTTTTTTTTTTTTTTTTTTTTTTTTTTTTTTTTTTTTTTTTGTCAAGGTGAAAAATGCGTTACGCATTTCCCCCGCCATGGGAGTGGCGGGAGGGTATGTGGGACTCAAGTCCCCTCCCCCTCTCTGAAGGAGAAGGAGCGGGGAAATGTTACCCACTAAAAAAAAAAAAAAAAAAAAAAAAAAAAAAAAAAAAAAAAAAAAAAAAAAAAAAAAAAAAAAAAAAAAAAAAAACACCTTGGCGTACCCAACCGTCCGGTTTGTATGGACACCGTGTTTCCTGCTAGGCATCCCCACGGTGTCCACCGGATGCCCCAGCCATTGCCGGGGCTTCCCGCGCCAAAGGAGAGAGGGGCCGAGCACGCCTGGCCCCCCTCCCAGACCGCCAAGTGACTAGCCTACGGCGGGCAGGGGACTCCCATCCCCCACCCGCAGTCACTAAGGGTAAAGGCGGCGGGCAAAACGCCGCCGCCTAAACCCCTGCCGTCTACGCCGGAGCGGATGCGCGTGAGGAGACTCCTCGCGCTCACGCTCCGAGGCCTCCTTCTGCGAGATGACGTTCTCGCAGAAGGTGGCCACAGCCCTCCAGGACCTGTCGCTGCACAGCATCGAAGACACGACGCTGTGCAGGGAGAGGTCCCATTGCCCGATGGCCAGTGCCATCGTGCAGCGCTCCGCACTCCAGCGACTGCACACCGCGAGGGTGTGCTGTGCCGTGTCGTCCGGATCGCCGCACTCATGGCACTGCGGGCCGGGCTCCCTCCCAATTTTGTGCAGGTAATGACCGAAGCATCCATGTCCGGTCAATACCTGCACAAGCCGGTACGATGTGGCGCCGACTGCCCTCCCCAACCAGGTGTCAAGCGACGGGAGGATCGCCCCTATGGTTCGAACTCCATAGGGGGCGTCCTCCAGGCTCGCTTTCCACCTGTCCCGCAGTCGGCGCTCCATCATCCGGCGCGTCTCCTCAACCTCCTCAGGGTCCGGGCGTTCACCCCTCGCCCGGGCCCTGGACCTAACCTTATAGGTCTCAGCCTGCACCTCCGCATCCAACTCCCAGGGCGGGGTGCAGGCGAGGAGGCAGGCCGCGGCGTGGGCCACCGTCATGTAGGCCCTCACGATACGGAGGGCCACCACCCGCTGTGGCCTGCGTAGCAGGGCCCGGTTCCGGGCGGACAGCTTGTCCGCCCAGATGGGGGCCCCGTACAAGGCCATGCTCCTCGTGACGCCAGCATACAGCCGGCGGCACAAGGAGCCCGGCCCACCCACGTTCGGCAAAAGCCGACTCAGCGCCGAAGCGGCGCCTACAACCCGGGGAGCCAACTGCAGAAAGTGCTCCCCAAAACTCCACCATCGGTCCAGAACAAGCCCCAAATATTTGATGTGGGGCTTGATCTGGACCGGTTCCCCCACCAGGGTGAGCGCCGCGCCCGCCGGCAGCCTCCACCCTCGCCCCCCGAAGACTATAGCCTCAGTCTTCGGGAGGGCCACCCTCAGGCCGAGCAGGCCAATCCGGTGAATGGCCAGCTCGGCCGCCGCTTCCGCCCGGCACAGCGCCTCCCTCATGTCGGTCCCGCGCGCGGCCACCATGGTATCATCTGCGTAGCAGATGGTGGCCGTCCGCGGGAGCAACTCCCCCCTGATGGCCCAGTCGTACCCCAGGTTCCATAAGAGCGGACCGAGCACGGAACCTTGGGGCACGCCGCAGGCCATCTCCGTCGACCCCCGTCGACCGTCCCTCTGCTCATAGAGCACTACCCTATCAGTCAGGTAGTGCTCTATGACCCGCCGCAGGTAAGGAGGCACTCGGTGATAGATGAGTGCCTCCTTAATCACCCCATAGGGGAGGGTGCCAAAGGCATTGGCGATGTCGAGTGACACCGCCACTACTCCCTCCCCTCTGCTCGACGCGTAGTCACAGAAGTCCCTGAGGGACTTCACCGCGTCGAGCGTAGACCGCCCTTCCCTGAACCCGAACTGTCTATCACAGACGTTCGGGCCGGCGGTCTCCAAGTGCTGCAGGATCCTGGAGGCCAGGACTCTCTCCATCATCTTCCCGACCTCATCCAACAGCACAATGGGGCGATAGGCGGACGGGCAATCCGGGGGTCGACCCTCCTTCCGGAGGAGGCACAGCCTCCCCTCCTTCCACACTCTCGGGAACCGTCCCTCTCTCAGGCAGTCATCCATCAACTGCCTGAGTCGGTCCCCGAGGTGTTTTAGGGCGATGGGGAGTACTCGGCCCGGTACTCCATCGGGCCCCGGGGCTTTTTTGCAGCCCCGGAGCCGGTCCACCGCCCTCTCGAACTCGTCGTCGCTCACCGGTGCGACGTCGAGCTCGAGTGGGTCCTCCAGGTCCCCCGGTGGCTCGGCCATCACCGGGGGAACTATCGACGGGGCTGCCGGAAACAGCCCCTCGATGACCCTCCTCAGGAGGGGGGGCTCCAGCGAGTCCATGGGGGGGGCGGTGCGCATTTTGTTACGCACCACCTTGTACGGCCGCCCCCACGGATTCTCGTCCAGCGTGGCCAGGAAGGAGACGTTTCCTTCGTCCTTGGCCACCGCTATGGACAGGGTGAGGGCCCCTCTGGCTTCAACGTGGGCCCTGTAGAGCCTCTCCTCCTCGTCTCGGGTGTGCCGCCTACGCCTACAATGTTGGTAGGCGTGGCGGGCACCGTCGGCGGTGGTCCGCAGGGCCGCAATTTCTGCGGACCACCAATAAACACATTTCCGGGCAAAGAGTCTCCTTGCCCGGGGCATGGACGCTCCGCACACCGCCTGCAGCGATGTGCGGAAATGACGCGCCCTCTCTTCCACTCCTGAGGCGGCGGGTGGGGCGGAGCACCAAGCCTCCACCATTGCCGCCTCGTCCGCCTTGGCCCTGTCCAACTGGGACAGGGACCACTTGGGGAACTCCCCCCCACGCCCCCCCCTCGGGACTGGTGGTGGCTGGCCCACCCCTGTGGAGACCCTGAACCTGATATACAGGTGGTCAGACAGGGTCTCCACGTCCTCCAGGACGCGCCAATCCGCGACGCGCGCGGCAATGGCAGGGGTCGAGAACGTGACGTCCACGATAGACCCCCCCTGCCGCCGCACGCAGGTGTTGGCGCTGCCCTGGTTCAGGACCACCAGGCCCGCTACCACCAACCAATCCCGTAGCGCACCCCCGCGCGCATCCGTAACGGGGGAACCCCACGCCGCACTTTTGGCGTTGAGGTCCCCCAGGATGATGACTTGGCGCGGGGCCGCCCTCCTCGCAACACCCCCCAGGACCCCGAGGAAAACCTCGAAGTCCACCAGCGGCCTATTGGGGGAGAAGTACACCGCGATTAGCACGGTGTCGCTCCCCCAACCGGCCGCTGCATACCCCGGGCCACTCTCGACCATCGCCAAGGGGGGGCCATTGCCCACCGCCGGCACCACCACGGCAGCCCTCTCGTCCGTCGACCCCACCCAATTGGGTGAGGGAGGGACGTAGTAGGGCTCCATCACGACCACCACGTCGATCGACCACTCCGCCATAACCTGCATTAGCAGGTCTTGTGATCTGGCGGAGTGGTTGACGTTGACCTGCAGGAGCTCTAAATGTCGTACTGGCATTTAGGACTCCATGCAGGCCTCCTCCTGGGTCCCGTCGGCGGCAGCCGCGGCGGGGGCATTACTTGTCGGAACGGGGCGGGGGCGCTGCGGCCTCATGCTCCTCCCTCTGAGAGCGGGGGGGCAACAATTTGTCCCCCCCAGCCGGTGGTTGGCTGGGAGTTTGGCCTGGTGGCAAACGGCACACCACGCCTTCTCCCAGCACTCCGCCATTTTGTGCCCCTCTTTGCTGCACCGGAAGCAAAGATTGCTCCGGTCAGACTTGGAGGGGCACATCTCCCGCGAGTGGCCGACACCGAAACACCGGAAACACCGCATCGGTGTCGGCCCCACCAGCGTAACCCTGGCAGAAGCCCAACCCACCTGGACTCTGCCAGCGTTTTTAAGCGCAATCGCCGCCTGCACCGGGCACTGGATCAATGCTGACCCAGTGCCATCGTAGAGGGTGCGGATGTGGGCCACCTTGACCTGAGTCGGCAGGCAAGCCCCCGCTGCGGCGACGGCCTGAGCCACCGACTCTTTGGTGGCCGACTCGTCCAGGCCGGAAAGCTGGACTTCGGCCATCTTCACCGGGCGGCTGACGTTGGCGACGTCACCCACAATCCCCTGCAGCCTGGCCGCAAGGGTGTCCGCCACCTTCTGTCCATCCACGCCGGCGACCTCAATGACCCGGGAACCCGTCATTGAGGTCCTCACCTTCACATTCTGAAGGCCCACCTCGCTGAGGCTAAGGCCGTTGATAGCCTTAGCCATGGTGGCCTTCAGGGTGGTGGTGGCCCCCTCCTTGAGGGAGACCACAATTGCTGCCGTCTTAGGGACCGACAGCCTGACAGGTCTGGGCCCGTGCGCCGCCTTGACAATCTTAGGGGGTGGAGGGGGGGCCTTGGCCTTGCCCTTCCCCTTCCTGCGTACAACCTCCGACCATGCCATTTGCGCGGGCGGGGGTGGCATATTGCCCGAAGGGCCGGGTTCTCCCTGCGAGGGCCGAGCGGCTCTCGGGGCAGGGCCGGAATTGACCAATTTGGTCGGTCGTCTGGGGGCAGGTACCACAGCGGGGGCCGGGGCCGCCGCCTTCTTGGCCACCTTGGCCTTCGGCTTCCCGTCGCCAAGACGGGCCTTCGCTACCGGCTCCAACCCCTCCATCGGGACCGGAGGGGGCAGGGCAGAACCTGCGGCCTTCCTCTGGGGAAGGGGCGTCGCGGCAGGCTTAGCGGCACGCTTGTCGTGCGCTAACGGAGGGCGGAGGATGGGCTCCGCCGGGAGGCGCCTATTGACCTCCTCCAACCTGGCGTTGATCATGCTCCCGAGGCTTAAGAACAGGTCCCGTTTCATGTTCTCTATGGCCTCGGTGAGCTCAGCCGTACCAAATTGGAGCGAAGCGGCCACAGGGGCGGCCACCGGAGCGGCCACCGAAGCGGCCGGGATCTCCCGCTCGCTGAAGGCGACCCGAAGCGCCTTCAGCTCGGCCGAATTGTGAGCGAGTTGCTCCCGCATCCTTCGGTTGTCCGCCTTCAGGATGCGGATCTCCTCGCTCTCGGACCTGGCCGCTTCGACCTCGTCCATCGAGCCCAGAATGGTACGGCACGCCTTGTTCATGCGGCCCCATATTTCGCCTTTTAAATTGCCGGATGCCCGGGCCGCCTCCAAGATATCACGCGCCGCCATGCGCGTGGCGTCTAACGGGTCAACCTCCTGTTGACCCGTTTGATCATCCGAGAGCTCGGGAGAACGCGAGCCGGAACGAGAGCGCACGGAGCCCCCCGTTTTCCCCTTCTTTCCCCCCTTGGGGCGGAGCTCGGGGTACTCCCTCTGGTAGCTTGTACCCGGATCGGGCTCGGCTACCCCGGCCACCTCGTCAAATTGGGGCTCAAGTTGGAATAACTTGGCCCGCAGTCTAGCCGCGGCCAACCCAACATAGGAGCCCCTAGGTTTCCCTCGCACCGATGAACTAACCTTTAGAGGAGGCTTAGGGTCGTCCTCCTCGTTTCCCCCTTCATACGCCCTTTTAGGGGCCGACGGAGCATGCTCCTCGACATCAATGAAGTCGTCGTCCATTTCGGACTCCGAGCTCAAAATAACTCCACCCCCCTCCGGTGGATCCCCCCAGAATTTGGTAGGCGAGGTCATTGCGACCCCGTCTACCTAGTTCCCAAATTTGGTCAAAAACCGACCGCGACGAACAAAGTTATGACCTAACCTAACCTTGAATCGTCAAGTGCGAGTCGGTTTTTACTTTTTTCATACAAAAGTGAGTTTTGCGCCTGAATTGGAAGTTATAGCAAACTCACAATTTTTTACGAGCGTTTTTTCGCCCACTTCCCGAAGTCGTAAATACACCAAACAAGAACCAAAAGATGCGTCTCGCAACAGGTTATAATACAAGAAAAGAAAAACAAATAAAAGTTAAAAGGTTCAAAAGATATAGAATTTACAAATTTCGCCAAAAAGCATAAGTTTGTAAACTTATAATCTCTATCTGCCAAAAACTCCCCTAAACTATAAATACACTAATAACTTTTGACCCGGAGGTCAAAGAGTTAAAAAGTTAAATTGAAATATTTAAAAAACTAAATAAACTATCCTACCTTATAGATTAAATATTTTACAAAGGACTTAATCTAATTAAAAAATCACCCCAAACACAAAAAAGTTAGAAAAGTTTTTTGCAAACTTTAAGCGAAACCGCAAAGTTTACAAAAATTAAAAATAAATAACTTAACTAACAATACCTAAACCAAACCTTAACTATAATTAACTTAACCGTTGCCGGTACCCCCGCCCAAAAATTGGGCAAGGTGGGATAAGGGCAACACGGACTAAATTAAAAAGAAAAAAGGTAAACAAACCAAATAATTACGTAAAATTTCAAGGTCAAACCTATGAAATGGCAAGGTCAATAAGTTCGGAAGTTTCCTACCGAAAAAATCGAACCTAATTCCACGTATTAACCTAATGGACCGCTATCTTCTAGTCCTGAAAAGGACTAAAAAAGACGCAAGATGAGCGAGATATAAAATAGAGAAAAAGCGAAAAACCGTGAAAAAATTTACAAAAAATGACCAAAAATTTACCAACCGCAAAATGAAAATCAAAGAAAATAAGAAAACTAAGATAGATACCAAAGAACAGAAAGGAGCAAACCGTAGGGAAAAAAATGTAAGTTTCGGAACCCAAAACATGCAAATATCCACCCAGTAACACCCAAGATCCGACTTCAACCTAACCTAACCTAACCTAACCTAACCTAACCTAACCTAACCTAACCTAACCTAACCTAACCTAACCTAACCTAACCTTTTTTTTTTTTTTTTTTTTTTTTTTTTTTTTTTTTTTTTTTTTTTTGACAGGGTGGAAAATGCTTTATGCATTCCCCTCACCATGGGAGTGGTGAGGGGATATGTGGGACTCACCCCGTCACCCCCCCTCAGAACGAGAGGGGGCAAGGGAGCGCAACCCACTAAAAACCACCCTGGCGTACCCTCCTGCCGGCTGGTGAGGCACCCTGATGCCTGCCGAAGCTTAGTTCAGGGTGCCCCCCGGCTGCCCCAGCCATTGCCGGGGCTACCCGCGCCAAAGGAGAGAGGGGCCGAGCACGCCTGGCCCCCCTCCCAGACCGCCCAGTGACTAGCCTACGGCGGGCAGGGGACTCCCATCCCCCACCCGCAGCCACTAAGGGTAGAGGCGGCCGGCAAAACGCCGCCGCCTAAACCCCTGCCGTCTGCGCCGGAGCGGATGCGCGAGAGGAGACTCCTCGCGCTCGCGCTCCGAGGCCTCCTTCTGCGAGATGACACTTTCGCAAAAGGAGGCCACAGCCCTCCAGGACCTGTCGCTGCACAGCATTGCAGACACAACGCTGTGCAGGGAGAGGTCCCACTGCCCGATCGCCAGCGCCATAGTGCAGCGCTCCGCACTCCAGCGGCTGCACACCGCAAGGGTGTGCTGAGCCGTGTCGTCCGGATCGCCGCACTCATGGCACTGCGGGCCGGGCTCCCTCCCAATCTTGTGCAGGTAATGACCGAAGCATCCGTGTCCGGTCAATACCTGCACAAGCCGGTACGATGTAGCACCGACTGCTCTCCCCAACCAGGTGTCCACCGACGGGAGGATCGCCCCTATGGTATAAACACCATAAGGGGAATCCTCCAGGTCAGCTTTCCACCTGTCCCGCAGTCGGCGCTCCATCATCCGGCGCGTCTCCTCCACCTCCTCAGGGTCCGGGCGTTCACCTCTAGCCCGGGCCCTGGACCTAACCTTGTAGGTCTCCGCTTGCACCTCTGCGTCCAACTCCCAGGGCGGGGTGCAAGCGAGGAGGCAGGCCGCGGCGTGGGCCACCGTCCTGTAGGCCCTCACCATTCTGAGGGCCACCACCCGCTGTGGTCTCCGTAGCAGGGCCCGGTTCCGGGCGGACAGCTTGTCCGCCCAGATGGGGGCCCCGTACAGAGCCATGCTCCTTGTGACGCCGGCATATAACC
Organism: Acleris emargana; assembly: GCA_927399475.2. Lineage (NCBI taxonomy): Eukaryota > Metazoa > Arthropoda > Insecta > Lepidoptera > Tortricidae > Acleris > Acleris emargana. The sequence goes on along the minus strand of OV656862.1, from coordinate 12,963,931 downwards.
GGCGGCACAAGGAGCCCGGCCCACCCACGTTCGGCAGAAGCCGACTTAGTGCCGACGCGGCGCCCACAATTCGGGGAGCCATCTGCGAGAAATGCTCCCCGAAACTCCACCATCGGTCCAGAACAAGCCCCAAATATTTGATGTGGGGCCTGATCTGGACCGGTTCCCCCCCCAGTGTGAGCGCCGCGCCCGCAGGCAGCCTCCACCCCCGCCCCCCGAAGACTATCGCCTCAGTCTTCGGGAGGGCCACCCTCAGGCCGAGCTGACCAATCCGGTAAATGGCCAGCTCGGCCGCCGCTTCCGCCCGGCAAAGCACCTCCCTCACGTCGGTCCCGCGCACGGCCACCATTGTGTCATCCGCATAGCAGATGGTGGCCGTCCGCGGGAGCAACTCCCCCCTGATGGCCCAATCGTACCCCAGGTTCCATAAGAGTGGACCGAGCACGGAACCTTGGGGTACGCCACAGGCCATCTCCGTCGACCCCCGTCGACCGTCCTTCTGCTCGTAGAGCACCACCCTCTCGGTGAGGTAGTGCTCTACGAGCCGCCGCAGGTAGGGAGGCACTCGGTGGTAAATGAGTGCCTCCCTTATCACCCCATAGGGGAGGGTGCCAAAGGCATTGGCGATGTCGAGCGACACCGCCACTACACCCTCCCCTCTGCTCGACGCGTGGTCACAGAAGTCCCTAAGGGACTTCAACGCGTCGAGCGTAGACCGCCCTTCCCTGAACCCGAACTGTCTATCCGAGACGTTCGGGCCGGCGGTCTGTAGGTGCTGCTGGATCCGGGAGGCCAGGATTCTCTCGAGAATCTTCCCGGCCTCATCCAGCAGCACGATGGGGCGATATGCGGACGGACAGTCCGGGGGTCGACCCTCCTTCCGGAGGAGGCAAAGCCTCCCCTCCTTCCACACTCTCGGGAACCGTCCGTCCCTCAGGCAGTCGCTCAACAACTGCCTGAGTCGGTCCCCGAGGTGCTGTAGGGCGATGTGGAGTACCCGCCCTGGTACTCCGTCGGGCCCCGGGGCTTTATTGCAGCCCCGGAGCCGGTCCATCGCCCTCTCGAACTCGTCATCGCTTACCGGTGCGATGACGAGTTCGGGTGGGTCCTCCAGGTCCCCCGGTGGCTCGGTCATCACCGGGGGAACTATCGAAGGGGCTGCCGGAAACAGCCCCTCGATGACCCTCCTGAGGAGAGGGGGCTCCAGTGAGTCCATGGGGGGGGCGGTGCGCATTTTGTTGCGCACCACCCTGTACGGCCGCCCCCATGGATTCCTGTCCAGCGTGGCGAGGAAGGAGGACCACCCCTCCTCCTTGGCCACCGCGATGGACAGGACCAGGGCCCTCTTGGCTTCTTGGAGGGCCCTGTGGAGCCCCTCCTCCTCCTCCCGGGTGTGCTGCCGGCGCCTGCAACGCTGGTAGGCGTTGCGGGCACCGTTGCTGGTGGTCCGCAGGGCCGCGATTTCGGCGGACCACCAATACACAAACCGGCGGGCGAAGAGGCGCCTCGCCCGGGGCATGGCCGCTCCGCACACCGACTGCAGCGATGTGCGGAACCGGCGTGCCCTCTCCTCCACCCCCAAGGCGGCGGGTGGGGCGTCACACCACGCCTCCACCAACGCCGCCTCGTCCGCCCTGGCCCTGTCCAGCTGGGACAGGGACCACTTGGGGAACTCCCCCCATCCCCCCCCCCTACGCCCCCCCCCCAGGGACTGGTGGTGGCTGGCCTGCCCTCGTGGAGACCCTGAACCGTATGTTTAAGTGGTCCGATAGGGTCTCCACGTCCTCCAGGACGCGCCAATCGGTGACGCGTGCGGCAATGGCGGGGGTCGCGAACGTGATGTCCACGATTGAACCCCCCTGCCGCCGCACGCAAGTATTGGCGCTGCCCTGGTTGAGGACAACCAGGCCCTCCACCACCAACCAATCCCTTAGCACGCCCCCGCGCACATCCGTAACGGGGGAACCCCACGCCGCACTTTTGGCGTTGAGGTCCCCCAGGATTATTATTTGGCGCGGGGCCACCCTCCTGGCCACCCCCCCGAGGGCCTCGAGGAAGGCCTCAAAGGCGACCAGCGGCCTATTGGGGGAGAAATACACCGCAATCAGTGCGGTGTCGTTCCCCCATCCGGCCGCTGCGTACCCTGGACCCACCTCGAGCTTTACGAGGGGGGGGCCGTCGCCGATCGCCGGCACCACCACGGCAGCCCTCTCGTCCCTCGACCCCACCCAATTCGGTAGGGGAGGGACGAAGTATGGCTCCGTCACCGCGACCACGTCAATCTCCCACTCCGCCATGACCTGCATTAGCAGGTCCTGCGCTCTGGCGGAGTGGTTGATGTTGACCTGCAGGAGCTCTAGATGGCGTGCTGGCATCTATTGCTCCATGCAGGTCGTCTCCTCCTGGGCCACGGGGGCTGCGGTCGCCGCGGGGGCTGCGGTCGCCGCGCGGGCTGCGGGAACTGGGCGGGGGCGCTGCGGCCTCATGTCCCTCCCTCTTGTGTGGGGGGGGCAACAATTTGTCCCCCCCATCCGATGGTTGGCTGGGAGTCTGGCCTGGTGGCACACGGCACACCACGCCTTCTCCCAGCACTCACTCATCCTGTGCCCCTCCCTACTGCACCGGAAGCAGGCATTGCTCCGGTCTTCCTTGGAGGGGCACAGCTCCCGTGAGTGGCCGACACCGTAACATCGGTAACACCGCATCGGTGTCGGCCCCATCGGCGTGACCCTGGCGGAGGCCCATCCGACCAGGATCCTTCCCGCATTCCGCAGCGCCACCGCCGCCTGCACGGGGCACTGGACCAACACTGATCCAGTGCCGTCGTAGGAGGAGCGGACGGCCCCCACCCTGACTTGCCCCGGCAGGCATGACCCGGCTGCCGCGACCGCCTGCGCCACCGAGTCCTTCGTGGCCGACTCGTCAAGGCCGGCCAGCTGGATCTCGGCCGTCTTCACAGGGCGGCTGACGTCAGCGACGTCCCCCACCAACCCCTGCAGCTTGGCTGCAAGGGTATCTGCCACCCTGTGCCCGTCCTCCCCTGGGACCTCGATGACCCGGGAGCCCGTCATCGAGGTCCTCACCTTGACGTGCTGCAGGCCAACCGAACTGAGGCTAAGGCCGTTAATGGCCTTGGCCATGGTGGCCTGCAGAGTGGTGGAGGCCCCCTTCTTAAGGGAGACCACCACCGCCGCCGTCTTGGGGACGGACAGCCTGACGGGTCTGGGCGCCGCCTTGCCAGTCTTCGGGGGTGGAGGAGGGGGGGCCTTGGCCTTGCCCTTCCCCTTCTTCCTGACCACCTCCGACCACGCCATCTGCGTGGGCGGGGGTGACATACGGCCTGAGGGGCCGGGTTGCCCTTGCGAGGGCCGAGCAGCTCTTGGGGCTGGGTCAGCAACCACCAATCTGCTAGGTCTCCTGGAGGGGGGGCTAAGTACCGGCGAAAGGGGGGTGGGAGGGGGCGGGGCCGCCACCCTCTTGGCCGCCTTGGGCTTCGGCTTCGGCCTCCCGTCACCCAGTCGAGCCCTGGCGACCGGCTCGAGAACCTCCATCGGGGTCCGAGATGGAGCGGCAGCCGCTACGGCAATTCTCCGAGGAGGAGGGGTGGGGACATGCCTGAGGGCACGCACCTCGTGCGCCAACGGGGGGCGGAGAATTGGCTCCGCCGGGAGACGCCGGTTGACTTCGTCGATACGGTCGTTCACCATCCGACCGAGGCTCAAAAACAGGTCTCTCTTCATCTCCTGTATGGCCTCGGTCAGTTCGACCGTACCGAACTGCAGTGACGAAGCCACCGGTGCGGCCGGGATCTCCCTCTCGCTAAAAGCGATGCGGAGCGCCTTCAATTCTGCAGAATTGAGCGCCAGCTGCTCCCGCATTCGCTTATTGTCCGCTTTCAATATTCGGATCTCCTCGTTTTCATTTTGGGCCGCCTGGACTGCGTCCATCGACCCTAAAATTGTTCTGCAGGCCCGGTTCATCCGGCCCCAGATCTCCCCCTTTAAATTCCCGGATGACCGGGCCGCCTCTAAAATGTCGCGCGCCGCCAAGCGGGTGGCGTCCAGCGGGTCCGTCTCCTGCGTGCACGCCAGCCCATCTACGGGCTCAGGAGAGCGCGATGTAGAGCGGGAGCGCACGTTGCCGACCGCTTTCCCCCTTATCCCCCCCTTGGGGCGGAGTTCGGGGAACTCCCTCCGATATTCGGCCACAGGGTCCGCCGGATCCGAGTCGGTATCAGCCCCCTCCGAAAATTGGGGCGTCAGCTGATACAGCTTAGCCCTCAGCCTTGCTGTAGCTAGCCCCACATACGCCCCCTTGGCCTTCCCCCGAACCGCCGTGTTGAACTTTGGAGGAGGTTTGGGGTCCTCCTCCTCGTCCTCATGCGCCCTCTTGGACGTCGAAGGTGCACTCTCCATCACGTCGCCATCCACATCAATAAAATCCTCCGGTTCGGAGTCGGAACTCAAGCGAGTTCCTCCCCCCCCCGGTGGATCCCCCCAAAATTTGGTAGGCGAGGTCATAGTGACCTCGTCTACCTAGTCCCAAAATCTAGACCAAATCCGACCGCTAGGACCGGACTTACGACCTAACCTAACCTAAACGGTCAAGTGCGAGTCGGATTTGGCTAAATGTATGGAGAAGTGGGTTGAGCGCCTGATTTGAAACACTGAGCAATGTCTCAAAATCTTGCGCCCCTAATTTGACCCACTTCCCGAAGTCGTACACTAATAAAACAAAAACAAAAAGGTACCTCCCAATAAAAACTAACAAAAGAAAAAGAAAAAACACAAAAAAGGTGAAAAGGTTAAAAGTTATCAATTTTACAAAAATATCAAAAAACGATAAGTTTGTAAAACTGAAACCCAAGAAAAACTAACACTACCAAATAATATATACAGTACAATAACTTTTGACCAAGTGGTCAAAAGGTTAAACACAGTATACAAAAAATTTAAAGAATGAACTAAACTACCCTAAACAATGAAAGAAATAATTTACAAGTAACTATAAACTAATACTAAACACTACCAAACACAAAAAATAACTGAAAAATTTTCCTTGCAAATTTCAAGAGAAAATCTGAAACTTACAAAATAAAAATCTTACAGCTAAACAACCCAAAACCAAATGCAAAATATGCTATAATAAGCGGGACCGTCGCCAGTACCCCCGCCCAAAAACTGGGCAAGGTGGGATAAAGGCAACACCGACAATACTATAGCACAAAAAACCCTAAAACTAACAAAAAATAAGTGAAAAATTTACAATTTGGCAAGGCCAACAATTTTGGAACCTGAGTTCCGACAATTATTGGACCCTAACCCACACAAAGAACAAGAAATCCGCAATCTTCTAGCCCTGAAAAGGGCTAAAAAAAACGCAAGAATAAAAAACCAAAAAATAAACAAAAAAGTGCAAAACCGAGCAAAAAATGAAATTAAATTACCAACCGCAAAAACGAAAACTTGAAAAATAAGAAAATTTGAAAGGATAGAAGAGAACGGAAAGAAGTTAAACGTTGAGGAAAAAATGTAGTATTTGGAAACCAAAACTCGCACTAATCCACCCAAAGACACCCAAGATTCGACTTCCAACCTAACCTAACCTAACCTAACCTAACCTAACCTAACCTAACCTAACCTAACCTAACCTAACCTAACCTAACCTAACCTAACCTAACCTAACCTAACCTAACCTAACCTAACCTAACCTAACCTAACCTAACCTTTTTTTTTTTTTTTTTTTTTTTTTTTTTTTTTGACGGAGTGGAAATGCATTTACGCATCTTCCCTGCCTGGGGTAGGCGGTGCAATGGGAAGTATAACGGACTCTCGTACGAACGAACTACCGTTTAAAACCACTCCGGCGTTTAAACCCTGGCCGGTGGTGAGGCGCCGCGGTACATGCCTAAGCTTTGGCCACTGACGCGCCTCCCGGCTTGCTCCAGAGGAGCCCCCCCAATCCTCGCCAAAGGAGGTGCCGACTGTGAACAGCCCACGATCAACACCCCAGACCGGTAAAGCCGTGCAAGGTGGGTCCCCAACCCACTGGCTTTACAAGGAGTTCGGGCGAGCAGCGAACCGGAGTCCACTGAGTTCGCCTTCCCTCCAACGATCTGCCTGCGGTGGATGGTGCTTTCCGGATACCAAGTATCCTTCAAACACGCCCCACCGCAGCTGTCCCCTCGATAACTACAGTGCCCCCCGGGATTCCGAAAGACACGTAGAGGGACCCGCGGGTGACATGGGAGTACGACGCAAGGGAACGCCCAACGCATTGCTGCGATGCCGTCCCTGCCCATAAACCCAGTCACCAACCACCAACTGACAGAGGCAGCTGTCCAGGATGGGAACCACCCTTTTCAACCACCCCCGCCAAAGCCCCCTCCAGGCGACTGGTTAAGCTTTCCGGACCAGAAGCGGCAAGCACCAAGTGCACTCGCAACTGACCCTTCAAGCTACCCCAGCCACCAACCGTCAAAATGGCGACAGTAGGACGCTGTCCGGGGTGGAGGCGGCAAGCACCAAGTGCACTCGCAACCACCCCTTTCAACATCCTCTGCCACCACCCACCAAGGGTGACGAGAAGACTTTTCCAAGGAAAAGCCTCTCGTCACCAAACCCACCCCAGGTGACAAGGGAATCCTTCCGGGGCAGAAGCGGCCCGCCCGGCAGCAGGCACGCAACCACAACCCTTCAAGAAACCCCTATCACCTCCCCAGAGTGCCGCTCTTCGTCTGGACCCTCACCACGAGCCTTTCCGGTATGGGTAGCCCTGTCCGGTATAGCCTCGCAGATCATTGAGCCACGCAAGCCCCCCCACCACGGCAAGGTGGCAGCACTATCGGGGGGGAACCTAACCTAACCTAACCTAACCTAACCTAACCTAACCTAACCTAACCTAACCTAACCTAACCTAACCTAACCTAACCTAACCTTTTTTTTTTTTTTTTTTTTTTTTTTTTTTTTTTTTTTTTTTTTTTTTTTTTTTGGCAGGGTGGAAAATGCTTTATGCATTCCCCTCACCATGGGAGTGGTGAGGGGATATGTGGGACTCACCCCGTCACCCCCCCTCAGAATGAGAGGGGGCAAGGGAGCGCAACCCACTAAAAACCACCCTGGCGTACCCTCCTGCCGGCTGGTGAGGCACCCTGATGCCTGCCGAAGCTTAGTTCAGGGTGCCCCCCGGCTGCCCCAGCTATTGCCGGGGCTACCCGCGCCAAAGGAGAGAGGGGCCGAGCACGCGTGGCCCCCCTCCCAGACCGCCCAGTGACTAGCCTACGGCGGGCAGGGGACTCCCATCCCCCACCCGCAGCCACTAAGGGTAGAGGCGGCCGGCAAAACGCCGCCGCCTAAACCCCTGCCGTCTGCGCCGGAGCGGATGCGCGAGAGGAGACTCCTCGCGCTCACGCTCCGAGGCCTCCTTCTGCGAGATGACACTTTCGCAAAAGGAGGCCACAGCCCTCCAGGACCTGTCGCTGCACAGCATTGCAGACACAACGCTGTGCAGGGAGAGGTCCCACTGCCCGATCGCCAGCGCCATAGTGCAGCGCTCCGCACTCCAGCGGCTGCACACCGCAAGGGTGTGCTGAGCCGTGTCGTCCGGATCGCCGCACTCATGGCACTGCGGGCCGGGCTCCCTCCCAATCTTGTGCAGGTAATGACCGAAGCATCCGTGTCCGGTCAATACCTGCACAAGCCGGTACGATGTAGCACCGACTGCTCTCCCCAACCAGGTGTCCAGCGACGGGAGGATCGCCCCTATGGTATAAACACCATAAGGGGAATCCTCCAGGTCGGCTTTCCACCTGTCCCGCAGTCGGCGCTCCATCATCCGGCGCGTCTCCTCCACCTCCTCAGGGTCCGGGCGTTCACCCCTCGCCCGGGCCCTGGACCTAACTATGTAGGTCTCAGCCTGCACCTCCGCATCCAACTCCCAGGGCGGGGTGCAGGCGAGGAGGCAGGCCGCGGCGTGGGCCACCGTCACGTAGGCCCTCACCATTCTGAGGGCCACCACCCGCTGTGGCCTCCGTAGCAGGGCCCGATTCCGGGCGGACAGCTTGTCCGCCCAGATTGGGGCCCCGTACAGAGCCATGCTCCTTGTGACGCCGGCATATAACCGGCGGCACAAGGAGCCCGGCCCACCCACGTTCGGCAGAAGCCGACTTAGTGCCGACGCGGCGCCCACAATTCGGGGAGCCATCTGCGAGAAATGCTCCCCGAAACTCCACCATCGGTCCAGAACAAGCCCCAAATATTTGATGTGGGGCTTGATCTGGACCGGTTCCCCCCCCAGTGTGAGCGCCGCGCCCGCAGGCAGCCTCCACCCCCGCCCCCCGAAGACTATCGCCTCAGTCTTCGCGAGGGCCACCCTCAGGCCGAGCTGACCAATCCGGTAAATGGCCAGCTCGGCCGCCGCTTCCGCCCGGCAAAGCACCTCCCTCACGTCGGTCCCGCGCACGGCCACCATTGTGTCATCCGCATAGCAGATGGTGGCCGTCCGCGGGAGCAACTCCCCCCTGATGGCCCAATCGTACCCCAGGTTCCATAAGAGTGGACCGAGCACGGAACCTTGGGGTACGCCACAGGCCATCTCCGTCGACCCCCGTCGACCGTCCTTCTGCTCGTAGAGCACTACCCTCTCGGTGAGGTAGTGCTCTAGGAGCCGCCGCAGGTAGGGAGGCACTCGGTGGTAAATGAGTGCCTCCCTTATCACCCCATAGGGGAGGGTGCCAAAGGCATTGGCGATGTCGAGCGACACCGCCACTACACCCTCCCCTCTGCTCGACGCGTGGTCACAGAAGTCCCTAAGGGACTTCAACGCGTCGAGCGTAGACCGCCCCTCCCTGAACCCGAACTGTCTATCCGAGACGTTCGGGCCGGCGGTCTGTAGGTGCTGCTGGATCCGGGAGGCCAGGATTCTCTCGAGAATCTTCCCGGCCTCATCCAGCAGCACGATGGGGCGATATGCGGACGGACAGTCCGGGGGTCGACCCTCCTTCCGGAGGAGGCAAAGCCTCCCCTCCTTCCACACTCTCGGGAACCGTCCCTCCCTCAGGCAGTCACTCAACAACTGCCTGAGTCGGTCCCCGAGGTGCTGTAGGGCGATGTGGAGTACCCGACCCGGTACTCCGTCGGGCCCCGGGGCTTTCTTGCAGCCCCGGAGCCGATCCATCGCCCTCTCGAACTCGTCATCGCTTACCGGTGCGATGACGAGTTCGGGTGGGTCCTCCAGGTCCCCCGGTGGCTCGGTCATCACCGGGGGAACTATCGAGGGGGCTGCCGGAAACAGCCCCTCGATGACCCTCCTGAGGAGAGGGGGCTCCAGTGAGTCCATGGGGGGGGCGGTGCGCATTTTGTTGCGCACCACCCTGTACGGCCGCCCCCATGGATTCCTGTCCAGCGTGGCGAGGAAGGAGGACCACCCCTCCTCCTTGGCCACTGCGATGGACAGGACAAGGGCCCTCTTGGCTTCTTGGAGGGCCCTGTGGAGCCCCTCCTCTTCCTCCCGGGTGTGCCACCGGCGCCTACACCGCTGGTAGGCGTTTCGGGCACCGTTGCTGGTGGTCCGTAGGGCCGCGATTTCGGCGGACCACCAGTAAACGAACCGGCGGGCGAAGAGGCGCCTCGCCCGGGGCATGGCCGCTCCGCACACCGACTGCAACGATGTGCGGAACCGGCGCGCCCTCTCCTCGACCCCCAAGGCGGCGGGTGGGGCGTCACACCACGCCTCCACCAGTGCGGCCTCGTCCGCCTTGGCCCTGTCCAGAAGGGACAGGGACCACTTGGGGAACTCCCCCCATCTCCCCCCCGTACGCCCCCCCCCCGGGATTGGTGGCGGTGGCTGGCCCGCCCTCGTGGAGACCCTGAACCTGATGTTCAGATGGTCCGAAAGGGTCTCCACATCCTCCAGGACGCGCCAATCGGTGACGCGTGCGGCAATGGCAGGGGTTGCAAACGTGACGTCCACGATGGACCCCCCCTGCCGCCGCACGCAAGTATTGGCGCTGCCCTGGTTGAGGACAACCAGGCCCGCCACCACCAACCAATCCCGAAGCACCGCCCCGCGCGCATCCGTTACGGGGGAACCCCACGCCGCGCTTTTGGCGTTGAGGTCCCCCAGGATGATTACTTGGCGCGGGGCCACCCTCCTCGCCACCCCCCCAAGGACCTCGAGGAAGGCCTCGAAGGCGATCAGCGGCCTATTGGGGGAGAAATACACCGCAACTAGTACGGTGTCGTTCCCCCATCCGGCCGCCACATACCCCGGGCCTCCCTCGATCCTGACCAGGGGGGGGCCACTGCCGATCGCCGGCACCACCACGGCAGCCCCTCCGTCCGTCGACCCTACCCAGTTGGGTAGGGGAGGGACGAAGTAGGGCTCCGAAACCCCCACCACATCAATCGACCACTCCGCCATTACCTGCATGAGCAGGTCCTGCGCTCTGGCGGAGTGGTTGATGTTGACCTGCAGGAGCTCTAGGTGGTGTGGCATCGATCTAGTGTTCCATGTCGTTCTCCTCCTGGGCCGCGGTCGCTGCGGGGGCTGCGGGAACTGCGGGAACTGGGCGGGGGCGCTGCGGCCTCATGTCCCTCCCTCTTGTGTGGGGGGGGCAACAATTTGTCCCCCCCATCCGATGGTTGGCTGGGAGTCTGGCCTGGTGGCACACGGCACACCACGCCTTCTCCCAGCACTCACTCATCCTGTGCCCCTCCCTACTGCACCGGAAGCAGGCATTGCTCCGGTCTTCCTTGGAGGGGCACAGCTCCCGTGAGTGGCCGACACCGTAACAGCGGTAACACCGCATCGGTGTCGGCCCCATCGGCGTGACCCTGGCGGAGGCCCATCCGACCAGGATCCTTCCCGCGTTCTTAAGTGCCACCGCCGCCTGTACGGGGCACTGGACCAACACTGATCCAGTGCCGTCGTAGGAGGAGCGGACGGCCCCCACCCTGACCTGCCCCGGCAGACAAAACCCGGCTGACGCGACCGCCTGCGCCACCGAGTCCTTCGTGGCCGACTCATCAAGGCCGGCCAGCTGGATCTCGGCCATCTTTACCGGGCGGCTGACGTCAGCGACGTCCCCAACCATACCCTGGAGTTTTGCCGCCAGGGTGTCCGCCACTTTGTGCCCATCCTCACCGGGGACCTCAATGACCCGGGAACCCGTCATTGAGGTCCTCACCCTGACGCTCTGCAGGCCCACCTCACTGAGCCTAAGGCCGTTAATGGCCTTGGCCATGGTGGCCTGCAGAGTGGTGGTGGCCCCCTTCTTAAGGGTGACCACCACTGCCGCCGTCTTGGGGACGGACAGCTTTACAGGTCTTGGCGCAACCTTGCTGGACTTCGGGGCTTGGGGAGGAGTGGCCTTGGCCTTGCCCTTCCCTTTCCTCCTAACCACCTCCGACCACGCCATCTGCGCGGGCGGGGGTGGCATACGGCCCGAGGGGCCAGGTTCCCCCTGCGAGGGCCGAACGGCTCTCGGGGCAGAGTCGGCAGCAACCAACTTGCTAGGTCTCCTGGAAGGGGGGCTGAGTACCGGCGAAAGGGGGGTGGGAGGGGGCGGGGCCGCCACCCACTTGGCCGCCTTGGGTTTCGGCTTCGGCCTCCCGTCACCCAGTCGAGCCCTGGCGACCGGCTCGAGCACCTCCACTGGGGTCCGGGAGGGAGCAGGGGGCGCAACGGCACCTCTCCGAGGAGGGGGGACGGGCTTGGCGGCACGCCCCTCGTGCGCCAACGGGGGGCGGAGAATTGGCTCTGCCGGGAGACGCCGGTTGACTTCGTCAATACGGTCGTTCACCATCCGACCGAGGCTCAAGAACAGGTCCCGCTTCATCTCCTGTATGGCCTCGGTCAGTTCGACCGTACCGAATTGGAGAGAAGAAGCCACCGGTGCGGCCGGGATCTCCCTCTCGCTAAAGGCGGTGCGGAGCGCCTTTAATTCCGCACAGTTCAGAGCGAGTTGCTCCCGCATCCTTCGGTTGTCCGCTTTCAGGATGCGGATCTCCTCGCTCTCGGACCTGGCCGCCTCGACCTCGTCCATAGAACCCAGAATAGTACGGCAAGCCCGGTTCATCTTGCCCCAAATCTCCCCCTTGAGATTTCCGGATGCCCGGGCCGCCTCTAAAATATCCCGCGCCGCCATGCGGGTGGCGTCTACCGGGTCAGCCTCCTGCTGACCCGTTAGACCCTCCAAGGGCTCGGGGGAGCGCGAGACCGAGCGGGAGCGCACGGAATCCCCCGCCTTCCCCTTTCCGCCCCCCTTGGGACGGAGTTCGGGGAACTCCCTCTGGTACTTGGACACCGGATCGGGCTCGGCTACCCCGGCCACCTCGGCAAATTGGGGCTCCAGCTGGAACGGCTTCGCCCGAAATCTGGCCGCCGCCAACCCGACATAAGAACCCCTGGGTTTCCCTCGCAGCGAGGAACTTACCTTAGGAGGAGGCTTAGGATCCCCTTCCTCTTCATCATAAGCCCTTTTTGAGGCCAACGAAACGCGCTCGACATCTATGGAGTCGTCGTCCATCTCGGACTCCGAACTCAACATAAGTCCACCCCCCTCGGGCGGATCCGCCCAGAACTTGGTAGGCGAGGTCATGGTGACCCCGTCTACCTGACCCTAAAATAGGGTCCAAATCCGACCGCGACGTCCGAAGTTACGAGCTAACCTAACTTCGAATCGTCAAGTGCGAGTCGGATTTGGACTTTCCCATACAATTATGAGTTTAGCGCCTGATTTAAAAGTAATAGCAATGTGCTAAAATCTTGCGCCCCCAAATTGACCGACTTGTCGAAGTCGTACACAGACCAAACAAAAACAAAAATATGCCTCCCAATGAGGTCTTAAAAACCAAAAAAGAAAAATACAAAAAAGGTAAAAAGGTTCAGAGTTATTGAATTAACCAATTTTAGGAAAAACCTTAAGTTGGTAATCCAACAACACGGAAAAATTTTAGCCTACCTTACAAAATACAAACGTAAATAACTTTTAACGTAGTGGTTAAAAAGTTAAACAATTTATACAAAAAATTTAAAGAATTAAATGAACTACCCTAAACAATGAGCTAAATAATTTACAAACACTAGAAACTAATTTAAATAACACACCAAACACAAAAAAGTTACAAATAGAAAAGTAAAGATTTCTGAAAACCTCGGGTAAAAACCCAAAATTTTCAAAAATAAAATTTACCAACTAAACAACTTATACCTAAACCAAAAACTATACTGCAATAAGCGGGACCGTTACCGGTACCCCCGCCCAAAAATTGGGCAAGGTGGGATAAGGGCAACACCGACAAATTAACAGTAGAAAAATGTAAACAAACCCTAAAATTAATATTAAAAATAGAAAAATTAAGGCTAAAATTTACAATTTGGCAAGGCCAATAAATTCGGGACTTTCGTTCCGAAAATTATTGAGCCTAAACCCACAACACAAACAAGTATTCCGCAATCTTCTAGCCCTGAAAAGGGCTAAAAAAGACGCAAGATGAAAAAACCAAAAATGAAACAAAAAAGTGCAAAACCGAGAAAAATTTAACAAAAAATTACCAACCGCAAAACCAAAAAACGAAAAATTAAGGACAACTGAAGAACAAGGAGAGAACTGAATGCAGAAGTTAGATCAGGAAAAAAGCTAGTGTTTTGATTCCGAAAATCGCAACTATACACCCAGAAACACCCAAGAAACGACTTCAACCTAACCTAACCTAACCTAACCTAACCTAACCTAACCTAACCTAACCTAACCTTTTTTTTTTTTTTTTTTTTTTTTTTGACGGAGTGGAAATACATTTACGTATCTTCCCTGCCTGGGGTAGGCGGTGCAATGGGAAGTATAACGGACTCTCGTACGAACGAACTACCGTTTAAAACCACTCCGGCGTTTTAAAGACCCTGGCCGGTGGTGAGGCGCCGCGGTACATGCCTAAGCTTTGGCCACTGACGCGCCTCCCGGCTTGCTCCAAAGGAGCCCCCCCAATCCTCGCCAAAGGAGGTTTCGAAAGTGCACAGCCCACGATCGTCACCCCAGACCGGTAAAGCCGTGCAAGGTGGGTCCCCAACCCACTAGCTTTACAAGAAGTTCGGGCGAGCAGCGAACCGAAGTCCACTGAGTTCGCCTTCCCTCCAACGATCTGCCTGCGGTGGATGGTGCTTTCCGGATACCAAGTATCCTTCAAACACGCCCCACCGCAGCTGTCCCCTCGATAACTACAGTGCCCCCCGGGATTCCGAAAGACACGTAGAGGGACCCGCGGGTGACATGGGAGTACGACGCAAGGGAACGCGCAACGCATCTCTGCGATGCCGTCCCTGCCCATAAACCCAGTCACCAACCACCAACTGACAGAGGCAGCTGTCCAGGATGGAAACCACCCTTTTCAACCACCCCCGCCAAAGCCCCCTCCAGGCGACTGGTTAAGCTTTCCGGACCAGAAGCGGCAAGCACCAAGTGCACTCGCAACTGACCCTTCAAGCTACCCCAGCCACCAACCGTCAAAAATGGCGACAGTAGGAAGCTGTCCGGGATGGAAGCGAAAGCGCACACAACCACCCCTTCCAACGACCTCTGCCACCACCCACCAAGGGTGACGAGAAGACTTTTCTAACGAAAAGCCTCTCGTCACCAAACCCTCCCCAGGTGACAGAGTGAACTTTCCGGGGCAGAAGCAGCCCTAAGGCACGCGACCGCAACCCTTCCAGAACCCCCTGTCACCTCCCCAGAGTGCCGCTCTTCGTCTGGACCCTCACCACGAGCCTTTCCGGTATGGGTAGCCCTGTCCGGTATAGCCTCGCAGATCATTGAGACACGCAAGCCCCCCCACCACGGCAAGGTGGCAGCACTATCGGGGGGGAACCTAACCTAACCTAACCTAACCTAACCTAACCTAACCTAACCTAACCTAACCTAACCTAACCTAACCTAACCTAACCTAACCTAACCTAACCTAACCTAACCTAACCTAACCTAACCTAACCTAACCTAACCTAACCTAACCTAACCTAACCTAACCTAACCTAACCTAACCTAACCTAACCTAACCTAACCTAACCTAACCTAACCTAACCTAACCTTTTTTTTTTTTTTTTTTTTTTTTTTTTTTTGACGGAGTGGAAATGCATTTACGCATCTTCCCTGCCTGGGGTCGGCGGTGCAATGGGAAGTATAACGGACTCTCGTACGAACGAACTACCGTTTAAAACCACTCCGGCGTTTAAACCCTGGCCGGTGGTGAGGCGCCGCGGTACATGCCTAAGCTTTGGCCACTGACGCGCCTCCCGGCTTGCTCCAGAGGAGCCCCCCCAATCCTCGCCAAAGGAGGTGCCGACTGTGAACAGCCCACGATCAACACCCCAGACCGGTAAAGCCGTGCAAGGTGGGTCCCCAACCCACTGGCTTTACAAGGAGTTCGGGCGAGCAGCGAACCGAAGTCCACTGAGTTCGCCTTCCCTCCAACGATCTGCCTGCGGTGGATGGTGCTTTCCGGATACCAAGTATCCTTCAAACACGCCCCACCGCAGCTGTCCCCTCGATAACTACAGTGCCCCCCGGGGTTCCGAAAGACACGTAGAGGGACCCGCGGGTGACATGGGAGTACGACGCAAGGGAACGCGCAACGCATCTCTGCGATGCCGTCCCTGCCCATAAACCCAGTCACCAACCACCAACTGACAGAGACAGCTGTCCAGGATGGAAACCACCCTTTTCAACCACCCCCGCCAAAGCCCCCTCCAGGCGACTGGTTAAGCTTTCCGGACCAGAAGCGGCAAGCACCAAGTGCACTCGCAACTGACCCTTCAAGCTACCCCAGCCACCAACCGTCAAAAATGGCGACAGTAGGAAGCTGTCCGGGATGGAAGCGAAAGCGCACACAACCACCCCTTCCAACGACCTCTGCCACCACCCACCAAGGGTGACGAGAAGACTTTTCTAACGAAAAGCCTCTCGTCACCAAACCCTCCCCAGGTGACAGAGTGAACTTTCCGGGGCAGAAGCAGCCCTAAGGCACGCGACCGCAACCCTTCCAGAACCCCCTGTCACCTCCCCAGAGTGCCGCTCTTCGTCTGGACCCTCACCACGAGCCTTTCCGGTATGGGTAGCCCTGTCCGGTATAGCCTCGCAGATCATTGAGACACGCAAGCCCCCCCACCACGGCAAGGTGGCAGCACTATCGGGGGGGAACCTAACCTAACCTAACCTAACCTTTTTTTTTTTTTTTTTTTTTTTTTTTTTTTTTTTTTTTTGACGGAGTGGAAATGCATTTACGCATCTTCCCTGCCTGGGGTAGGCGGTGCAATGGGAAGTATAACGGACTCTCGTACGAACGAACTACCGTTTAAAACCACTCCGGCGTTTAAACCCTTGCCGGTGGTGAGGCGCCGCGGTACATGCCTAAGCTTTGGCCACTGACGCGCCTCCCGGCTTGCCCAAAAAGGGCCCCCCCAATCCTCGCCAAAGGAGGTGCCGACTGTGAACAGCCCACGATCAACACCCCAGACCGGTAGAGCCGTGCAAGGTGGGTCCCCAACCCACTGGCTCTACAAGGAGTTCGGGCGAGCAGCGAACCGAAGTCCACTGAGTTCGCCTTCCCTCCAACGATCTGCCTGCGGTGGATGGTGCTTTCCGGATACCAAGTATCCTTCAAACACGCCCCACCGCAGCTGTCCCCTCAATAACTACAGTGCCCCCCGGGATTCCGAAAGACACGTAGAGGGACCCGCGGGTGACATGGGAGTACGACGCAAGGGAACGCGCAACGCATTTCTGCGATGCCGTCCCTGCCCATAAACCCAGTCACCAACCACCAACTGACAGAGGCAGCTGTCCAGGATGGAAACCACCCTTTTCAACCACCCCCGCCAAAGCCCCCTCCAGGCGACTGGTTAAGCTTTCCGGACCAGAAGCGGCAAGCACCAAGTGCACTCGCAACTGACCCTTCAAGCTACCCCAGCCACCAACCGTCAAAAATGGCGACAGTAGGACGCTGTCCGGGATGGAAGCGAAAGCGCACACAACCACCCCTTCCAACGACCTCTGCCACCACCCACCAAGGGTGACGAGAAGACTTTTCTAACGAAAAGCCTCTCGTCACCAAACCCTCCCCAGGTGACAGAGTGAACTTTCCGGGGCAGAAGCAGCCCTAAGGCACGCGACCGCAACCCTTCCAGAACCCCCTGTCACCTCCCCAGAGTGCCGCTCTTCGTCTGGACCCTCACCACGAGCCTTTCCGGAACCTAACCTAACCTAACCTAACCTAACCTAACCTAACCTAACCTAACCTAACCTAACCTAACCTAACCTAACCTAACCTAACCTAACCTAACCTAACCTAACCTAACCTAACCTAACCTTTTTTTTTTTTTTTTTTTTTTTTTTTTTTTTTTTTTTTTTTTTTTTTTTTTTTTTTTTTTTTTTTTTTTGACGGAGTGGAAATGCATTTACGCATCTTCCCTGCCTAAAGGGGTAGGCGGTGCAATGGGAAGTATAACGGACTCTCGTACGAACGAACTACCGTTTAAAACCACTCCGGCGTTTAAACCCTTGCCGGTGGTGAGGCGCCTAACCTAACCTAACCTAACCTAACCTAACCTAACCTAACCTAACCTAACCTAACCTAACCTAACCTAACCTAACCTAACCTAACCTAACCTAACCTAACCTAACCTAACCTAACCTAACCTTTTTTTTTTTTTTTTTTTTTTTTTTGACAGGGTGGAAAATGCTTTATGCATTCCCCTCACCATGGGAGTGGTGAGGGGATATGTGGGACTCACCCCGTCACCCCCCCTCAGAACGAGAGGGGGCAAGGGAGCGCAACCCACTAAAAACCACCCTGGCGTACCCTCCTGCCGGCTGGTGAGGCACCCTGATGCCTGCCGAAGCTTAGTTCAGGGTGCCCCCCGGCTGCCCCAGCCATTGCCGGGGCTACCCGCGCCAAAGGAGAGAGGGGCCGAGCACGCCTGGCCCCCCTCCCAGACCGCCCAGTGACTAGCCTACGGCGGGCAGGGGACTCCCATCCCCCACCCGCAGCCACTAAGGGTAGAGGCGGCCGGCAAAACGCCGCCGCCTAAACCCCTGCCGTCTGCGCCGGAGCGGATGCGCGAGAGGAGACTCCTCGCGCTCGCGCTCCGAGGCCTCCTTCTGCGAGATGACACTTTCGCAAAAGGAGGCCACAGCCCTCCAGGACCTGTCGCTGCACAGCATTGCAGACACAACGCTGTGCAGGGAGAGGTCCCACTGCCCGATCGCCAGCGCCATAGTGCAGCGCTCCGCACTCCAGCGGCTGCACACCGCAAGGGTGTGCTGAGCCGTGTCGTCCGGATCGCCGCACTCATGGCACTGCGGGCCGGGCTCCCTCCCAATCTTGTGCAGGTAATGACCGAAGCATCCGTGTCCGGTCAATACCTGCACAAGCCGGTACGATGTAGCACCGACTGCTCTCCCCAACCAGGTGTCCACCGACGGGAGGATCGCCCCTATGGTATAAACACCATAAGGGGAATCCTCCAGGTCAGCTTTCCACCTGTCCCGCAGTCGGCGCTCCATCATCCGGCGCGTCTCCTCCACCTCCTCAGGGTCCGGGCGTTCACCTCTAGCCCGGGCCCTGGACCTAACCTTGTAGGTCTCCGCTTGCACCTCTGCGTCCAACTCCCAGGGCGGGGTGCAAGCGAGGAGGCAGGCCGCGGCGTGGGCCACCGTCCTGTAGGCCCTCACCATTCTGAGGGCCACCACCCGCTGTGGTCTCCGTAGCAGGGCCCGGTTCCGGGCGGACAGCTTGTCCGCCCAGATGGGGGCCCCGTACAGAGCCATGCTCCTTGTGACGCCGGCATATAACCGGCGGCACAAGGAGCCCGGCCCACCCACGTTCGGCAGAAGCCGACTTAGTGCCGACGCGGCGCCCACAATTCGGGGAGCCATCTGCGAGAAATGCTCCCCGAAACTCCACCATCGGTCCAGAACAAGCCCCAAATATTTGATGTGGGGCCTGATCTGGACCGGTTCCCCCCCCAGTGTGAGCGCCGCGCCCGCAGGCAGCCTCCACCCCCGCCCCCCGAAGACTATCGCCTCAGTCTTCGGGAGGGCCACCCTCAGGCCGAGCTGACCAATCCGGTAAATGGCCAGCTCGGCCGCCGCTTCCGCCCGGCAAAGCACCTCCCTCACGTCGGTCCCGCGCACGGCCACCATTGTGTCATCCGCATAGCAGATGGTGGCCGTCCGCGGGAGCAACTCCCCCCTGATGGCCCAATCGTACCCCAGGTTCCATAAGAGTGGACCGAGCACGGAACCTTGGGGTACGCCACAGGCCATCTCCGTCGACCCCCGTCGACCGTCCTTCTGCTCGTAGAGCACCACCCTCTCGGTGAGGTAGTGCTCTACGAGCCGCCGCAGGTAGGGAGGCACTCGGTGGTAAATGAGTGCCTCCCTTATCACCCCATAGGGGAGGGTGCCAAAGGCATTGGCGATGTCGAGCGACACCGCCACTACACCCTCCCCTCTGCTCGACGCGTGGTCACAGAAGTCCCTAAGGGACTTCAACGCGTCGAGCGTAGACCGCCCTTCCCTGAACCCGAACTGTCTATCCGAGACGTTCGGGCCGGCGGTCTGTAGGTGCTGCTGGATCCGGGAGGCCAGGATTCTCTCGAGAATCTTCCCGGCCTCATCCAGCAGCACGATGGGGCGATATGCGGACGGACAGTCCGGGGGTCGACCCTCCTTCCGGAGGAGGCAAAGCCTCCCCTCCTTCCACACTCTCGGGAACCGACCGTCCCTCAGGCAGTCGCTCAACAACTGCCTGAGTCGGTCCCCGAGGTGCTGTAGGGCGATGTGGAGTACCCGCCCTGGTACTCCGTCGGGCCCCGGGGCTTTATTGCAGCCCCGGAGCCGGTCCATCGCCCTCTCGAACTCGTCATCGCTTACCGGTGCGATGACGAGTTCGGGTGGGTCCTCCAGGTCCCCCGGTGGCTCGGTCATCACCGGGGGAACTATCGAAGGGGCTGCCGGAAACAGCCCCTCGATGACCCTCCTGAGGAGAGGGGGCTCCAGTGAGTCCATGGGGGGGGCGGTGCGCATTTTGTTGCGCACCACCCTGTACGGCCGCCCCCATGGATTCCTGTCCAGCGTGGCGAGGAAGGAGGACCACCCCTCCTCCTTGGCCACCGCGATGGACAGGACCAGGGCCCTCTTGGCTTCTTGGAGGGCCCTGTGGAGCCCCTCCTCCTCCTCCCGGGTGTGCTGCCGGCGCCTGCAACGCTGGTAGGCGTTGCGGGCACCGTTGCTGGTGGTCCGCAGGGCCGCGATTTCGGCGGACCACCAATACACAAACCGGCGGGCGAAGAGGCGCCTCGCCCGGGGCATGGCCGCTCCGCACACCGACTGCAGCGATGTGCGGAACCGGCGTGCCCTCTCCTCCACCCCCAAGGCGGCGGGTGGGGCGTCACACCACGCCTCCACCAACGCCGCCTCGTCCGCCCTGGCCCTGTCCAGCTGGGACAGGGACCACTTGGGGAACTCCCCCCATCCCCCCCCCCCTACGCCCCCCCCCCAGGGACTGGTGGTGGCTGGCCTGCCCTCGTGGAGACCCTGAACCGTATGTTTAAGTGGTCCGATAGGGTCTCCACGTCCTCCAGGACGCGCCAATCGGTGACGCGTGCGGCAATGGCGGGGGTCGCGAACGTGATGTCCACGATTGAACCCCCCTGCCGCCGCACGCAAGTATTGGCGCTGCCCTGGTTGAGGACAACCAGGCCCTCCACCACCAACCAATCCCTTAGCACGCCCCCGCGCACATCCGTAACGGGGGAACCCCACGCCGCACTTTTGGCGTTGAGGTCCCCCAGGATTATTATTTGGCGCGGGGCCACCCTCCTGGCCACCCCCCCGAGGGCCTCGAGGAAGGCCTCAAAGGCGACCAGCGGCCTATTGGGGGAGAAATACACCGCAATCAGTGCGGTGTCGTTCCCCCATCCGGCCGCTGCGTACCCTGGACCCACCTCGAGCTTTACGAGGGGGGGGCCGTCGCCGATCGCCGGCACCACCACGGCAGCCCTCTCGTCCCTCGACCCCACCCAATTCGGTAGGGGAGGGACGAAGTATGGCTCCGTCACCGCGACCACGTCAATCTCCCACTCCGCCATGACCTGCATTAGCAGGTCCTGCGCTCTGGCGGAGTGGTTGATGTTGACCTGCAGGAGCTCTAGATGGCGTGCTGGCATCTATTGCTCCATGCAGGTCGTCTCCTCCTGGGCCACGGGGGCTGCGGTCGCCGCGGGGGCTGCGGTCGCCGCGCGGGCTGCGGGAACTGGGCGGGGGCGCTGCGGCCTCATGTCCCTCCCTCTTGTGTGGGGGGGGCAACAATTTGTCCCCCCCATCCGATGGTTGGCTGGGAGTCTGGCCTGGTGGCACACGGCACACCACGCCTTCTCCCAGCACTCACTCATCCTGTGCCCCTCCCTACTGCACCGGAAGCAGGCATTGCTCCGGTCTTCCTTGGAGGGGCACAGCTCCCGTGAGTGGCCGACACCGTAACATCGGTAACACCGCATCGGTGTCGGCCCCATCGGCGTGACCCTGGCGGAGGCCCATCCGACCAGGATCCTTCCCGCATTCCGCAGCGCCACCGCCGCCTGCACGGGGCACTGGACCAACACTGATCCAGTGCCGTCGTAGGAGGAGCGGACGGCCCCCACCCTGACTTGCCCCGGCAGGCATGACCCGGCTGCCGCGACCGCCTGCGCCACCGAGTCCTTCGTGGCCGACTCGTCAAGGCCGGCCAGCTGGATCTCGGCCGTCTTCACAGGGCGGCTGACGTCAGCGACGTCCCCCACCAACCCCTGCAGCTTGGCTGCAAGGGTATCTGCCACCCTGTGCCCGTCCTCCCCTGGGACCTCGATGACCCGGGAGCCCGTCATCGAGGTCCTCACCTTGACGTGCTGCAGGCCAACCGAACTGAGGCTAAGGCCGTTAATGGCCTTGGCCATGGTGGCCTGCAGAGTGGTGGAGGCCCCCTTCTTAAGGGAGACCACCACCGCCGCCGTCTTGGGGACGGACAGCCTGACGGGTCTGGGCGCCGCCTTGCCAGTCTTCGGGGGTGGAGGAGGGGGGGGCCTTGGCCTTGCCCTTCCCCTTCTTCCTGACCACCTCCGACCACGCCATCTGCGTGGGCGGGGGTGACATACGGCCTGAGGGGCCGGGTTGCCCTTGCGAGGGCCGAGCAGCTCTTGGGGCTGGGTCAGCAACCACCAATCTGCTAGGTCTCCTGGAGGGGGGGCTAAGTACCGGCGAAAGGGGGGTGGGAGGGGGCGGGGCCGCCACCCTCTTGGCCGCCTTGGGCTTCGGCTTCGGCCTCCCGTCACCCAGTCGAGCCCTGGCGACCGGCTCGAGAACCTCCATCGGGGTCCGAGATGGAGCGGCAGCCGCTACGGCAATTCTCCGAGGAGGAGGGGTGGGGACATGCCTGAGGGCACGCACCTCGTGCGCCAACGGGGGGCGGAGAATTGGCTCCGCCGGGAGACGCCGGTTGACTTCGTCGATACGGTCGTTCACCATCCGACCGAGGCTCAAAAACAGGTCTCTCTTCATCTCCTGTATGGCCTCGGTCAGTTCGACCGTACCGAACTGCAGTGACGAAGCCACCGGTGCGGCCGGGATCTCCCTCTCGCTAAAAGCGATGCGGAGCGCCTTCAATTCTGCAGAATTGAGCGCCAGCTGCTCCCGCATTCGCTTATTGTCCGCTTTCAATATTCGGATCTCCTCGTTTTCATTTTGGGCCGCCTGGACTGCGTCCATCGACCCTAAAATTGTTCTGCAGGCCCGGTTCATCCGGCCCCAGATCTCCCCCTTTAAATTCCCGGATGACCGGGCCGCCTCTAAAATGTCGCGCGCCGCCAAGCGGGTGGCGTCCAGCGGGTCCGTCTCCTGCGTGCACGCCAGCCCATCTACGGGCTCAGGAGAGCGCGATGTAGAGCGGGAGCGCACGTTGCCGACCGCTTTCCCCCTTATCCCCCCCTTGGGGCGGAGTTCGGGGAACTCCCTCCGATATTCGGCCACAGGGTCCGCCGGATCCGAGTCGGTATCAGCCCCCTCCGAAAATTGGGGCGTCAGCTGATACAGCTTAGCCCTCAGCCTTGCTGTAGCTAGCCCCACATACGCCCCCTTGGCCTTCCCCCGAACCGCCGTGTTGAACTTTGGAGGAGGTTTGGGGTCCTCCTCCTCGTCCTCATGCGCCCTCTTGGACGTCGAAGGTGCACTCTCCATCACGTCGCCATCCACATCAATAAAATCCTCCGGTTCGGAGTCGGAACTCAAGCGAGTTCCTCCCCCCCCCGGTGGATCCCCCCAAAATTTGGTAGGCGAGGTCATAGTGACCTCGTCTACCTAGTCCCAAAATCTAGACCAAATCCGACCGCTAGGACCGGACTTACGACCTAACCTAACCTAAACGGTCAAGTGCGAGTCGGATTTGGCTAAATGTATGGAGAAGTGGGTTGAGCGCCTGATTTGAAACACTGAGCAATGTCTCAAAATCTTGCGCCCCTAATTTGACCCACTTCCCGAAGTCGTACACTAATAAAACAAAAACAAAAAGGTACCTCCCAATAAAAACTAACAAAAGAAAAAGAAAAAACACAAAAAAGGTGAAAAGGTTAAAAGTTATCAATTTTACAAAAATATCAAAAAACGATAAGTTTGTAAAACTGAAACCCAAGAAAAACTAACACTACCAAATAATATATACAGTACAATAACTTTTGACCAAGTGGTCAAAAGGTTAAACACAGTATACAAAAAATTTAAAGAATGAACTAAACTACCCTAAACAATGAAAGAAATAATTTACAAGTAACTATAAACTAATACTAAACACTACCAAACACAAAAAATAACTGAAAAATTTTCCTTGCAAATTTCAAGAGAAAATCTGAAACTTACAAAATAAAAATCTTACAGCTAAACAACCCAAAACCAAATGCAAAATATGCTATAATAAGCGGGACCGTCGCCAGTACCCCCGCCCAAAAACTGGGCAAGGTGGGATAAAGGCAACACCGACAATACTATAGCACAAAAAAAAACCCTAAAACTAACAAAAAATAAGTGAAAAATTTACAATTTGGCAAGGCCAACAATTTTGGAACCTGAGTTCCGACAATTATTGGACCCTAACCCACACAAAGAACAAGAAATCCGCAATCTTCTAGCCCTGAAAAGGGCTAAAAAAGACGCAAGAATAAAAAACCAAAAAATAAACAAAAAAGTGCAAAACCGAGCAAAAAATGAAATTAAATTACCAACCGCAAAAACGAAAACTTGAAAAATAAGAAAATTTGAAAGGATAGAAGAGAACGGAAAGAAGTTAAACGTTGAGGAAAAAATGTAGTATTTGGAAACCAAAACTCGCACTAATCCACCCAAAGACACCCAAGATTCGACTTCAACCTAACCTAACCTAACCTAACCTAACCTAACCTAACCTAACCTAACCTAACCTAACCTAACCTAACCTAACCTAACCTAACCTAACCTAACCTAACCTAACCTAACCTAACCTAACCTAACCTAACCTAACCTAACCTAACCTAACCTAACCTAACCTAACCTAACCTAACCTAACCTAACCTAACCTAACCTAACCTAACCTAACCTAACCTAACCTAACCTAACCGGAGGTCGAAAATATTTCTCATTTTTCCTTATTTAATTAATTTGAGGAACCAAACGATTGTGCGATCTAATCGACTGGCAGCGCCATCTATTGATTCTTTACGGAACCGCTTAAGTAAGGCTACTTGACGGTAGATGGCGCCACCTGTTCGCGTTTTTGGTTACGGGAACGATTGCAATTAGCTTCATGTACGATACTTGCGATACATAGCATAGCATAGCAATCCTTCCATTTAAATAAAGCGACATGATTGTTAACGACAATTTTTTTTTTTTTTTTTTTTTTTTTTTTTTTTTTTTTTTTTTTTTTTTTTTTTTTTTTTTTTTTTTTTTTTTTTAGCACTGACCCGTTGCCAACATCTGTTGACCATCGATGTCGGTCTGTTAGTTGCATCTTAAACGGCTTCCCGGAACAGCTTTGTTGGGCTCATTGCTTGTTGTTTATAAAACCAACTTCGTACTACAGCGGGCCCTTTGTCGCAATAGTCTAAGAGCGGACTGGGATATCACTCACTTGATTCAATTCATTCTATTCTGTGCCAGGACCGAACCATTTTTGACCCCTGGACTAATAGAAATTGTTGGAAAACGAAGGTCAAAACATCAGTGCGCTTATAGGACGTTGACAAACCACCATCTTGACATCCGATAACGAACAGTTTTTCCAAACTTGTCAGGGTTAGCACGAATAAATCATTTTTAATTTAAATCATGGTTTAAATCAAATGTTTTTTTTCAATAAAACAATACTTTCTTTTGTGTTATTTTATGTTAAATACTAGGTCTTTTACATCTGAGAAATCAATATCATTATTGTAATGCTTGAATAAAAAACTAGTCATAAGTTGGAAAACAATCTTTCCACAGCAGCTGAAGAAGCTATCGCCCCAAACAGATGCTTAACCATTGGAAAAATCTTTGACTGTTCCTCTTCACTAAATATATTTTTCTATGACATCCACCATTCTAGTGGGGTCACATTTTTTACCACTTCTTCTGCGAACATCACACTTTTAAATGGTTTTGATTTTGACTTAAGTTTCACTATCAATGTTAGGAAAACTGAACTATCAAAATAATTTCGAGCTTCCTGCAACTGCACGTTCCGTTTTACGCAAGAATATAGTTTACCTGTATGGTAAAATGAAAAAAAAAAAAAAAAAAAAAAAAAAAAAAAAAAAAAAAAAAAAAAAAAACAAAACGTGATTAATTACGTACGCGCTTTATTCGATTTTTTCAAAAAAAAAAAAAATCGCGCAATTTTTTTTTTTTTTTTTTTTTTTTTTTTTCAAAAATCATGTTTTTTTCCAACCCTGAATCTTGTGGTGTGGGCAGTTGTCAAAACACAAAACAAGGATGCACGTTTTGTTATTATAATACAATCAACCCAGACAACCTAGGGGTAGTAAAATTCGTGGAACTGAAGGATTGTGAGGTAGTGCAAGAAGAACTGCTCCAGCCGGGTGTGGTGTCCTCAGTTCCCACCCATCATAAACATAGGCTTGATTTTATTTGAGATGAAAGTAAAAATCACTGTCGGATCCTAGACTATATCATTAATATGGCATCGGATCCTAGAGTCTTATGTTTAACTAGCTTTTGCCCGCGACTTCGTCCGCGTAGAACTCGTTTATCGCAGTTAAGTACATCCATAGTTTAAAGTAATTTAATAGTTAGACGTCCTCCCTGGCCAGAATTATATCGACATAGCTTTTGCCCGCGGCTTCGCTCGCGTTAAGAAGTATTATTATTAATTATGTATAGTTTTTGCGGCTTTACTTTTTTTAGCGTGTGTAAAAAAATAGGGCCTTCAAATCTTCTTCACAATATTCTTAACTAATCCGTCATTAGGCGCTAAAACAATCAAGCTACTGGGTGAACTTACTCGAGAGCAAGCAACATAAAACTATCCATGAGAGAAGCAATGTTCTCTCAAGTTAATACCCGCAAATTTGAGAGTTTGCCCCTGAGACTTGTTTATTGTCATGGCAAAGCAGACTTTTAGGGGAAACTGTAATCGTTTAAATTCACCCAGTTAATATCACTATACACTTATTAGCTTCCACTATATTGCGATGTAACGCTTTCACTTGCAGTCTCGTACCGTTACAAAGTTTTGGTGGTTTTAAATTTCTCAACAACATAATTGGAGTGCCCACACGCAGAATAAGCTTATGATAAGGCAAACCTGGCGGTTTCAATGAATTTAAAAATTCTACAGGGTAATTAGTAGCGTCATCTGTATTAACCACAGTATCAATCGAAGTATAGACCTCTTCTTCGCCCTCAAACGCCATGAGCAGTATATCGTTGATAGCTGCTGCTTGATCGTTCTTTGGAGTAAGAATGGCACGCTCACATAACCATTCAATAGGCTTGTCATGTATATGAATAATGTCTGGATAAACTTTAGACAGTAATTCTTGAATCGTAGTAACAACTGTGCACAATTCTTCCGGGATGGTTATCATTCCATCAAACGATGGAAAATCACCATTACCGATGTTAAAAAGGAGATCTGAAAATCTACCAGCAGACTCATCCCCGCCCAAATGTGCTCTCATATTTTTAGAGAGCTTAAGAATATTAACCTGGGGCCACAAATTAGTTAATGCACGACTTTACTTCGTCAGCTCTGGTTCCTTTTGGCACCACTGGTAGAGTCTGCCGAAAGTTTCCGGCCAGCAAAACTGTTACTCCACCCATTAATTTTGTATCACCCCTTATATCTCTTAGTAATCTGTTTAAGGCTTCAATACCACCTTTATGAGCCATCGTTATTTCGTCCCACACGATTATTTTTGTACTCTTACTTCAGCAAAATTACTTTGTTTGGAGATGTTGCAAATGGGATTCTCGGCAGTGATTAAATTGAGTGGTAACTTAAAAGCAGCATGAGCAGTTCGATCACCTTCGAGTAATGTAGCAGCTATGCCCGACGACGCCACAGCCAGAGCAATGCCGTGAGTACTTCTTACTTTCGCCAAAGTAAATTAATAAGGAAGGTTTTACCAGTTCCACCTGGTGCGTCTAAGAAGAATATTCGACCGTCATTTGCGTCTACACTTGTGATAATTTTACTTTAAACTTCCTGTTGCTCGTCATTCAAGGATGCTTCATTTTGTCTTACTGCGTCTTCTAAGGCCACTGTATCGTAACTGGTCTCCTTCATGTACTCTCTATTTCCAAATTGTATTGATGGAATTGGCTGAGGTAATCCATACTCTTTAAGATGACGGCCGCCTAATGATAATACGGCATCCTCTAATACCGACAGGCATTTGTTAAATATCAGGTCCGATGAGTGCTCTACATCCACGTCACCTTGGCTTTCCAGTTGTTTTTTAAAGTCCTCAGAAAGGTATTCTTTGTATTTTTCCCAAAGACATAAGGGCTCGGAAACCTGGCAGAACAATAAAATTATAGCAAAAAGCTTTCGAATCATATGCGGTGTTTGACAAAGTGCTGCCTCTTCAAGAGCTGACTCCAAATGACGATCATCTTCGAGTAGACCTAGAGCCTTGCACGCGGATTGGAAAGTGGGATGTAAGTGACCATCTACAGCTTTCAACGCTTCAAATGAAATTGGGCCTCTGATCTCATGTAGAAGCATTCGAAGGTGGTAGCATTCTGTATTGTTTGTATGAACAGTATAAACCCTACCTAGAACGTGTTCTTTTTTGACCCCTGACCATCCTTCAACATTCACTCCTCTCTTCCTTTTCGTTCCATTAGGTACTGATAGGTTCAAATTAATACATTTACATCCTCCATCATCCCTTATTTTATCCCCATGGGTGTTGAATTTATCAAAATCCTTTTTAAGCGGACGTCTTCACCAAAGTCGCTCCAATCTTTAATTTCAGTTCAATCAGTCGAAAATCTAAGAAGATTTATACAAACTTTCATCCCCTTTTTATCCCCTTAGGGGTGGAATTTATCAAAATCCTTTCTTAGAGGATGCCTATATCATAGTAGCTATATGCATGCAAAGCCTCAGCCCGATCGGTTTAAAATTGACAAAGTTTTATACAAACTTTCATCCCCTATTTTATCCCCTTGGGGGTAGAATTTATCAAAATCCTATCTAAGCGGACGTCTTTACCATAGTAGCTCCAATCTTTAATCTCAGTTCAATCAGCCGAAAATCTAAGAAGATTTATACAAACTTTCATCCCCTTTTTATCCCCTTAGGCACAGTATATAAATAAACCAGTAAAGAAGCTACGAACAAACGCTCGAAACGACGCACTCACACAGACGCACGCCTCTACGAGACCGCTAAGAGGATTTGGCGGTGCTGTCAGTCGCGTGTGTCGCGTCGAGACGAATGGGCTCCTTTGCATTTTACGCTTGTTCTTGAGAAAGATGCCACAAAAGTATTGCGTGGTATACGGTTGTTTGAATTCGGCTTCTTCAAACCCGGAACTTTCATTTTTTAAACTGGCTGGTGTTGAAAGGTAAGAATAAATAATATATTTGTAAATAAAGAGCTTTTTATAATACGATGACGTGTTGCAAAAGTAAAAAAATAAAAATTGTTTGCAAAATCGATATCTGGGGATGTGTATGGTCTTCGACACCTAATCTGTTGGCAGAATGAGAAAAAGTAGCCGCCATCTTGAACTCTTTAGTTATTCAACCGATTGCTTCCAAAATCAATATCTGGGGATGTGTATGGTCTCCGACAACTAATCTGATGGCAGAATGAGAAAAAGTAGCCGCCATCTTGAACTCTTTAGTTATTCAACCGATTGCTTCCAAAATCGATATCTGGGGATGTGTATGGTCTCCGACAACTAATCTGTTGGCAGAATGAGAAAAAGTAGCCGCCATCTTGAACTCTTTAATTATTCAACCGATTGCTTCCAAAATCGATATCTGGGGATGTGTATGGTGTCCGACAACTAATCTGTTGGCAGAATGAGAAAAAGTAGCCGCCATCTTGAACTCTTTAGTTATTTAACCGATTGCTTCCAAAATCGATATCTGGGGATGTGTATGGTCTCCGACAACTAATCTGTTGGCAGAATGAGAAAAAGTAGCCGCCATCTTGAACTCTTTAGTTATTTAACCGATTGCTTCCAAAATCGATATCTGGGGATGTGTATGGTCTCCGACAACTAATCTGTTGGCAGAATGAGAAAAAGTAGCCGCCATCTTGAACTCTTTAGTTATTCAACCGATTGCTTCCAAAATCGATATCTGGGGATGTGTATGGTCTTCGACAACTAATCTGTTGGCAGAATGAGAAAAAGTAGCCGCCATCTTGAACTCTTCAGTTATTCAACCGATTGCTTCCAAAATCGATATCTGGGGATTTTTTACACAATAAAATTTAACGATAAAGCGTTCCGAACATGTCGTAGCAGACGAAAGTATTTTTCAGTGAGTAATTTGTAAAAAAGGTTAAAAGCAGCCAATAAATAAATTAGGTTTGTTTATTCTTCAGTTTTATTTGATATTGTGGTAGTGCAGTCGCTAGGCAATCTGAAATGTATAACTAACTAAGAATAAAGACTTCTTGAAATGCTAAAGTTATGTTTATTACCTACCCAATTTTATCTGCAGGGGCTACTTTTACTGATTATGTTAACGGATTCGTTATCGGACATCACACAGATCTCCAGATATTGATTTTGGAAGCAGCCTGTCAAATAATAAAAAAGTTCAAGATGGCGGCTACTTTTTCTCATTCTGCCAAGAAATTCGTTGTCGGAGACCACGCACATCCCTAGATATCGATTTTGGAAGCAATCGGTTGAATAACTAAAAAAATAAAGATGGCGGCTACTTTTTCTCAATCTGCAACGGATTTGTTGTCGCAGGTCACACGTATCGATTTTGCACTAACTAGCTGAGATACAATAAACAAGTTTTTTTTTAATTTTACAAAATGCTAGTGGACAACCCTTACGCTCAATTGGAGCGTAGGTATTTATCTTGAAAAGTAGGCCTAGTTTCTTTACTGGTTTATTTATACAGGGTGTTTGGTAGCGGGTTCGACAAACGAAAATGGGAAATACCTGGGTCCAATTGGAACACATTTGCCATAGTAACCCCTATGCTAAAGTTGATAGTTTTTTTTTAAATATTTTTTTTCCGTTTTTTTGAAAATATCCCAAAATTTTACCTTTAAACCTTCTTAATTACATACCTAAGCAACTGAAACCGCCCAATTTTTTTTTAAATCATGCTCTGATAATGGTTTTATTTTAAAACAAAACCAAAACAAATAGGTAGTGCTTTAAAAAAAAAATATGGGCCCTTAAAGCTATGACAAAATGAGAAAAATAAAATGACATTAAAGTTTCACAAAGTATAAAAAAAAAATCAAAAGTCATAGACGATTTCAAATTAATTAAAAAACTTCTCTGGTTAATACTCTTCACAACGATATGCCATTTAAAAGAAAACACACAGAAAAAAAAATACGCAGTACATTGAAATTTCCTCACGAAGATTTATTAAAGAAATCACTTATACCACGGTTATGAATATTGGTGAATACGTTAGTGTTAATAATCGCTGGTAAATTACCATTAATAAAAAACATTTTAAGAGTAATAATAAAATTGAAAACCAAACACTTTTTTAAATTTTGATCACAAAATTTAAAAAATTCTTTGAGCTTCACGGGCGTTATTGCGAGCTCGACCATACGCTAAAATAATATCAGCGTACTCTTCATTGGTAAATGGTGTACGTTCACCCATTGTAATGAAAGTTTCAAAAACCAATACAAATCAACGTGTTTTTCTACAAGTTTTCTGTTTGAAAAAAAATTACAATTTGCCGCCTTTAAAAAAAAAAGTGTACTTTTCTTTTAAAGAACTACAAGCTATTTAAGACACAGATTAAAAAGCTTATTTAGCTTAATGTTTTTTTCAAATCAATGTGGCAAATGCGACGAAAATGTACGGAATGTATTCCTGATCAAGTGATCACAAAATTTAAAAAAGTGTTTTGTTTAGCGTATGGTCGAGCTCGCAATAACGCCCGTGAAGCTCAAAGAATTTTTTAAATTTTGTGATCAAAATTTTAAAATGTGTTTTGTTTTCAATTTTATTATTACTCTTAAAATGTTTTTTATTAATAGTAATTTACCAGCGATTATTAACTGTAACGTATTCACCAATATTCATAACCGTGGTATAAGTGATTTCTTTAATAAATCTTCGTGAGGAAATTTCAATGTACTGCGTTTTTTTTTTTCTGTGTTTTTTCTTTTAAATGGCATATCGTTGTGAAGAGTATTAACCAGAGAAGTTTTTTAATCAATTTGAAATCGTCTATGACTTTTGATTTTTTTTTTATACTTGGCGAAACTTTAATGTCATTTTATTTTTCTCATTTTGTCATAGCTTTAAGGGCCCATATTTTTTTTTTAAAGCACTACTTATGGGTTTTGGTTTTGTTTTAAAATAAAACCATTAACAGAGCATGATTTAAAAAAAAAATGGGCGGTTTCAGTTGCTTAGGTATGTAATTAAGAAGGTTTAAAGGTAAAATTTTGGGATATTTTCAAAAAAACGGAAAAAAAAATATTAAAAAAAAACTATCAACTTTAGCATAGGGGTTACTATGGCAAATGTGTTCCAATTGGACCCAGGTATTTCCCATTTTCGTTTGTCGAACCCGCTACCAAACACCCTGTATACTGTGCCTTAGGGGTGGAATTTATCAAAATCCTATTTAAGCGGACGTCTTCACCATAGTAGCTCCAATCTTTAATTTCAGTTCAATCAGTCGAAAATATAAGAAGATTTATACAAACTTTCATCCCCTTTTTATCCCCTTAGGGGTGGAATTTATCAAAATCCTTTCTTAGAGGATGCCTATATCATAGTAGCTATATGCATGCAAAGTCTCAGCCCGATCGGTTTAAAATTGACAAAGTTTCATACAAACTTTCATCCCCTATTTTATCCCCTTGGGGGTAGAATTTATCAAAATCCTTTCTTAGTGCACCTCTACGGTACCTAAGCTACGTCCCTTCCAAATTTCAAGTGCCTACGTTTAGCCGTTTAGGCTGTGCGTTGATATGTCAGTCAGTCAGTCAGTCAGTCAGTCAGTCAGTCAGTCAGTCAGTTTCTCCTTTTATATATTTAGATTACTATTTAGGCAAGTGCCTGCTTCGAAAACAATATGCGGCCACTTCAAAGTTGTGCAAACGGATACTTAAAGCTGGGTCGCCAGATGTTCGGTAGTGTTCCATACTAATTTGAACTGTATTCATACGAAGCAATAGTGGATATAATTACATGATTGCACGTAGTTGTCTTAAAAACGGGCTGTCAGTGATTTCCAGTGATCCATTCTAATTTGTACCGTATTTTGAAGAGAATTTAAGTTTAAATTACTTCACAAGAGTTACTGGTCAAAAAATCACTGGCCGTTTCTATTGGTGGATGATAGTAAATAGAGACCTCTGTAAATTGTATTCGAAAAGGACCCTAGACGTGTATAACCGTACCCTTGGGCGATAGTACATTTGTAACGACATGGCGGTGTGCATTTAAAGATGCATTCAATAAAACACAAATTAAAAAACCATGCATTTTTTATATTATTTTTTCTGCCATATTTGGACCCCGAAAACACGATTCCAAAAAAAAAACATTTCAGAAAAAATTGTCTAACCAAGTATAGGGTCCAATTACATTCGTTAGCATCATGTGGTTTTGATTGACTTGGAATACATGCAATGTATCGTGCCAGAATTTAAAATAAGAAAAATAAATTTATAGTTACGTACATGTCGCTAGCAGCTCTCATTTCATTAATAAAATCCTTAAATGTTATAGCGAAAATGAGTACAGCTGGCACCATCTGTCATCGAGTAGTTAATTTACATTCGTTAGCAATCTTTTTATTTTTTGGATTTGGAAGATTTGCCATATAATGTACCAGAATTAAACAAAAATACACGTAGATGACGCTAGCCGCACTAATTTTTTCAAAAATTTACCTTAATTTAATAACAAAAATGAGTACAGCTGGCACCATCTGTCGTCAAGTAGTTAAATTATATTCGTTAGCATCATGTCGTTTTGATTGACTTGGAAGACTTGTCATGTATCGTGCCAAAATTTAAAATATGAAAAAGAAAGTTATAGTTGCGAAGATGTCGCTAGCCGCACTTATTCCATTAATAAAATCCTTAAATGTTATAGCTAAAATTAGTACAGCTGGCACCATCTGTCGTCGAGTAGTTAATTTACATTCGTTAACAATCTTTTTATTTTTTGGATTTGGAAGATTTGCCGTGTAACGCGACGAAAAAAAAAATAACGCGAAGAAAAAAAAAAAAAAACATTCTGTACCTAGTTGACGCTAGCTGCACTTAGTTTATCAATAAATTACTTTAATTTTATGGCGAAAATGAGTGCAGCTGGCACCATCTGTCGTCAAGTAGTTAAATTACATTCGTTAGCATCATGTTGTTTTGATTGACTTGGAAGACTTGTCATGTATTGTGCTTCAATTTAAAAAAAATAACTTTAATTGATGTTGTAGATGACCCTAGCCGCACTTATTTCATTAATAAAATCCTTAAATGTTATAGCAAAAAGAAGTACAGCTGGCGCCATCTGATATCAAGTAGTTAAATTACATTCGTTAACAATCATATTGTTTTGATTGACTTGGAAGATTAGCTAAGTATTGTGCCAGAATTTTTAAAAATAACTTTAATTAATCTTGTAGATGACGCTAGCCGCACTTATTTTAGTAATAAAATATGTACTTGAAATTTATAACTAAAATGAGTAAAGCTGGCGCCATCTGTGGTCCAATAGTCTAATTACATTCATTAAAAATCATGTTGTTTTGATTGATATGGAAGATTTGACATGAATCGCGTCAACATTTAAAAAGACATACACATACATACATAAACTCACGCCTTCATTCCCAGAGTGGGGTAGGCAGAGCTAAAGAATTACCAACAAGTCTTAAAATTTCTTGATAATTCTGTAAAAAAAAGCATTAATTAATAGTAAACTGTGCTAGTTGCACTCGTAACTTCAAAAAAAAAAATAGAGAGAAAATGAGTACAGCTAGCGCCACCTGTCTCCAATTAACTATTTGAAGACAGATGGCGCTAGCTGTACTCATTTTCTCTCTATACAGTGTGGAAAAATAAGTCGGGCCCTGGAGGGAAACTACCTTAAATCCTTAAGTTGGCTCATTTTACTTAAAGGAGACCTTCCTTTATTTTTAAAAAGAAACGAAATTTCATTTAAAGATTTTCTAAAACTCGCTTGCCTTGCCCGGGACTCGAACCAACTAAAAATAATTATTAATAAAATCAAACAGTTGCTATTGCATTATACTAATCGATATTATTATTCAGGATAAAAATCTTGAAACATTTGGTCTTACTCTCGTCTGTCGTACAAGCTAGCCGTGAAGAATACCTATGTAGTACACAAGTTCTTTAATAAACATTACCTAGTACTTACTGTTCACTATCAACAGTTCAAAGACTTCGTATGGAGTACACGCTTGCTAATTTATCTATAAGGGCCCGTCGTTTGATCAGTAGTTAACTCAACTACTTGTTAATGTTCGTAAAATGAATCGAACATTGGGAACTATCACGTGTCTTTAACTGTTGAAAGTGAACAGTAAGTAGGTATGTACTAGGTAATTTGCTAACGCGGCTGATTTGCCGAGTTGTATTTGTGAGAGATGGTTAATAAGCGCCACCTACCGTTGGATAGCTGTGATATTTGCTGCATGGTATGTACTTCGTGATCTATTTATGGTTACTAGCGACCTCTACCTTGTGCTGAGGAAAGCTATGTCTTCTGTCGCGGTAATAGCGGTACCCCTACTCGCCAATAACCTACTCGTCTTACAAGTTTTGTATCGGTATTAACCGTTTTGAATCGCGAGCAGTAATTGTCTAATTTACTCCGCAAGAATTTCGTTTTCGTGTTTTCTCGTTAATAAAACTCTTACAACAACATGCCGCCAGTGGTACTGTCTGACTGGCCAATATTAAACACAAATATAGAAGAAACCCATACGACATAAAACTATGAAAAGAATCTATAAGTAGGTAAAAATTTGAATTAAAAAAAAAATGTTTTTAAAACCCTAAAGAAAAAGGACCTTAGTAACTAATAAAACACCATTGTGGACAGCATTGCTTTATTTATGTATTTAAACTTTATTGCACAGAAATAAGTTAAAATGGCAGACCTAATGCCCTACGGCATTCTCTACCAGTCGACCAAATAATCAAACAGAAATTTACATAGCGGGTGCACAGAAAAAGAAGACAAACAGAGATACAACTTAAATCTTAAAACATAATTATCCTAATTATTGCATTATTAAATATTTATTATTTTGGCCATGATTAAAGAATGATGGGCAAATTGGCCCATATAATGATTCCGGTTCGTTACAGCCAAATATCATAATAACGTGTTCCTAGAATATCAAAATGTCAAAACAGATTATTCTCATAATGTCCAAAGATCGAAATGACTTACGCCTACTTCTTAAATTACCGTATTCTTAATATGACTATAATTCATTTAGACTCTATCTCGTTTTGATAAATTTTCAATTCTACCATTTCCCAAAATGTCTAAAACTTGACTTGATCATGTTTTGATGAATTTTCAATTATACCATTTCCCAAAATGTCTAAAACTCAAATTAACTAGACACAAAAACGTCAATACGGAAAATATTTAAAATTATGTTGAAGTTTACGGTTTTTAACCAATGAGTAATTAAATTAATTAGCAACGGCATCCCAATTTTCATCTTTATCCTATTTTTATTCTGTACAATCGAGAATAATAATTAATTAAGTAAGACTGCTAGGACACCACTCGGACATTCACTCACCTTTGCTTCTTGAGCGAATCACACCCCTGCTCATAAGGACAGTTTTTGTTTGATCGTTTACAAAAGCATAGTAGTTATAAATTGCTAAACCAATTGTGATAAACTGAACTAATTATTTACATTTCAAAATAAGTAACACTAAAAATACTGCGTGGTTAAAATTTTAGGTATTATGAGACAGTGTCATTTTGGTCTTTAGGC
Organism: Acleris emargana; assembly: GCA_927399475.2. Lineage (NCBI taxonomy): Eukaryota > Metazoa > Arthropoda > Insecta > Lepidoptera > Tortricidae > Acleris > Acleris emargana. The sequence continues at coordinate 12,927,195 of OV656862.1, read as the reverse complement.
CTGTCAACAAAAGGCATTTTTGAATTTTGGTAAATTTAAAACTAATGCATTTTCACTTTCAGTCTTAATAATAATTCGGTATTTGAAGTTATTGTTCATTTTACCAACTATACAATTTGGATATCGGATGTAATGTGTAAATGTTATTATGAAATTGTATTGTATTGAAAATAAGTCAATTTGGGAATTAAGGCATTTTGGAACTAAGACAATTTGAGATTTAGTAAAATATGTAAAAGGGCATTATGATATTTGGCTGTAATGAACCGGAATCCATATAATCAATACAAATCTCATGTATACCACGTGAAAGCTAGTAACAGAAGCTTCATTTTTTAATCCGGGGACAAACTTCTAAAACCCCGGAGAATAGAGGAGATATGTTTTTTGAAAGAATATTAAATGAGTTCTTTTATTGACCGTTCGTTTTAAATTTTATAAAAAATAAGGTTTTTTAATACCATTTTATTTATTAGATAGACTTTAGTTTTAGTTTTTAGTTGAAAATTACGTCGACAGCCGAAAAAACTTCGTGAATATGCTTGAACTTTTTACTATTACGAGCGACACCTACCGCGTGTTTGGGGAAGATTTAAATTTTAGTCTTCTCTGGTAAATCAAACTCGTTACACTAGATGGCGCTAGCGGTACTGTCTGTCTTGATTGTCCAGAATGTTGACAGAGTTCATAATAATATTTACAACTATGTTTTGACCGCGATTTCTTCCACGAAAAGTAATTTTGCACTAAGTATTAAATTTACCGGAGTAGGAAAGTGTAATTTGTGTTAATCGAAGATATGGTTTTAATTCAAATTCATTGATTAAGGAATAAACTTCAAAAATTCCTTACAAACTTTCACAATTTATATTACTAGTATTAGTGAGATAGAGATCGGCTCGTGCGTGTTCTTACTGAGTCTTAGTAGCTCGTTCCAAGCGTATTGTACTTAGTACTTACACTACTCGTGGACCGATAACCCACAGCCTTCGATCCATCCTTTTCCCCGGACTGTCAGCGCCATCCATATTTCCTCTGATTCAGATCCTATTGGTCCTAATGAATGCGGCTACAAATGAAGTTCTACTGAGGAAAGGGGAAGTTGAAAATGAAACGACGCGGTAGTTTAAATAGTTTATTGACGAGATTGCTTCCGTTGTGTGCTATGCGCTACGCGGCCGCCCGCGGCGCCGGCGCGCGTCCGAACCAACTTGTGCTGTTAAGACTTACACTACGGGCTTGACATAATCCGGTGGTGTAACCGGCTTATTGGAGATTGAGTTTTTTTAGCAATATTTACATATTATTGTAGCGTACCAGGACTAAATGGACTTGAGGAGCAGTTAGCCGGCGGCGCGGGCACGTGCTGGACGCTGAGCTCATCACAAATATCCACTCCAACAGCTTAAAGGCAAGACAGGTGCGGTGCAGACAAGTCACCTTTTCTTTATTAAAACCAGAACAGAGGATAACTAATAATATTTTTAGAGCCTGGATCATAGAACTGTTTGAAAAATGTATAGAATTAACAACAAATTGTTACAGTGGTTGGTAATTCTGTAACTCTGCCTACCCCACTCTGGGATGAAAGCGTGATGGTATGTATGCATGTGAATGTTGACAAAAAACTACTGAAAACAGTTCACCTGTCCAGCACGTTATTTAATATCACTAAATTGACTCTAACTAGGATTTGTCGGACATTTCTAATGCAATGATCATAAATCATCAATCAAATATATTCATTTTAATTTACTTGTCCAGTTGTTACGGTTCCGAAACAAAAAGCAAAGTCATCCTAAACGGTAATCGGTAATTTTTTTAGGCGAAAGAAATATCCGAACAATGCCCAAACTATGACTACAATGGAATATGTACACGTAAGGCTATCTTAACTAAGATTGAGATCAATTGCTACTACTTACGCAATGTACAGTGTCTCCATGAGACTTCGCTATACTACTTACACTTAAATACTCTAAGTAAATGCTTACAAACACTAGCGAGTGGAAATCGAAGACAGTCATTGAAGATTTAGTTTACTTAAAACTAGATCCATATTTCGGGTCACTTCACATTCGCCTGTCACAGCTGCGCTTCCCCGCCATCGGGGTTGACGGTCATACACACTCGCAAAAACAAAAGTTGTCTCTCCTGTGGTCAATAGTTAAAGGCTTGGGTGCATATAAGTTATGTTTTTATTTGCTTGGACTAAAGTAGACTTTACGGCGTTTATGAAAATGCGGGTTCAGCCAGAACATTAAGGCCTTAAAAACTTTAACTTCGGGTATGTCCACAGGAACGACGGTAACCTAAATCTGTGTATGACCCTTAAGCTACTTGTAGTGTTTTTAATCCCTGTGTTTACCGGACTGCCCAAGAAAGAGGGTAGTGTTCTTAATATTACGTAGAAACATTGAAACAACTGGGCAATGTCAAGGTGAGTAACAAGGTGCGACTCCGTGACGCAAGCGCACTATAACCCCGACTCGTCGGCACGCAGCTGGCGTGGTGCGTCTCGCACTGCGTCGGATACCATCCGAATGCGATATTTATCCAGTACTTAGAGACACCTAGTATTATCGAATAAGAATCCAATGCGACGCGGAAACGCATTAAGACTGCGCAACCAAAACCAGTTTTATACTTCAATTCAGAAGTAGAAAAACACAAACTGTTTTGATACGAAATATAACTGTCATTTTCGATGCGAAGGCGTGCTTATGAAGAGTCTTACAGGGCCAGAGGCTCTGGATACGATGCTTATCGATATCGTAAACAATTTTCGAAAACTGTCGAAGTGTATGGAATTAACATAAGCGCTCGACGAAAGCTCGACACGACCATGCCGCATACACCAATCTTATTCATTTTCGATAATGATTGCGATCTCGCGATGCATCTTGCTAGTCTAAGGCCACAGGGCCCAACAGACTTTACCACTTACGCCCGGCTGTCACGCAAGCCGCGAGCATTTTCGTAATATTCTAGTGTGGAACCTTTTTCGTAGCAGGTGCCAACGGAGCAAGAGGAGACATCACTACCCCGCGCGGGAGCGTGAGTCGGCGCTTCCTCGTGTGCTGCCAATCGCGTAATGGCCACCGCCACTGATTAGCCGTCACGGCGCCGATCGCATTACGATTATTAGGGCTTTGTCGGCGCCGGCCTGCAGCGCCGATCATTCCAATATTTGATTATTGATGGTTTATTTACAATTTGAGTAGAAACACGGAATTCACTGGAGCGGTTTATGCGGTGAGAACCCATTATTCTAATTCTTTATTAATGTATTAATCTAGAACTATCTTATTACTTACAAATGATATTTTTGTTAATGTAAACATACAGTCAGCCGGTAAATATGTTGAGCATGTTTGAACCTTGTCATTGTTCGTCGTTCTATGCTCAGTGTAATTTTAATTACGTCGTATTTAGTTTGAGTTACTGTACAGTCAGCTACATTGGTGGTCCGCCATCTTGGTATGAACTTCGTCTGTAAGTCAAATAACAACGAAAATCAAGGCGATTGTTAATTTGCAAAATTGATGAAGTTATGTCAATATTGTCCCCTGATATTTAATCCTACGACCGATTATTCTGTGGGCTACAAGTAGGTACATGTAGCAATGTACAAGTCCCAGAACATTCTCAAAAGCTAAGAAATCTTCTCAACAAATTACTGAGAATATTATCGGAAACATTCGAAAGAGCATTGAGAATGTTCTCTTACCATACAAAATTTAAGTATATTCTTAGAAAATTCCGAGAATTTCTTATGAGAAACTTTCACAACTTGAGAAGTTACTTTCGGTACAATAGGTACGTGTTTTGTTACAATTTTGTATGTAGTTTTACTTCAATCACAATTGATTAGATTGGCGAGTCGTGCAACGTCACGAATCAATTTGAAAGGTTCCTAGATTGATTACACTTTGTTTTAATAACCTTTCTACTATTGCACATTGTTTTCTATATTCTGTGCATCATGGTGCGCTCACGGAATAACCTTACCCCTTCAGAATTACTTCACTGCACTTCCTATCATGTCGATCTGCGGCAATGTCCTACAGTTACTTTGAGCGTTTGGGTTACTCCGATACTAAATACCACAGCTATTCTACAGTTAGACGGTCGAGAGAGTTATAAATATAGGCTGGCGCAACTTTGGGAGTGCGCCCCGTCCCTCCTCGACGCATAGTCTGTGTTTCATCACCACGGCTTGTTCAAGCGTCGTACGCGCAGGGCTCGTGCGGGCAGTAGCGGCGGTAGTCGGGCGACGGCGCGTGCGGCGCGTGCGCGGCGTGCGCGTGGTGCGCGGCGTGCGGGGGGGGCGCCGGCGCCGCCCACTGCGGGTACACGCCGTACAGCGTCGACAGGACGTCGTACGTGCCTGCAAAAGAAAGAAAAATATTATTTTCTCAAAAAAGACCGGTAAAGTTGACATTACTAACTCCATACTGAGAAGCGAAGTAGGTACATAGTTTACAAACAGTTCCCAAATTAAAAAAAAAACAGTGCGTGCTCGCTACACAAGCCCGCAATGTTGCATACAAATTTCATTGTTATCTAGTTTGTAACTTTTTTAGAAGTGAAAATGCCCATAATAAAATGAGGGCACAAGTCTTATACATCCATATTTTATTCGAAACGGAACTTTTTTATCTGTGTCTGGAATAGCTTGAGTTTTTTTTTCTTAAAAAAGCTTGCGTTTCTCCTTGTCATAAACATACAGGCGGTAAAGAGTGATGTTATTTTACGTGAAGTTTCTGTTTATATGCGATTTGTATCTTGCGATTTTTGAGAAAAGCACTATATATGCCTCGGCAGGAACGGCGATTGCGGGCCTCGTATTTTTAAAAGGACTCGCAAGCTCGTCCGTTTAAACCAATACTCGCCCCGCAATTGCCTGCTTCACTGCCTAGGCAATAATGTACTATTTCTTGATTCATCACAACATTACATTTGTGCCTTTAAGCAGCAGCACAGTCATGTGCTGACCTGAGTGTCGGTACTAATTACCTGCGAATAGTAATTGCTTACGGACGCACAGGTCAAGTTACAATTGCTGGCTAAGCTGATTGTACCAACGGCAGTTCTATTTGCGAGTGGAATCTTTTCCTGGACCTCATGCATGGTCCGTCCGGAGCGCAACCTCCGTCCTACCGCTAACTTGGCTACTCCATAAGCAGCAACAAGATATGGTCCGGAGTGCAGGATATTAGACAGCTGATGAGATAAGGATATAGTCAAACGTCATTCCAACATAAGTGCGAAAAAAATGGAGATTTACGGCACGAAAAAATGAAATGCCTATACGCGTAGATTAGGTATTACAACATCCGTTCTACACTCACTACTTGGCTGCAATTAGCGGGTTAGATGGTAATAAGTATCAAGCCGGACGGACTTGAGGGATAACTATCGCATCGGATCGGAGTCACCAATATAGGAAGAGAGAGAATTAGAGAGATCTCTTAGGCTGGATTTATATCAGGGGACCGACATTAATTGGGATGAAGTTGGAAGTTGAATGCATATCAACTGACTGGGGAAACTTCGTTAGCGCGATGCAGCGCACTGTCAGATATAGTAGCGCTGTCTGACACTGGTGGCGCGGTCGAGTTGGTTGTTGCAAGTTGTCGCTAGATGTCGCTAGGTCGCCGCAGACTGCACGATCCTACCACCAATAGTAAAGGAACGCGGTGTCACCTGGCGGTGCAGGGGGCGGCTGCGGGGAGCGCGGGCGGGGCGCGGCCATGCTGAATAGCGCCTCCGGGTCGCACACAAACTTGTACACGTAGCGCTCGCCTGCAACAAACACCACACGTGTGATCGTCGGCGCCTTCTGATAATCGTTACCGGAATATGTTAATAAATAAAAGACTATTCTGAAATTGTTAAGTTTACAGCAGACTAATTAAGTAATTTCCAACCATGCGCGCCACACACATGGATCTGGTCCTATTCTGAAGAAGTGTCATTCATCTTTATACCCATGATGTTTGGTAGGCCACCAAACGCTACTTTATCATACACGTGCACTAAAAAAATCTGTGCAGTGTTGACTGTTGATCTAACCTCAGCTTTCAACACCGTCTCGAGGGATGGTTTAACACTCAAGCTGCTATCTGCAATCCAACATGTGAGTATCGTTCAACTTACTAATGACTATAATGTATATGCTCACCAATTGCCGGTTCCATGTTCACCAGGGTGCCGGGGTTAGCGACATTAGAGTCGTTAGTAACGGCTTGCCTCAGGGCTCTGTGATGGACCTTTGGAAAACTTATTTACGCTGACGACGTCAGTTTCGTGACCGAAGTTCAGAAGAGTGCGACAGCTGGTCATAATTCATGGCTAGTGTAAGCGGGACGGCATGTGAGAGAGCGAGAGATCATACCTGCGACCTTCTGCATGATGCCCTTCTCGTAGTAGTAGCGCAGCGAGCGGGACAGCTTGTCGTAGTTCATCGCAGGCCGGTTCTTCTGCGCGCCCCAGCGCCGCGCCACCTGCGACAACCACATACGGTCAGCGCCATGACATTTATTTATATATATAGGGTGACGGCAGCAATGTTGGACACTTTAAGCTGAAGGTACTAATAATGGACACATAACTCTTAATTCAAAGATCGTATGGTTGGTAAATTGGTTGTGTCAAAAGAAATGAATAACCCTTATCTTCTGTAACATAAGGATCAAGTACCCATCATTGGTCCTTTTTCGTTACTGCAATAAGTTCAGTTCATCCACCGGATCCAACAAGACAACTCAAGACAACTCGTAAGATTGTAAACAAAAATAATAAATATATGAGGTTGTCTCTGTGTTGCCTCAATTGCCTGGTTTTAGTTATGCTTTAAGACTGATTCCACTAAAGGATCGATTTTAGTTATAACCTAGTTCCATTTACAATTCTAGCAGGTATTCCCTGTACCTTCGATCCATCCCAGTACTCTCCCTCATTTCTTAAGGCCATGCGTCGACCTCCAAACCTTGCCTCCTCCTCTCTCCTGTACCTCGCGTGGTCTCAGCCTTCCTCTCCCCTGACCTCTCCTCCCCCCCGCGTTACCTCCTCGGGCTCGTGCAGCTTGAACTCGAGCCCGCGGCCTGTCCAGGCCACGCAGCGCGCGCCCTCGGCCAGCAGCGCCACGAGGAACTGCCACAGCTGCAGCGCCCCGCGCCTGCCCCCCGCCGCGCCGCCGCCCCCTGCAACACCCAGCACGAGGCGCAGTGAGCACGAGAACAAACAAGTTTTTTTGTGGGAGGACCTTGTGCAGGGTCCTTCCGAGTTGGTACCGCCATCTTATACATTAACCTACCGCCAAGCAGCAGTGTTTGCATTGTTGTGTTCCGGTTTGGGGATAAGACAGCCGGTGAAATGACTAGCGCAGAGGCATTCCATCTTAGTCCTCAGGGTTGGCAGTGCATTTGCAGTCTTGTGAATGCTAATGTCTATAGGTCACAGTTTCCACTTACCATCAGGTGGCCTGTGTGCTCGTTTGCGTTCTTAAGCCATAAAAAAAAGAAGTCACGGGTCAAAGCTTCGCACGCGACCGTCCCACAGCGTTTCAGATGTTATGGGAGGCTAGATGCCCCTCCCAACCCTTGCCGCCAGGGACGGGACAGTTGCGTGAGTGTGTGTGTGTGAGAGAGATACCTGCGTGCGTGGTCGACACCAGCTGATGCGGCGAGGAGGCGTCGGCTCGCTCGCACGCGCCGCCAGCTCCTGTACACAACGGACACTCATAGGTTTCAACTTACACGCAGATATTTTAGAAGTAGGTATATTGAAGGCAGGACCAATCATAAAAGAGTGGTGGTCCGCCAGTGGTAGTCTCACCCATCTTGTCCCAGTGCATCCCACGCGGGCCCTGCGACGACGTGACGGCCTCCTCGTCGCTCGCGCGCCCGGCGCCCCCCGTGCCCGCCCCCCCACCGCTCTCGCCCACGCATTTATATGACCTGTACAACACCAACTAGGGTCAACATCGCGCGGCGGCTCGTGACTCCTACCAGACCTAGTACCCCCCTTAAAAGGACCAAGGCAACGTAAGCCTTAATTAAACGCAAGTGAGAAATTATATCATCATCATCGTCGTCGTTTCAGTTAAAAGACGTCCATTGTTGAACATAGGCCTCCTCCAAAATCAATGTCATAGCTTGCAAAAAAAAAGTGAGGAAAAAATAGGGCACTCAACCATAATCAGATGCTTCTGATTAAGTATTAAATGACCTGACCTGTCACTACACCAAACTCTTTTGAAAAACTACAAGACAAGACTGTTCGGGAGGTTGTATAATTCTCTCAAGTGTTCCTGGAGAGTATCGCCACTGGATCCAACTCTGTGCAGAAGAAGGAAGGCATGCTCACTCGTGCTCGTCGGGCAGTTGCGTGTGCGTGTGCGCATGCGCGTGAGCGTGCGCGTACAGCTCGCGCGGGAAGCGCTCCTCCGCCTCGCCCTTGCACCTGCGGGAACAAACACACGACTAGTTCAACAGCCTGTTACCTGTCTTTGTCTTGCCTTGGCCCTTCTATGTGTTTGTGCTTATGGATCATTCACGCTGTAGATAATATGTTGAGCTGTATGTAATGTATGTGTGAGAATAAGAAGAAGAATAAGAATAATTTTATTGTTTAAAACTGTGTTAGTACAAGGATGATACATGTTTAGGCAGTATCAACAATTTTACCCTTTTCGGGCATACAATATTTAAATCTTAACCTACGTATACCAATACAGGTTTAAATCATATTATAACTATAAAATTCATTTAAGTCATAGGAGACCTTACCTATCAAAAAGTTTTTTAAGGATATTTTAAAAGTATTTCCTTCTAGGCTTTTTAATTCCATAGGAAACTTATTATAAATATTTATACCCGATATTAATGCACTCTTTTTAACATACGGTGCTAGCTTTCGGTAGTATGATTGCTTCGAAAAATATACGGGATGTTTTCTTACGAATAGGCATAATTCTAGACTATAAACGCCCGTCAGTGTCAAGAAACGCTTCTCGCGCGGGTTTGTATGGTACAAACTTACGCGTGTGCGTCGAGCAACATCTGCGTGTCGGCGTGCCGCGCGTACAGTGCGGGCGGGGCGCGCCGCGGCGCCTCTCTGCGGACAACGTCGCGTCATACACGTACTCATATTATTCGGCATTCGAAATTTTGAAGTTTGTTCGAATGTAATGTGGGACAGAGATAGATAGATAGCCTGGAAAAGCACAAAAGCTACTTTTTATCTATATTTAACATGTTAATATTCGCTGACGTAGTCGCTGCTGGCACAAGCTAGTGTATAACGATATTAAGACGATATTAGGAACGACATTAAGACGCCAGCAAAGCGTGTGTGTATCAAATTTCGACGAGGGCGCGTGTATCCTCGGCCCACGGCCTTTGTCTCAGCAGCCGATGGAGTTGCAAGAAGGTATAGCATTAACTTAAAGGATTTGACATGTGTATATTGATGAGTAAATTACCGATGATGGTAGTGGAGCCCCCAAGGCAGCGGGAAGCCCTGCTGAGCCATGTCGCCCGCTCCGCTCCCGCTCCCGCTCCCGCTCCCGCTCCCGCTCCCGCTCCCGCTCCCGCTCCCGCTCCCGCTCCCGCTCCCGCTCCCGCTCCCCGCTCCGACGCTCTACCCGCCGCCGCTGCTGCCCGCCATCGCCGTTCGTCTGCGCAGCATTAATATCACATACATACAACATATTATGTCAGCCGAGATGACTAAGTTGTGAAAACAATAACTTATTTTATCTACACACATATGCCACCTGATGGTAAGTTTTTATTTTTCGAATATCTACCACCATCTGAAAGAAATTAGGGGAATAGGGAATATTGATGCCATTTATTCAAAGAGTCAATAAAAGTTGATTCATGTATCATTTTTTAAACAGCTATAAAAATAACATACATACATACATTAAATCCCGCCTGTTTCCCTCAGGGGTAGGCAGAGACCACTTCTTTCCACTTGCTACGATCTTGACAAAGGACCATGCGTCAAAATGGACCCAGAACCAACACTCATGTCTGTTGGTTCTGGGTCCATTTTGACGCATGGTCCTTTGTCACTTGGGCTATTAAATAGGTCTTTAAATCTACTTCATTTAATTATATGGGCACAAAGTCGAATTCCATTGCAGAACTGAGATATTCATTTTTTAATTTAGAGTGAAAACGAACTATGAAGAATCTGTGGCTAGGGTATTTAACATTTTGGAGGGTAGGTAACAAACAATATATGTAGTAATAATGAAGGTATTGCTACCGAACATGGCGTGAACTACATTCGTCTTCGTCGTGGGTTAACTAGTCATATTTTTTGAAATATCTTGACTGTTCTTGCTTAACTGGAAGACGCACAATAGGCTCTTGTGCTCACACTATTTCCATTATATGGTACTTAGGGTTAGGCAGGCATATGCCATTTAATCATCCTGCAGGTCATTTGAATGACTTGGTTATTAATGTATAATGAGAATAATAAGATAACATTAACTTGCTGTAAATACTGATTATATTAATAAATAAAATAATCAAACGTCAAACGCTCGGTTCTGTCATGTCATTTTAACTTTTTTCCGCTACCTAAAGGTTGTCTGGAAGAGATCGCTTTTTAGCGATTAGACCGCCTGTTATCTTCCTCTTGTTTTAGTACCTACTTATTATTTTCTGTGTATCGCTTTTATATTGTTATCCTATCGATTAATGCTTGGTATGGTAGCCTGTCATTAAGAGAAACCCGTTTATAGACCTTATACATACACACTGACTGAAATATGAATATCTCGGTTCTGCAATGGAATACCACTTGGTGGCTATAGAACAAAATGAAGTATATTTATAGATCCTTTTAATGACCTAACTCTCAGCTGTGTTGGTTCTGGGTCCAAGCTCCATACTAAGTTGCCCATGGTCCTTTCCTTCGCTTCTTCAACATTCATACATCGAGTCATGCACGCACGTCGGTTTCGGGTACTTAAGATTCGGCCCTTTTCCAGTATTACTCCGATTTGATTCGAAAAAGTACGCCTAGGGCGGCCCCTTCCACGATAGCTTATACCAACAAACATTTGTTCCTATCTCTTTCTAGCAAAACAGAATAGGCTATTTGACAAGGTGAAAAAAAACTAATTCTTACTTAAAAAAAATGGATCTTTTATCCAAAAAACCACGATAAAACTTGTTTTTTTTTTATCTGTAGCCATTTTATCGAAAACGGCGCCGAATCCATGATGACGTCAAGGGTCGGTAAATATCACAGATTATAGGATGTCTGTATATCCTGTAATCTGTGATGTCTGTAAATATTGCATCTGTCGTTCATGTCGTTGTCGTTCTGTTCTTACGTTCATTGGTTCTTGCGGTTACCACAGACAGTTGACGTTTGTTTGTTTTTCTGGCTTTGCTATGATTAGCCAATGTCAGTTTGTTTATGTATTGACCACTGACGTCACTGATTCCTGTGCGACGCCATCTTGCCCAAGAAAGCGTTTTGGCGGCATATTTTAAAAGTGAATTTTTATTTAATTTTTTTAGACGAAATACATAAAAGAATTTAAAATTACCACTTTTGGAGTACTCAATAAACACCAACAAATAATCTGAGATGGTTTTCAAAAACCTGTCAAATAGCCTATTAAGCTTCAGTACCGTTATTCGAAGCCTAAAATAATATTTGAGAGTGGCAACACTGTTTGTTGAATGACGTAGCGGTTACTGATTGGCCGACATCTCCCGCGCTATCCCCCCCTTCACAGGTTTCCCTTGTCTACCACCAGGGGGCCGCGGCGATTTAGGCGGAAAGCGCGGCCTCATCCATCATTGGCGTTCTGTTTGTCGAAACGTACGGTTAGCTACAAAAAATTGATTTATTCTTTTTGTAAGTACTGAATAATTTAAATATTTAACGGTTTTACCGTTCGAATTTTTTATATAAATTTATTTTACAGAATATGACGGACTCTAACTCCAGTTCAAACTCAAGTTCGTCATCAGAATCTGATGAAGAGCTGACATCCGCCGCGACTACGTCGCAGCAGCAACCGCCGGCTGCGCCGCCGTCAAAAAAGCCTTCAAAAAGGAAGGCCGGAAAGTCCAAGTCGGAAAGCAAAAGTAAGCGACGACGGCCTAATGATTACAGCAAGGCAATTCGCCTTTTATCTGAACAGGTCAGTGAGATCAAAAATTTTGTTGGGAACATGTGGCAATCGGCGGCCCCTATGGCTCCAATTGCAAGTTCTTCTGAATTAGGTGACGTAGTTGACGCTAACGTGAGTGGTGAATTGTATTTCGATAACGCAGAGGAGCCACCGACTTCCGGTGAAACAGTAAATGCTTTAAAATTATCATTAAACACTGTCTTAAAAGAACCAGCGATACCCAAATCCTCAACTGCTCACGTTAGTTTCATAAACTCGATCCACCATTTTGATTCCGAAAATTGGTCAAGTGTGCGTTATTCTAACGTGCAAAAGCAATATTGTTCCCAACCAGCCTTTACCGAACTAGAGTCGAATGAAGAAATAAAGCCCTTTGATAAGTTTTTGAATTTGAGTGTCACGGAGCGAGGTTTTGCTTCGATAACACTGGCTCTCATAAAACAAAGTGAAGCAGCCGATTCCGCGTTTGAGTCCCTGTTGTCGTGGTCTCGTTCTACGGTAGAGTTGTCCCCAGAGTCCTTACAAGATAAGCTAAAAGAAGGTTTTATTGAAGGCAATTTTCAAAAAATTTCTAACGATGTTCTCCAATTAGCATGTGGGCATCGCGCTGACCTTATCCAGCAAAGAAGGGACGCAATTTTACGCTCAGTAAAAGATAAATTTTTCAAAGAGACCTTACGAAAAATCCCGCCCAGTTCTCAGTTTCTCTTCCAAAAAGAGGCATTTTCGGCGGCTATTGAGAAACACGGCGGCGTTTCTAAAGTCTTTTGGCCAGCACGCACGTTAAACCAAACCAAACCTGTTGCGCAAGCAGGGCCTAGTCAAACGAACTATACTCAAAAACTGCCCCCGCAGGGCGTCTATGATCCAAGTAACTTTTATATGGCTATGCCCAGACCTTATGGTCCTCCATCTGCGCAAGGCGCTCAGAATTTGGGTCATATGAGTTGGCCGAACTTTTTTCGCCCACCAAGACCAACCACAAACCCTCAGGGGAAGCTTAGCCGATCAAAAGGTACCAGGGTAGAAATTCAGGTCCCAATGTCCCGCGCAGGGAGTACCCTCCGAAACGAAAATTCTGACTTGAACACGTTTCAAGCGGGTCAGCTAGCAAAATCTGTAAGGGTATGGGAGTCTCTGCAGGCCCCTCCAACCTTGATAAAGCTGATTCAAGGTTTTCGAATCCCTTTTGTCATAAAACCTCCACTGGTTTTGCCAAGGTCGGGCAATTTACAAACCCCCTTCTCAACGGAAATGGATCTGGAGATTCAAAAACTAATGAAAATGGGAGCGTTGGAACCTGCGGCCAACAGCCCCAGCTTTATTTCCCCAATGTTTTTGACACCCAAAAACGATGGATCCTTTCGCCCCATTTTCAACTTGAAAAATTTAAACTGGTATCTCCCCGTTCAAAAATTCCGTCTTGTGAACATGCACAGAATACCCACTTTCCTACAGCCATCGGACTGGCTCATAAAGATAGATTTGGCAAATGCATACTTCCACCTGCCAGTCGCAGGAAGTCACAAACGTTTTCTACGGCTGATTTTCAACGGCAAACTAATGCAAATGACATGCCTCCCATTCGGGTTGGCTTGTGCTCCGAAAATGTTCTCCACATTGACCAATTGGGTAGCCCAAATCCTAAGAGACAGAGGGATTCGCATCCTAGTTTATCTCGACGACTTCCTGTTAGCGAATCAGAACCCTCAAGCTTTAAAAAAGCAAGGTTTGGAGACTGTGAAGCTTCTCCAGAAATTAGGCTGGCAAATAAAATACGAGAAGTCAATTTTAAGCCCTCAAAGGGCGATAGAGTATTTGGGCATTTGTTGGGACCCGCATACCAACCTAAAATATCTTCCAACAAAGAAATGTTTCGATCTAACGCAAAGGTTAAAAGTACTACGGAAACGAAAGTCTGCAAACCTAAAAGAAATTCAGAGCATTGTGGGCTCTATAAACTTTGCCAGTTTCCCAGTCTTGCGTGGGCGCCTGAACCATCGAGCCTTGTTAAAACACTGCCAGTCCCTACTTTACCAGAACCCCCGTTATCACTTTCCGATTCCTCAAAAAGCCCTAATCGAACTGAATTGGTGGTTTGCCAATGTCCACGGCAACTCGAGTATTCATCATCCCCCAGTGTCCCATTATCTTGTGACCGATGCTTCCGAGCTCGCTTGGGGAGCCCAGATAGACAACATGAGAATTTGGGGGAAATGGTCTCGCGCAGAGGCAAATATTCACTCCAATCAACGAGAAATGCGGGCCGTGCTATACGCCTTAAAAGGTCATTGTCTGTACCTGTCCAACTCATCGTTAATGATTCAGAGCGACAACAAGACCGTAGTCTCGTATTTAAGAAACGAAGGCGGGACGAGATCCACCGCCTTGATGGATCTTTGTTACGAAATATTTTATCTCCTAGACTTGTACAACATTTTTATCGAGGTTCATTACCTCCCCGGGAGATTCAACACCGAAGCGGATCAATTGTCTCGCTTATGTCCCGTAACCGAATGGCATCTCCTTCCCGAGATAACAGAGATGATATTTTCGAAATGGGGGACTCCTTGCATAGACCTATTTGCCTCTGTGACAGCTCACGTAATCCCCAACTACGTCTCACTGGATGTAACCGATCAGCAAGCCCAATTCCACAATGCATTCAGCCAGATCTGGGATTACCAACTGGCCTGGCTATTCCCTCCTCCGTTCCTACTCCCTCGAGTGTTAGCCCACCTGAACACCTCAGCAGGCACGTACTTGATAGTAGCCCCACGGTGGCCAAAAGTATTTTGGAGACCCGATCTGAAAAACCGATCAATAGCCCCCCCGTTTACCATTCGAAACCTGGATCGAGTACTGATAGATACAGCCACGGGCCAACCACCGCCCAAGGTCCAGGAAATGACCCTAGAGGTGTGGAAATGTGGGGGTGGGCTGAAAGTGTAAAAGATTGGTCGCAAGACCAAAAGAATTTTTTACGTGCTAGTTGGCGAGAATCCTCCCTTAAAACTTACCAACCTGCCTGGAATAGATGGAGCTCGTGGTGCCAAAAATCTAAAGTAAACATTTATGACCCCTCTGGCTCGGATTTAGCCAGATTTCTGATAGACTTGCACCAAATTCAAGGCTTATCTTATGGTACTATTTTGGTATATAAATCCGCGATAGTCACACTTTGCGATCCTAATCATGGTATTAGTTTAAGCTCACATGTGCTCGTAAAGCATGCGTTAAAAGCTATTTCTAACATGGTTCCTAAAATAAATAAGGTCCCTATATGGGATACCGAAGTTCTAGTACGATGGTTACAAAGCCACCCCATTAACAATGAAAATCTATTCGAGTGCTCCAAGAGGGCCGCAATCTTGCTTTTGTTATGCTCGGGACGCAGGGTCCATGACCTTACCTTGTTAGCAATTGGCCCTGATAATTATTTTGTCAACGAAAATTATATCACATTTTGGCCAATTTTTGGGTCTAAAACAGACACTGCTACTTATAGACAGTCGGGATGGCGACTATTAAGAAATAAGGATTGTAAAAATTTGGATTCAGTATACTGGACTAACAAAGTGATTTCACTCTCAGCCGACAGGCGTAATTTGTGTAAAAGCAACTCATTGTTTTTAACTGTATGTGGTGCCCCTAAGGCAGCGTCGCGGACAGTTGTCGCGAACTGGGTCAAAAAGGTGCTCCTGGAGGCAGGCATTCGGGCCAGCCCCGGCAGCGTGCGTCCAGCAGTAGCCTCGAAAAATTGGGTTCAGGATTGTCCTCTAGACGAAATTCTAGCTCGCGGCAACTGGCGCTCGCTAAATACTTTTAAGAAATTTTATTGCAGAGAAATAGAACAATCTAATTCTGATTCGAGTTCTGTTCCAATTATTAGTAATTATTTTAACCCAGTAGATTACTAACCAATCTACATGTTATTCAATGTATAAAAGCAACTGAGGATTTTGTATCATCATGTAATATTGAAAACATTGTATTTACAGTAATACAACAACTAGATTCATTTTCATTAATATGTCATACTAATAATACAGAAATCATTAACTAACGTGACAAGTGATTGTTGTTATTTATCTGGTTATATTTAGGTACTTAATGCCTGTATATACACGAATGTTTCATGTAGGAGGTTGTCGATTAAATAAATGAAAGACATTTTGACAAGTGTTGTATAGTCAATATATTTTATTTGTTTACAAATTGTGGTTTCTGTTCCAATAAACCTTCTTACCTCTTTTTCTTTCACAACGTGAATTAGTACCATTATCCTATAATCACAAGGTACATTTTGTTATTTCACAGTTTTCCATAGCGTACAAATACTCGCTATGTTTAGTGCAGGTGCACTCAATACTTGCGTCACAGTTTCAATTGTCACTAAGTTCAAAGATCACATTGGCGTCTGACCACCAGGCGATAACAAACAGATCTCAAATATTATTTTAGGCTTCGAATAACGGTACTGAAGCTTAATAGCAGCGTTTTACCTTACAATAAAACGCTTATTAAGCGAAATACCTTATTCGAAGCCTATACTTTTTATTTCTGCCTGGCGTAACTTTAAACTTTGTTTGCAATAAACCACATTTATTTTATGTGCCCGGTTGTGGGTAGGTTTTTTATTTATTTTTTGCAACCACAAACACCCTCACTTTCACTCACTTGCAGTTCACTTAACATGCATAAATTGTAAAATAAACATTGTTCTGTGTTTTATTGCAAGTCGTTTACATATTTAGTTCAATAAATATATCTTTGAGATCCAATGATGGATGAGGCCGCGCTTTCCGCCTAAATCGCCGCGGCCCCCTGGTGGTAGACAAGGGAAACCTGTGAAGGGGGGGATAGCGCGGGAGATGTCGGCCAATCAGTAACCGCTACGTCATTCAACAAACAGTGTTGCCACTCTCAAATATTATTTTAGGCTTCGAATAAGGTATTTCGCTTAATAAGCGTTTTATTGTAAGGTAAAACGCTGCTATTTATCATGGAGTTTATAATGGCCGACCTCTTAACATGACGTCACAGTGCATATCGGGCTGTCTCATTAGCAGTTCTTTTAAAATGCTTGTATCATCCTTATTTCTTGGACGATTTTAAGACTCTTTTACGGTATTTTCATATTTTGTTGAGAAATGCGATAAAAAATCCACGCATATTCCCTATCGCGGAAAACTTATTCAACCCAAAGCCGCGGGCGCTCTCTCTGGTTAAAATAGGGAATATGCATGGATTTTAAAAATCGCATTTCTCATCAAAATATGAAAATACCGTAAAAGAGATCACCAAAACGGAAATTAAAATTAAAATCGGTCCAGAAATACGGAAGTTATAAGCATTTCAAACTTCTAATTAGACAGAGAGATCCGATGTGCACCGTGACGTCATTGTGCACCGCGGCCATATAAACTCCATGTAAAATTCCGTTTTTCTAGAAAGAGATAGGAACAAATCTTTGTTGGCATAAGATATAAATCTTGGTTATTTTTATAGTTATTCAAAAAATGATTTTTGTGATCTGTTTGTTACATGAATCAGCTTCAATTGAAGCTGTAAAAAAAAACATGCATATTCCCTATTAAGAGTTCGATTCTCAAAGCGTTGCTAGTCGGGGAAATCAGGAGAACAGGTAGGTAGTATCCATTCCTCCACGACGCTGCCGGCCTGATCCGGGGAGCCCTCGCGGCGTCTCCGCGATCGCCCGCCGCCGGAGCCCGCGCCGGGAACCTCGTTAGCGACGGAAGTGCAATCTAGCGCCGGAAGCCGCGGCGGCGCGGTGGTTTGTTTTGTGCAGTGTTGTAGTATGACGAGATCCTAGACAGGTAATTTTAAACTTTCTGTAGATGAAGGTTTGACTCCGCTGTTGCCGCGTTTGGCGACCGGCGACCGACCGCGCGACGCACTGACTAGTATCCTACTAATATTATAAATGCGAAAGTTTTTCTGTGTGTGTGTGTGTGTGTGTGTGTGTTAGTCCTTCACCCTGCAACGACTTAATCGATTTAAGTGAAGAAATGTAGCTCATATCCTGGATTAACACATACATTTCATCCCGGACATGCGGAGTGACATCATCATGTCAGCCGAAAGACGTCCACTGCTGCATTGCACTTAGACCGGTATTGTGCTTTTCGCATCCACCGCGTTCCCGCGATCCTTACAAGGTCGTCACTCCATCTTGTTGGAGGCCTACCTACAGCTCGTCTCCCGGTCCGCGGACGCCATTCAAGAACCTTCTGACCCCATCTGCCATCAGTCCTGCGAGCGATGTGCCCTGCCCACTGCCAGATTCCAAAGCCCGTGTACATTGTAAGTATTAACCCGTCAAAACTTGTAAAATCTTCAGTATACTAATTAAAACAGTTTAAATTAATCTGAGACATCGATAGCTTATTCATTCCTTCATGTTGTGAGGGGGGTGGATTTTTAATATTTCGTGTAAACAGCCCCACTCCCCCCCTTTGTCACGATCACAATATTGTTCCTCGAAGATAAGCCAATCACGCCGCGGGGCGCCGCCGCGGTTATCGCATTAGGCGCTCTGCGGCAGACAACTATCGACGGTAATTAGAGGCGAGTCGTGTGTCTGTCGTGCACTCACACCTAATTTAGAGAACTAGCCGCCCGCCCCGTCCCCGCTCGGGAGCTGGGGCGGTCGCTAACTATCTGTTGAACTAATTGAAAAGCCGCAAACAAGCTCTATAATGTACTTAATAATTGTAAGAGCGATGTTCCTATAATAAACCAAACCACGCAATGATTTGCTGCGCGATCAACATTCACTTTCAGTATTGTATCTACACTGATATTATAAAGTGTAAACATTTTTATTTTTGTATGTTTGTAACGAATAAACTCAATACTTCTGGGCCGATTTCAAAAAACATTCACCATTACGATGCTACATTATCCCTGAGTAGCAATTAAAGGCTAGTTTTTATCCCGGAAAAATCAACGGTTCCCGAGGGATGACAACGTGCTAGTTGGCAACTGGCACTCGCTTTTAGCTAAAATCTATTTTTCACTTCTCATGCTCGTAAAGTCCTTCTTTATGCTGGGCATAGGCTGCATAAAATCGCATTTTATGCTCTAGTGCAGGGGTTCCCAAAGTGGTCCAGGTGGACCCCCAGGGGTCCACAGGAGACTCAACGGGGGTCTACGTTGGCGTGACAAAAAAATGGGGGTTCACAATTCGTTAGTGGGGGTCCACGAAAATGTATCTGGTTTCGGTAGTAAAGAACGAAAACAGATACTATTTTTTGTGCTATTTTAATAGCCTGGATGACTGATAAATACAAAATAGCTTTATTACGCTGCTCCTCGATTAAAATTTCGAAAAATTAAACTGACATTTTATAAAAATTACACCATTTGCCTCCAAAACTTGTTGACTGCAAGTCTGCAACAAATCGCGAGCGAGCTGTTCGACAAGCGATCAACATTCACATTTTTTGCCGAGTTTTGGGAATATGGTAGAAATGTGGTGTAGGGGGTCTACCAGAACTAGTTCACTTTTGAAAGTGGTCTATGAGAAAAAAAGTTTGGGAACCCCTGCTCTAGTGCATAAAGTAATTTCTTCTTTTAAGACTAAGGCAATAAGGCCTTACAGCCACATACACAATACACCTTAATTTAATTTATATATTTTTATGAGATATAGATTATATCTTATTTTAATTACGACATATGTAATACCACGTAATACTATCTAAATACTTTAAGATTAATACGGGCGTGCATTTACGTAAAAAAAATATAAGTAACGCAAATATTTATAATAACTTGGCATTAAGGCTCAAACCATAGTGTCCATACGTCACATAGTTGAAAATTAAAAAAAAAAATAAGAAAAATTGTGTAGCGGGAAGCTAATTATTCGTCAAACAAAATTAAAAACTAACTAAATTTGTTGTGTTGCGGTTGAAAAGTCAATAAATTATTCGTAAGTAATTGAACAATGTCTTCAAGTAGTGATAGTGACGATCAAAAAATGATTTCGCCTGAGACTTTAATGGACAGAAGTGCGAAAAATGTAATTGAGCAGATATTGCCGCCTAAATCGAAGAAAATCTATCTCAGCACATACGAAAGTTCTATGATTTGGAGGAACCAAAAAAAACGTAAACACGTTTGCGGAGTGTGTTTTTTAAGCTATTTTGACGAACTGTCGAAGAAATTACATTTTATGCGTGATAGAACTTATTAATTACATTATAAAAAAAAAAAAAAAAATTTCTTGTATATACTTAATCGTTGTTTTATTTCCTTGCAATCGAAGTGAAAAGCAGAGTGTACCTAAAACTCGAGCATAAAACCCATTTTACCCTCGACGTGACCATCCACCCTCGACGTACCGGCTCGGGGGGCTATATGCACGTCTCGGGTAAAATGGTACGTTTTATGCACTTGTTGTACAATCTACTTTATTTTTAGCCACCAAAGTTTTAATATTTTTTGTAGATGTTTTTCTGTATTTGTTATTTTGTTTTTTATCTGTTTTTTTTACTTCTTTTAACTTTGTGCGTGCTATATTAAGTTAAAGTAAAAGGTGTCTTGGTCTTTACCTGTAAGCCTCTTACTGATACTGTAAATAAATACATACCTACATACCTTCACGCCTGTGATCCCAGAATGGGGTAGGCAGAGCTACAGAATTACCGACCACTTTAAAAACTTGTTGATAATTCAGTAACCACATTTTGCACAAATAGGCTAAGAAGTTTACAAGCGTATTAGTGACAGGTTGCAAGCCCATCGCCTAACAGTACTTACCAGCCTTTATTCCCTTAGTCGCCTCTTACGACATCCACGGGAAGACATGGAGTGGCACTATTCTAACCCGAGATTCTACGTGGATGAAGACGCTGCACGCTGGCAGAAGGTAGTTATTAAATGAAGATAACGATAGCCAGGTATAATAAAGATCACTTGAGGAATATCAATGCGGCGTTCACCCAAGTGCAGTGTAGGTGCATCCATCACAACGTCACTCAGGGCAAGAATAGAAACGAAGCCACGCTAATAAAGAAACGCCGAATATCACCAAAAGAACTCACATTTATACGCTGCTATAATAAAAGGTGCCTAACAAATTAGATACCGATATTTTTACAGCTGATAGTAGTCGGCTCTCGGACTAGATTTAAGTATGAAGCATTTAAGGTTTTATGGTAGCTTTTGGAAAAAAATAGGAAAACAACTTTGTTACGTAAAAACACCCTGTTAATTAAATAATGAATAGTCACTGATTAAGACCTCTGAATATCTTGTAGAACCTTTTAACAATCACTTGGCTGGCCACTTCACGTTGATAAATGAAATACTTAAATGTCAATGTCATGATATTTGTTGTATCTGGTTGTGTCGGTTGCTAATAAATTAACTGACGAATTACGGGCATGTCAAATGCAACATCTTGTCAGTTAATTGCTCAGAATGATTATGTTTAGACACAATTTTAATTTCTTTTTTGTTCGGTCAATGAAAATAAAAACATATTAAAAGTTTTCTTATATTTCAGATTCAGATCTATTCATTGCTTTACACGGGTATATAGTACAGGGAGTTCTTATCCTAATAAAAAGTTCAGCCATGTAACCCTGCAGGGCACCGCAGTATTGTTACTTACGAGTACATACTAAAATTAAGTCTTTATTGTAAAACGACATAAAATAATACAACCATAACTAAATAAGACTAAAATTAAATAAGACTAACTCTAAATATATAAATTAACTAAAACATTAAATCTAAGAATGGCCCCTGCGGCATTGTACCAAAGATGCTGGCAGCATTTCCTCGCTGGATGGTTAAACTTATACGTTGAGCGAGGAAACTGCCAGCTCTTCGGTCTCCCGTGACGTCAATGAGCCTCTTCGAAATTTCTTTGAAGAGGCTTCGAGCGCTAGGACCCCACGGACCAAGGGTCTCGACGCCGAATGGAATAAACATATATTCTGGGCCGAGACCATTATATTTTCCTACCTTCATGCTTTCGGCCGCTTCAGCTGCCGCACCAGCCCTATTAGAGGTCCGATGGAGATGTGATGGGGCTAGCGTGTCTACACAGGTTGCATCCCACACTAGCACCCGTCCCATATTCCACGGGACCAAGGTCATTCCGTCAGGTCTCTTGCCATCATTTCTAGAAATGCCGGTCGGCTCTAAAAGAGCCGGGACCTTTATTGAGGCAAGAGACCGACGAATGATGTCGTTTAGTGCGGCGTGTCTGGAAAAGCGGCCAGCACTTCTCTGGCAAGAAAGTCCGTGATGTCCTAGCCGATCTACGTCACTTCCGCAGGGGCACCGATGTGGAGCGCAGACCGGGACCCCGAGGCGAAGGCAAACTGAAAGTCGGAGTGTGTTAGGGTCAAGGAAAGTACCAGTGCTTGGCGAGGGATGAGCTTGAAGCCAGTATCCAGCCTCCTTTGTACCGACTGCTAAAATTCTAGCACGATCCGCTGCGCAGCACTGGCTAAGAAGGGAATCAACAGTCAATTTACATACTATGTCATCCCAACACCTCTGCGATTTTAGGTTAAATTATATATATTTAAATATATATATATATTTAAATTAATTATATTTTTTAAATTAAGTTAAGTGACTTGTTTTGATGTAAGATACCATCTCTTAAAATATCGGTACCTATCTAATTTGTTAGCAACTTATACACACATATATAGCTATAGGTGTTCCAGCTACAATCTGGCCGCGAGGTCCAAGTGCGCGGCCGCTGCCGGGACAGCCGACACCGGGTGACCTTCCAGGCCGGGAGGCGGTCCTGTGCGGCCGGATCCGGACCGCTGCCAGCGATCACAAATGCGGAATCAGATCAGCAACAGACTGGACACTGGCGTTTCCCATGATTACCTAAGTATGATAATGACAGAGGCGTTTGCTTTACAACGAGGAGAATTTGTGTAAATTTCTAAGTTTCGCGATATTACTCGTACTGCACGTCTGGCGTACTGGCAAAGCAAAGCACTTTGCCTGTACTAATTGTTTTGACGGGAACTCGCTACCAGCGGGTCACAGCGGCAAAATAAATATTATATCGCTGGTTAATAAAGAAGTAGCTTAAATATTACCTGGCGCGGGGCTCCCCCCCCCCAACCCCCAACCCTCGCGGCAATATCCGGTCGTCGTGCGCAAACGTTCCACTGAAAATCCGGCTCCATTGATGTTGTTTGAGATTTGATTGGTGTTTCGCAAAACAACGCTCCGGGAAGATCGAGTGATTTGATAGACGCGGATACTGTGGTTAAAGTAGAAGGTGAACCATTCAGGATTCAACGATGGACGTAACGTCTGGGGTTGTGTATCACTTGTTGGTAGAATGCGCCCGGTCAAACCAAGAGAGAAGGATTACTCAACTCTACTCTATTTTAATATATCGCACCTTCGGTAGAACAAACCTTCGAATCAAATCGGAGAAATACTGGAAAAGGGCCGACTCTTAAGTACCCGAAACCGACGTGCGTGCATGACTCGATTTATGAATGTGGAAGAAGCGAAAGATAATTGTCAAGATCGTAGCAAGTGGAAAGAAGTGGTCTCTGCCTACCCCTCTGGGAAACAGGCGTGATTTAATGTATGTATGTATGTATTAAATATATTTGTGTTCACAACAGCAAAATGAAAAAAGTCTCAAAAGCATACATGTTTTTTTTCTAACTATTTTGATTATAATAAATATGCAGTCTTTACTACGCCCGCCTTGCAGTGGTCGGAATGACTTCATTTGGTTTGCGATTCGATTTCTCAAGTCTAGCACATTCTGTGACGTAGAAAAGAGTATGTGGTGATTAGGAATTTTAGCCATTAGCAGAAATTTGTTAATTTTTTCAGTAAATAAGGAACACAAAATACTTAGTGTGCTTTTTGAACAAACCTCTATAAAGCATGATTTATTTAAGAACTCCTTTTATAAACTTTCCTGTTGTCATCTGCTTTGTGAACCCGCGGCGATAATTTGTTTTTTCTATTATATCGGGAATCGATTTCCGGAGTAAAAAGGAACAATTGACTGACTTTAAAGAACGCCCTTCGATGCGCTTACGCTGTCATGTCACGTGGATGCATGTTTCATGTCAGGGCGGTTAGAGGTCAGTTTTGAAATCAAGCAATGTAAAGTGTACTCTGGTGCACCATTTGGTTATATTTTTGTTTATTTTACACATACATACTATTGTCACATTGCGTATTATATCTATAAGCTAGTGATGAATTAATGTTTTAATTATTAAGATAATTGGGTACTTGGTTTCATAAGAGTTAAGTTCTTATAAATTTTCTGTCTTACTTCTAAATGTACTTATGCTAATCATGGGAGAGCGGGGTCTCCTGACACAGGTATTGTAATACATAAAAGGAGATCTCAACCTGGTCTGTTGCTAGGTAAGAAAAACAAATAAATAAACATTTAATCTTTTTTTTTCCCCCATTGCGCCAGCAATACCGCAAAAACATTTATTTTTCAAGCAACGCACCTCGGGTCGTGCTTATTTGCGTTCGATCCGGGCGCACGTGCCCAATCAAGGATTATTGTGCCCCCCCCGCCCCGCGCCCCCCCCCCCCCCCCCCCCCACGCGCCCGCGAGGTGTGCCCGGAATTAGATGCTTCCCAAAAACACCGTGGGAATCTAAAGCAAGGCTATACAGGTGGCTTCTTTTTTTAACAATTATGGTTTTTTTTTTATGGCATAGGGAAGACAAACGAGCACACAGGCCACCTGATGGTAAGTGGAAACTGTGACCCATAGACATTCGCATTCACAAGACTGCAATGCAATCCTAACACTGCAAATGCGTTGCCAACCCTGAGGACTATGATGGAATGCCTCTATGCTAGTCATTTCACCGGTTTGCGTTTTGACACAGTCTCACCTGATGTTAAGTGACGACGAGGTCGAGGGACGCGGTTACCCAGAAAAAAGCCTATTCACTATTTCCCTTGTAAATACCAACGTGATACCATTCCGAGAATACAGACGCAGGGAGAGCATTGCACTCCTTGACACAAATAAGAATTGAAGCAGGAAACTGAAAACTGAGTCCATCTCGCCGCACCGGAAGTTATGTCACGCCGACTGTTCAGTGACGCGTCAAAGATTGCTTCACTGGACTGCCGAAGTGGGAGGGTAATGTTCTTAACCTATGCCATATTTGCGAGCTACTTCGGTGCGTTGGTTCATACGCGTTATCTGCAAACGGGACAAGCTCTACGAAAGCCTGTTGAATTTTGCTAAAATATCTCTCCAACAGTAAATAATATCTAAAAAATATCAAGGGACAATGTCACACCAATTGACATACTCCCAAATTATGCTCTAGACTTGTACTATGGGTACTAGATAACGATATAAATACTTATATAGAGAAATATACAGGGTGTATTGCAAGTCGTGTGCCAAATGAATAGGGTGGGTAGCTAAGGTCACTTGCAACACGTTTTGGGCCAATTAACACTTATCCTACCCACGGTGTTTTTTTAATATTGTTTTTGAAAAAATCTCGGAATCTTCCAAAAGTTAACCATTTTGTTCACCTATCTTTTTTTTTAAATGTGACAGCACAAAAGTACTTATAGTTTTTTTATCTTTAATGTTTGCGCATTCGAATGAAATGTTATTTTTATTCATATAGTAAACAAATAAAAAAATATTAGCCAACAAAGAGTGAAGGACAGAAAAATAAAATCTTCACGGTCAACTTTACGGCACAATAAAAAAAAAAGTAGAAGCTCCTCAGATCTTCCAACATCATAAAAACTTCTCCAGTTCCTGACTATTCTTACGGTATACCACATGTCTAGAATCACGTTCAGTTTTTCGTCAAAATATGGTTTCAATCTAAAATGGTGGTTTTATTCGGTCAGTAGATCCAGCCAGTTAAATGGGCTAAATGTACAATACAAAACGCAATATGGTTAAAAATCATCTTTATTTTAATAATTACGAGGGGCGTTCAATAAATTCTCGGTATGAGAAGGAAAACAAAAGCATACGATTAGTGTATTATTTTTATTTTTCTATATATCCCCCCCCCCCCCTATGCTTATACCCCCTACCCCCTATACACTTATAAGATCTGTCAATTAGTTTTTTTAACCCCTCATAAAAAAAAAAATTGTCTTTGGAGTCAAAATGCTCCACCACCGCTGCCTTCAACGCTTCATCATTAGAAAATCGATGTCCACGAAGATCCTTTTTAAGGTTGGGAAACAAAAAGTAGTCGCTGGGGGCCAAGTCTGGACTGTACGGCGGGTGAGTAAGTGTTTCGAACCCAGATTCAAGAACAGCAGCCTTGGCAACATGAGCAGTATGCACAGGGGCGTTGTCATGAAGAAGCAGCACTCCTCTGGTCAATTTTCCCCTCCTGTTCTCTTTGATTGCTTCCCGTAATTGGCGTAAAATGTTAACGTAGTACTCTCCTGTAATATTTAAACCCTTTTCTTTATAATCTATTAATAATATCCCTTCACAATCCCAGAATATTGTCGCCGTGATCTTGCCAGCTGAAGGGACGACTTTGAATTTCTTGGGATGAGGTGTTCCTTTAACGTGCCACTGCATCGACTCTTGTTTGCTCTCAGGGTCATAATGATGAACCCAAGCTTCATCTCCGGTAACAACTTTTTGGAGCAAACCATCAGGGTATTTCACCACACAGCTCAATGAAGTCGGAACAACAAGCAACACGCGTATGCTTCTGAAACGGTGTCAACATTCGTGGTACCCATCTCGCACTAACTTTGGACATGTTAAGATGATCGTGGATAATATCATGTATTGTACCAATAGAAATATTGGTTTTTTGTGCTATAGAAATAACCTTCACTCGACCATCTTCCAGTATAATTTTCTCCACTTTTTGAATGTTTTCTGGTGAAGTAGCTTCAACAGGCCGACCAGGTCTAGGGTCATCTTCTATGCTCTCCCTCCCACGCTTAAATTCATTTGACCACTTTTGGACAGTAGATAATGAAGGAGCGGACTCACGGTAAACTAAATCCATTTTTTCTTTAATACACTTTTAATCATATCTTACTTATAATCTTTATTAAAATAAAGATTATTTTTAACCATATTGCGTTTTGTATTGTGCATTTAGCCCATTTAACTGGCTGGATCTACTGACCGAATAAAACCACCATTTTAGATTGAAACCATATTTTGACGAAAAACTGAACGTGATTCTAGACATGTGGTATACCGTAAGAATTGTCAGGAACTGGAATAGTTTTTATGATGTTGGAAGATCTGAGGAGCTTCTACTTTTTTTTTAATTATGCCGTAAAGTTGACCGTGAAGATTTTATTTTTCTGTCCTTCACACTTTGTTGGCTAATATTTTTTTATTTGTTTACTATATGAATAAAAATAACATTTCATTCGAATGCGCAAACATTAAAAATAAAAAAACTATAAGTACTTTTGTGCTGTCACATCCCTCCTATCTGGATCCACTCTGGGAACTCCTTCTTGAGTTGGATGGCCAGGATCACGTCCAGCCATCAGTGTCAAATGTGTGTTTATGAATACTCTGTGGTTCGGGTAATGCTGCCGTGGGGCTTCCCGGTGCTCCAATTGTTGCCGGTACAGCCTTGCCGCTAAATGTCCATTACCTTGAGCTGCACCATAATAATTATGCATCTCTACATAATCACTAAGAGTGTAGTTCATGTTGCTACACGAAAGTAAATTCAATCACTAGGCTAAGTTCAAAAGTCCAAAACACAAGCACAGGTCGGTCGTAAGGCAAATCAATCAGAGTCCAGTTAACAAAGCGAGAAGAATTCAGAAATTAAACGTAACGAGAGCAGAAGTAACTATTAGTTATTTCACAATAAAATACGTGATTCCTTTCTTAAGACAAAGGAAGAACAAATTTATTTGTTCATAAAAATACATGGCTTTATTGATGGCCAGTACCAAATTAGGTTCGACCAAATAAAAAACAGTTTTTATGTTACAGACTCTTTATTACACATTCTACCTTAGTACGTTTGAAAGTCGAATCCAGCAAATTATGACCTATTAAGTGTCACTTTTTTTGTATTATTCTGAAAGTTTAGAGACTGGCCAAGTTTTTAAAATTACTTCTGATCTTTGAATTCTAAGATTTTTAGGTTTTTTTTAATTTACAAAATCATACTTTGATTTGCTCAAAGGTAAAACTTTCACTTTTGGTCAATTTTATTGTAACTTGCGTTAAGGTTGGGAAGCTGATTATTGTATGTGTGAAAGTACAGTTTGTGAAGATAATGTCGCAAAATAAAACATCCAGAAAAAACGTAACCAAAAAAAGTTACATGTTAATAAACGGCTCGGCCCGAAAATTCTTGAAAAAATCTTTAAAAATTAATTACTCGAAAACAACAAAAAATCGGCCAACATACATGGGGTATATTCGGATAGCCCCGGATGTGAGGCATCTAAATTTTTTTTTTAGACGTCAGTCTTTGGACCACCCTGTATACATACATACATACATACATATCTTCACTCCTGTAATCCCAGAATGGGGTAGGCAGAGCTACAGAATTACCTAAAACTTTAAAAACTTGTTGATAATTCTGTACCTAACCACATTTGCACTAATAGGCTAAGATGTTTACCAGCGCGTATTAGTGACAGGTTGCAAACCCATCGCCTAACAGTACTACATGTCTTTATTCCCTTTGTCGCCTCTTACGACATCCACGGGAAGACATGGAGTGGCACTATTCTAACCCGGCAACCACATTACCTATATCAGTTTCTGAAAAAGTATAGTTAACGTTAGCCACGTTATAGGTGAAAAACTTGAGGAAATTAAATAAAAACAAAAAACCCGACTGCAGTAAAAAAAACAACTGTAAAGCGAGAAACAAGCTATATAATCGATAGGTAAATACTTATAATGTACCATGCAATGATTTTTTGTTTGTTACCTCGTTAACAAGTAATGCAATTTATACCAATATACATACAACTTGAATAGTGGAAAAGGTTTTCCAGGCGGGGACAAGCTATTAATCCAAATGTTTTTTGTTTCAAGAAAATACTTAAGTACATTTTATAATTCATTGCTTGTCCCCGCCTGGAAAACCTTTTCCACTATTCAAGTTGTATGTATATTGGTATAAATTGCATTACTTGTTAACGAGGTAACAAACAAAAAATCATTGCATGGTACATTATAAGTATTTACCTATCGATTATATAGTTTGTTTCTCGCTTTACAGTTGTTTTTTTTACTGCAGTCGGGTTTTTTGTTTTTATTTAAATAATTTTGTTTATTTCACATTTTTTAGTTTTTATTAATAAAATAGTGGTTTTATTAATATAACCAAACGTTAAATGAGCTCTGGAGCTCGATTTTTTAATGTCACGAAGCTATAAGTAACAAATTACAAGCGGAACTCTCCTTTTAGCAAAAGAAGCATCGTGCATTCAAAAATCGATCCCCAGTAGTAACGTAAGATTAGTTCATTTGGTTAGATGGAGGCCGATCGAACAGATTGTAGATACCTACTTAGGCCGAGAAATTGAAGTAGGTATAAATCAACTAAACTTCTCTTAATCTCTAACAATTTAGTTCCTCAACGGTCAGTACGTCATACGTGTACCTGGGTACTATTATAGACTAAGCACCTACATTGAGGTTACCTATTCCGTGTATCTTTACTTAAATAAACTGTCCATGCGTAGGCAGGATGGCGCATTAGATTAGGTAGGTATTAGCCAGCAATTTATACTATAACATCAATGTGCATTAATCAAGTATGTAGTAGGTATTCGTGAATTATTAATTATTACACTACTTTCTTAATGGTTTATATTGTAGGCGTTTACAGCTCAACAAGAAATATTTATTACTTAACAATTAACGTCCTTTTTGACTTCCCTGTCTAAATGGTAGCATCAAAGTATTATAATGTATATATATTTGGAATGGGCTATTTACTAGCTTTCATTTGAGACCCATATTGCTATAATAAACAATTTTTTTTTTTTTAAAACCCCCTCTTTGTTTTTGCAGACGCCATTTTGAAATATTATATACCCTATGTCACTTCGGCAATTAAGACGAATCGAATGACACCTAGTATGTTAAAATCGGTCAAGCCGTTTAGGCTGCAGAGCGTGCCCAGAAATAGACATACATACATACATACATACATACATACATACATACATACATACATACATACATACATACATACATACATACATACGCTCGAAAAACATAACCCTCCTTCTGACGCAGTCGGGTAAAAATAAAGTTATAGGTGAAAAATTTAAATAAAATTTACTTGCATGAGGTCATTTAAAGACCTCTTGCATGTAGTGTAGTGGTATCCAAAAAGAATATATAATATACATCAAATTTCGATCATAGAATGTCGAACGGTCTACACAGATGGGTTACAACTACATGCAAGAGATCATTTACTTGAGTTCTTTTGCATCGTTTGGGGCCCCCTGTATAGTTGACGTCTGCGTCAAACCTGGTGATCGTGAGGTTCGCGGTATGCATAAAAATTAATTCCTAAAGTGAATGTTAAACGGATCGGGGCTGAGCCGCGGTGCAATTTGGCGCGTATTGTGCGGCGAGAGGAGCCGGGCGCGGGAGAGGCCGCGGCTATAGAAGGGGCTCACACGCGCCTCGTGCCGCGCCGGGAAAAAACGGGGTATGCATATATCACCTTGTTAACTCCAAGGACACCCGCTGACAGTAGCATTAACATATTCCGCAATGTCCTACATGTCATCCCTTTGAAACGCTTAATTTTTCTTGTCCTACCTATATTGTTAGGTATTAAATCTTCTGTCAAAGATAATCTTATCGGCTGAAAATACAGAATTTATTAAAAACTAGCTTCTGCCCGCGACTTCATCCGCATGGATTTCGATTATCGTTATTCTCTCGGAAAATATACTTATGAGTACCTATATGTAAACCGGAACTTACTTTTAAGTATTATTGTACCTAATTAATAATTGAAAAAATGACCTTCTGCTGGAGTTTCTTGCGGCGCTTCTTCTCCGCAATGATGATCTTGTCCGAAGCGCTGGTAGATTCACTCCATGTTACGACGTGTAAAAGAGCCCTCATGTAGCCAATTTACTGAATAAATATTTTGAATTTAGTATTTTTTTTGAATTTTGGATAAAAATGCAATATATTCCATTTCGGCACACATCAACCTCATTGTACTTTTTACCCGACTGCGTCAGAAGGAGGGTTATGTTTTTCGAGCGTATGTATGTATGTATGTATGTATGTATGTATGTATGTATGTATGTATGTATGTATGTATGTATGTCTATTTCTGGGCACGCTCTGCAGCCTAAACGGCTTGACCGATTTTAACATACTAGGTGTCATTCGATTCGTCTTAATTGCCGAAGTGACATAGGGTATATAATATTTCAAAATGGCGTCTGCAAAAACAAAGAGGGGGTTTTAAAAAAAAAAAAATGTTTATTATAGCAATATGGGTCTCAAATGAAAGCTAGTAAATAGCCCATTCCAAATATATATACATTATAATACTTTGATGCTACCATTTAGACAGGGAAGTCAAAAAGGACGTTAATTGTTAAGTAATAAATATTTCTTGTTGAGCTGTAAACGCCTACAATATAAACCATTAAGAAAGTAGTGTAATAATTAATAATTCACGAATACCTACTACATACTTGATTAATGCACATTGATGTTATAGTATAAATTGCTGGCTAATACCTACCTAATCTAATGCGCCATCCTGCCTACGCATGGACAGTTTATTTAAGTAAATATACACGGAATAGGTAACCTCAATGTAGGTGCTTAGTCTATAATAGTACCCAGGTACACGTATGACGTACTGACCGTTGAGGAACTAAATTGTTAGAGATTAAGAGAAGTTTAGTTGATTTATACCTACTTCAATTTCTCGGCCTAAGTAGGTATCTACAATCTGTTCGATCGGCCTCCATCTAACCAAATGAACTAATCTTACGTTACTACTGGGGATCGATTTTTGAATGCACGATGCTTCTTTTGCTAAAAGGAGAGTTCCGCTTGTAATTTGTTACTTATAGCTTCGTGACATTAAAAAATCGAGCTCCAGAGCTCATTTAACGTTTGGTTATATTAATAAAACCACTATTTTATTAATAAAAACTAAAAAATGTGAAATAAACAAAATTATTTAAATAAAAACAAAAAACCCGACTGCAGTAAAAAAAACAACTGTAAAGCGAGAAACAAGCTATATAATCGATAGGTAAATACTTATAATGTACCATGCAATGATTTTTTGTTTGTTACCTCGTTAACAAGTAATGCAATTTATACCAATATACATACAACTTGAATAGTGGAAAAGGTTTTCCAGGTGGGGACAAGCAATGAATTATAAAATGTACTTAAGTATTTTCTTGAAACAAAAAACATTTGGATTAAGTTTGTCCCCGCCTGGAAAACCTTTTCCACTATTCAAGTTGTATGTATATTGGTATAAATTGCATTACTTGTTAACGAGGTAACAAACAAAAAATCATTGCATGGTACATTATAAGTATTTACCTATCGATTATATAGCTTGTTTCTCGCTTTACAGTTGTTTTTTTTACTGCAGTCGGGTTTTTTGTTTTTATTTAATTAATTTAATGGTGTCGCTTATTAGGGGATAAGAAGTGATTGTACTACGTTACTGTATATTTTCTATGATGTACCCCTGTGTTGATGTGTTTGTTGAATAAACGTTTTTCTATTCTATTCTATTCTATTCTATATAATGGTATCTAAGAGATGATCTGATGGAGACGGAAGGTGGCGACAGGATCTCCGCTATAGGCACTTAACGTAGACCCACCGAGTTGGGACTTGCGACCGTTTGGTCTTGATAAGCTTGTACACAAAAACATTTTTAAATGATGTCGTCTAAACACTAGGAGGTTATGCTAGCCGACGACGCACGTCGTCACCCAACAAGCGACGCAGAACAAGAACACGCGCGCCGCGGGAACACGGGAGCACGGGACGCCGCGTGACGCCGCGGAAACAGGACCACGAAGAGAAAGAACAACAAACGCGAGTGCCATCTATCCAGGGTATCGGTGCGTTTCTTTTCAACCCCCACAAAAGAGTGCTAAAAGGTGCGACCCCACCGCTGCTTAAAATACGGAGACGGTACGGAATCGCAGCGACGCATCGTATATACGTACTGTTTTTGTCGCGTGGCCTCCACACCGCTGCTCAAAATACGGTGTCGTTGCGTAAACAAAACACGAGGACATAGTAGCAACATGGCGCCGTTTTTGACGCACCGTAATATACGCACCGTTCAGCAGCGGTGTGGAGGGCATGCGATAAAAACGATGCGTCACTGCGATTCCGTGCCGTCACCGTTTTTTAAGCATCGGTGTGGGAGTACCTCTAACGTAGGTACAGTCGAGTTCATAAATATGTATACACTTTAGCACCTCGTCTATTTAATGTCATGTATAAACTGCCATATACGAATTGGGACATCGATTAAAATGACAAGGTACTCAAATGTGTACATATTTATGAACTCGACAGTAACTACCTGTGTCTTTAGCGCGTCGGTCTGTGTTAATGGATGGACCGATTTTAACGTGGTTTTATTTAACCTTACGCTAACTAACGTTTCTTAGATCACGTGACTTTTTGTATCACGTCATCTACGAGTGACGCGATTAGTTTAAAAACGAAACGAATAGAAACGTTAGTTAGCGTAATGCATCTTGGCCAGCGCCTCTGTATGGTTCTTGCTAGCCTAATAGCTAGGGTTCTTGAAAATCGTTTGGGCTGTTTGAGAGATATCACTATTACATATATCGGGTATCACTTTTACACGTCAAGAATCTACCAGCGCTTCACACAAATTAGACCTCCATACAAACTTAAAAACTGTTATCGACACAGGTCGCGGTCAGTTTACCAACACCGTAATAGTTATTTGTTATACAAGTGGGGAAAGTTGTATTTTATCTGCGAGTGTTCATTTGAAACCCGAGCTAGCGAAAAGATTCTATGATTGACCACGAGCGAAGCGAGTGGTTCAAAAATAGAATCTTGAGCGTAGCAAGTGTTTCAAGACACGAGACGTAAAATAACTTTTCACCCGTGTATAACACAAAACTTTTCACCTCACTACAGCGAGGAAACTAAGAAAAGGGTTTGTACTGTAAGCTCAGTTCCGCATTTTGCACGGTTTCCTGTAATTCCACGGGTGTTAATACGTCTTCATCACTCGAATCACTCATTTTTAATAACAAAACAAACTAGAAAAACATGCGAATATTTCACGTTGACGGCTTAATAGAAAAGTTTTGACGTAAGTTTTTTTTTTATTATTTCGGATGCGTTTTGTTTGCACATCGACTTATTTGGACTGTCAGAACATTTTATCCGTTTTTAAAACCAGAGTGAAGGTTAATTTTGAATGCTGCTATTTATGAAATAAATAAAGTAGTAAGACTGTATTTAGTGTTTTTTACTCGATGCAATTCATTAATTGTGATGTTAAAAATTCAGCACTTGTAAGGTTTTACGTTTGGTTAGCTGTCAAATATCACTTAAGCTGCCTTCAAATGTCAAAACTCTTTCTTCACTTGTGGATAAAAAGCGATTTTCTCAATAGATATCAAACAAACAAAAAGGGCTTTCCGAGCTAGTGAGATGAAAATAAGTTTTCGGTATGTATAAACATTTAAACCGTTTGTAACTCAAGAACCACTGAAGTCTACTTAGTAGTGATAGTTTTAATTTACAATATTTGTTTGTAGTTTTGTTTGTAGGGTTCACTTGACAAAATTTGCGCCTAAAGCTGAATATTTCATAAACGGATACCTTAATTAAAACATTGTTTTGACAACCCCGCAATATTTTTTAATGACCTAATCAACGACACCGAACACTATAGTATAGACGAGAAAAAAAATACATCCCCACGTTACGTGTAGGGGAGGTATGCAATTTTTTTTATAATTTTTACCACTTTGTTGGCTTGACTAATATGTATAATTATGTCTCTCTTATCAGTCTCTGAGCTAGGCTGCGAACGGACGGACGGACAAACGAAACTATAAGGGTTCCTAGTTTGACTATTACGGAACCCTAAAAACGGGACCCTATTACTAAGAATCCACTGTCCGTCCGTCCTAACTTCTATTTTAACCTAACCTAACTTACATAATCCTGAAAATGTCCTGGAGCAAAAAATAGCGTTCGATGAAAAATTGATACAATCGGTGAAGTGAAATTCGATAAAAGCATGGGTTGGAACCACTTCGAATGTGAGTGATGCATGATTTTAAAACCCTTTAGTATAGTCAAACTTAGAAGTAGATGGCTGTTACAATCTGTACATACATAAACGCTAGCTTTCGCTCGCGACTCCTCCCTCGATTCGATTATCGCTGCTCCCTCGGGAACTCCTATTTCAGGACCTACCCAATACGTGAGTCCGTTGAGTGGTTGAAGCGTGAAAGACGGTCAAACATACACGCTATCACATGTATAATAGTAGTTTGGATTATCTTTGTAACGCATTGAAATGCGTGTGGTAAATAAATAAATAGTTGTAACAAGGTACTAATATCCACAGCTACTTCGATTTCGATCGTACCAGAAGAGTCGAGCTTCCATCCCCCCCCCCCCCCCTCCTCGCCAGAGATTAAGCTCGTCGCGAACCCCGCCCTCCTCCCAGCGGCTGCTCGGCTGGGCGTGGCCGCGCTCCGCCCACCGCGTGTAGCATACACCGCGTCGCTTTGCGCTCTTGACGTATATGTGTACTTAATGCAGCCATGTTTTCCTGTTTCGACGAGTTCAAACGAATAGCTTTAACAAATGCTACGTCGCTGGTTTGTAGCGGAACCAAGAACACTCTCCGGAGTTCACCTCTGTAGTTTAATTACCTTCTAACATCCGTCTCATTAACCGCAGCTAAAAACTAAAGATTACAAAAAAACTGTTCGAAAATCTTATTTTTGTCAACAAGTTATATTCGATCGACAGGCCCCTATTTCACCAAGTTACAATTGTCAATGACATATGTCTGCTGACAATACGACATATCTCGCTGACAATTGATCGAGCGACGGGTGACAACTGACAATTTTGTAAATTATTTTGTTCCCAATTGTTTGTAATTGTTTTGTTGTTGTGGTTGCCGGGTTAGAATAGTGCCACTTAGGATTGCCAGGTCGCCAAATTTAATAGCCGGACAGACCAGCCAGTTTGGCCGGACATTTGGGTAAAAATGCCGGACACCCTAAAATCCCTACATTATTGAGGATTTTGTTTCTCTTCGAGAGCGACCGACAGTCGGCGTTCGCCTGCGCTCAGCCACGCTCGGCGGTCGCTTGTTTGCAAAATGTAAAAAGCCGAACAAGCCAGGCACCGTTTATTTTGGCCGGACACACAATCAAAAAGCCTAACTATGCCCGGCTTTATCCGGACGCCTGGCAACGCTAGTGCCACTCCATGTCTTCCCGTGGATGTCGTAAGAGGCGACTACGGGAATAAAGGCTTGTAGTACTGTTAGGCGATGGGCTTGCCGCCTGTCACTAATACACTGGGAAACATCTTAGCCTACTTGTGCAAAATGTGGTTACAGAATTATCAACAAGTTTAAAAAGTTGTTGGTAATTCTTTAGCTCTGCCTACCCGACTTTGGGAATGAAGGCGTGAGTTTATGTATGTATGTATTTTGTATAGAAATGCGACGTATGCGTATAAACATTACAAACATTTTGTTAAAATTGTCATAATCTAAATAACATGACAATTATCTTGTGAAACAAGAATCATTTTCCCAACTCGACATATTTGTAGATTTGTCGGTAATTATTGACATGAGATCGAGGCTGTGTCAGCCTAGCGTTACAATTGTAATTTACCTCTCGCCTCAAAGGTAAAAATCCTTATAACGTTTCATGGTTTTTATTAACGGTTTTGCAGTTTCACCGACGAATACTAATATCGCAGACACAATATGAAGGGTCCACGGAAAGAACAACACGGTCACACGAACACATTTGTCCGTGGACCCTTCATTTGGTGTTTCCCTTTAGGTGCTCGTACTAAGGACATTATAACAATGTGAATGACACGACTCGGCAGCTTTGAATGAAGCTTCTAACGATTTCTGTTATCCTAGTAGGTACATACATACAGTATACCAGTTATCGTTTTGGAAACGTTTTGAGAGCTCCTATTTACCCGACAGTAATGCCGTCCGAGTTAAACACATTACCAATACCGCAGACACAATCTGGAGTATCCCTACTATATAGTACATTGTTGCAGAGGATAGAAAGTACGAGATTTTTGGACGAGTCATATAGAGGGCCGACACGTAGTTGAGGCCCTCTTAGAGGGCACGTACACTAGACTAGTGTACGAGTCCATAAATTGCACTTTCTACCGAGGCAGACATAGTGCTTTTCACAACTACTAAGAGAAAATAAAATAAAATTGTACCTATGTATTATCGCCAATTTTACCAAAACACTAACATTTTAACAAACCATAACTTTTTTTTAAATCTGGACCCCTATTCTCGTGTCTTTCGAGATTACATACACATACATAAACTCACGCCTTCATTCCCAGAGTGGGGTATGCAGAGCTACAGAATTACCAAGCACTCTTAAATAAGTTGTTGATAATTCTGTAACCACGTTTTGCACAATCAGGCTAAGATGTTTATCAGTGTATTAGTGACAGGTTGCAAGCCCATCGCCTAAGAGTACTAGAAGCCTTTATTATTCCCTTAGTCGCCTCTTACGACATCCACGAGAAGACATGGAGTGGCACTATTCTAACCCGGTGACCACACAGGATTAATAAACTAACATTCGAGATGAAGATGTCAACTCCATATAAAATTGTATTTGTTTCGCCTTATCTCCCATGTAATTTTATCTCTAGTGGTTCGAGATTAGGGGCCAAGTTTGAATTACATAAAAAAAAAGCAGTGACATAGTTTTTAGCCTGTGTATCTTTTAGCAAAAATACACCTAATATTTTACGACACAAAATGGTGTGTTATGATTGGTCGATTCCAATTTTTCATTTTAAGGAGCTATGACACAAAAATTGATTGATTTTTTTTCATTGGTTATTAAAGTTGGACAACAATGTTCTCGACCAATCAGCAAATGCCGACAAAAACATTCTTGGTCTGTCCTTATAAGTGACGTTTTGTGACCCCAAACAAGAGCATCTATGGCTATATTTCCGAGCAGTGTTGTGAAAAAGGACATTATAACAATGTGAATGACACGACCCGGCAGCTTTAAATGAAGCTTCTCACGTTTTCTGTTATCCTAGTACATACAGTACACCAGTTATCGTTTTGGAAACCTTTTGATAGCTCCTATTTACCTACTGGATAGTTATGGCCGTCCCCGGCAAGTCTAAATGGAGCGAAGCTGCTACAGATTTCTCATCATCTCTGTAACTGAAGCTAAAGATGAAGCTTCAAAAAAGTTACGAGCGAAGAGCGCCGGTTAAAAACGATTTTTTGGCACTTTTCCCATTTTTCCCATTCAAAGTCTATGGGAGCAGATTTTCGGTGATTATTCCTCCGTGGTAGTCTGACCAGTGAGTGGTGACACAATAAAATGGCAGCAAAATTAAAATATCACTAGTTGGTAACACAAAATGCATGGCGACTGGATAGGTACTCGTAATGTGACAGCTTGTTTCATAGGTAAAATTGTTGCCATGTGAATAATTTGAAAAAAATGCTTGTGACACGACTGGTTGGTCAGACTCTATGTCCGATTTTTTTTTCTAAACCATCTATAACTAGATGTCGTATTACGGGCTAAATTGGATCCTGATATCTCTAATAGTTTGGGAGGAGTATGAAACAGACGAAAATCCGAATCGGGAAAGAATGGAAAATACCATAACATGTCAAAGGCGATATGGTTTTACCGCCTAGAATAGACGCCCTGCACGCGGAGCGCGTTGACTACACGTATGCGTCGTCTGGCTGGCAGGCAGGCATCGAGTGTAGCGAGCGACTCGGCCGGGCCCCACCGGAAGCGGCTGTTTGCCGACTTGATCCATTAACTAAATGGTTCGACGGCGGCGCCCCGGGCGCGGTAGGGCTCCGCAGGGCTCCGCAGGGCTCCGCTAGCATTATTAATATTTATCTGTCCGACAGACAAACATTATGGAACGGATTATTTAGATGATCCGTTGCGCAAACAAAATATCACGAAGGGAGTTCAAAAAGGCATGTTTACTTAATAAGGATTTGGAGTGACAGGTCAATTCAGTGTCTGCATGAAGTGTCAAAACGATAGCTTAGTGATGACATTTGGTCGGCAGCTTTATTGGTAGGTAGGTACAATACAGTTCTATGGTTTTATTTTATTTAGCAAGACAATACTGTTTTTGACATTGCTATTGTACTATTTACAATTCGGCTAGTGTCGAAGCTAGTGGTCCCGGGTTCATATCCCGTTTATACTTCTCTATATAAGTATTTATATCGGTGTCTAGTGTAACAATGCAGTTGTTACGCTGTTTACCTGTGCTGCATTTTAACATACAAACAAGCTTAATTCACTTCAATTTAACTTCATTTCACTTCACTTTCATTTAAATTCGTATTGTAAACATCCTTAAGAATTGTTTACTAATAACTGTCAAACAGACAGCTCAATTCCATAGATTATTTTAGTTGCGTTAACCACAAATCGATCTTTGTCAAGTGTTGACGACACTTATCCAACAGATGGCGTTACTAGCCATTCTGTGTAACTTATATTTAAATCTTTTAATAAAATTAACTTCAACATAAATATAAATAACCTTTTAATTGTCATTCGTTAATAAAATAATTAAATAATGTATTCTTTCTTATCCAATTCAGCGCATGAGAAAATAATGGAGGGTATGTTGGTGTCTTACCTACATGACCCGATATTTTCACTCATGACGCGAATTGGCTTTCTAGCATTTCTTTGTTCGCCCTACTCATATTCAAAATTAACCGAAATGGGCGAAAGGTTATAAAAGGGCCGCGCTCATTTCATTCGTCCTCTTTACCGCCTCAACTACTACACTTGGAACACTTAGTGTTAACGTTCGTATAGGTACTTAATACCTATCTTTAAAATCGGTGCAAATCCCCAAATCGGGGTTCACCGTACAGGGAGCACAAATCGGGGTTCACCGTTCAGGGAGCAACGATCACCGTTCACCTTTCACCGTTCACC
This sequence comes from Acleris emargana, assembly GCA_927399475.2. NCBI lineage: Eukaryota > Metazoa > Arthropoda > Insecta > Lepidoptera > Tortricidae > Acleris > Acleris emargana. The sequence continues at coordinate 12,886,754 of OV656862.1, read as the reverse complement.
GTTCATAATCACCGCTGGGAGTACACCTCCGCTAGGAGTACACCAACGCTGCTCATCTACTCCTCCTCTACTCACCTACTTGGCCGGCGCGGCGTCTATCTCCAGGACCAGGATCGTCGAGTGGGGTCCGGTGCTACACACCGGGTGCTACCCCCCTGACGCCAGGATCCTGGCATCGTACACCGTCGGGCTGCCGACGGGTTACCTCCACCGCCGCTCCGCGTCACTCTAATTTACGAGGGAAGTGCTATCCACTTCACAGAATCAGACCACACCCTACGAACCTACTACCCTCTTCTGTTCACACTACCGGAGTTCTTTTCAATAAATTCTTTAAACTTTTATCGAATTTTTCTTGCCACCCGGTAGGACGTGACACTAGTACCCATAGTACATGCCTAGAGCTTAGTTTGGGACTAAGTCAATTGGTGTGACATTGTCCCCTGATATTTATTTATTTATTAGTAACTTTTACGAAACTCAATGTTATTGTTGTAGAATGTCAGCTTGACTTGGGCCTAAGGTGCGTACCTAATCTCGATTTCCCCTTCAATCGCGCCTGTAGACTGTAAGCAAGCCAGCCTGCCCCGGGGACCCGCTAATGCGCCTGCATAGCTGATGCCGCTGCGAGCCGGCCCGGCGGGGTGCAGACAAAGAGGTACATATAACATTAAATTCATTTACAGATCAATGTTACCTGCGACGGCTTCTCTTGTTTACCAATTATTCCGGAATTCAATGTATCCTCAGTGCGACAAAGTAGAACTAATTATTTTTAGTCCGAATGTAATTGTATTCCTAATCGTCGCAACGCCTAAAGTGTTTTTGACTGAAATCGTTATTATTTCAGGATTTTCAAAGTATCTAACTGGTAGATAAGATTAGGTTAGGATAGGTTTGTTTTATAAAAACTCTGAAATAAAAAGCGTTAAAAAAAACACTTTAGATGGACCCGTGTGGTGTGTGGTTGCTGGGTTAGAATAGTGCCACTCCATGTCTTCCCGTGGATGTCGTAAGAGACGACTAATGGTGCGTTCCTATATTCAAAACCGTTGGTAGAATTGTGACGTCTCGTTAAAATTTGACACATTTTGTACGTAGCAAATGTCATAAAGCTACTGCCCGTAAGGACAACGATTCGTTTCTTGAATATAGGAACCGGGCATAAGGGAATAAGGGCTTGTAGTACTGTTAGGCGATGAGCTTGCAACCTGTCACTAATGCGCTGGTAAACACCTTAGCCTAATTATGTAAAATGTGGTTATAGAATTATGAACAAGGTTTTAGAGTTGCTGGTAATTCCGTAGCTCTGCCTACCCCACTTTGGGAATGAAGGCGTGAGTTTATGTATGCATGTATGTACTTTAGATGGATGGTTCAGAGCCTGGAGACGGACATCGGTTACTTTTTATCCCGGACGCTCATAAATAATAATAAATAAATAAATATCAGGGGACAATGTCACACCAATTGACCTAGTCCCAATTTAAGCTCTAGGCTTGTATTATGGGTACTAGACAACGATATAATTACTTATAAAGAGAAATATACACTTAAATACATAGTAAACATCCATGATTCAGGAACAAATATTCGCGCTCATCACACAAATATCTGCCCTTACCGGGATTTGAACCCAGGACCGCTAGCTTCGTAGGCAGGGTCACTACCAACTAGGTTAGCGCGTCGTCAAAAATAATAACTCATAATTAATAACTCTACATAAGAGATAGAGTATTTCAACCCTTCATCAGAAAACCAGTTCGCTGGAGATGAGCATCGCTGCATCCCGACGGAGCAGGTCCCGCGAGACGTCTAATGCGCCTGCATTGTTAATGTCTGTCTGCGCCGGCGCCGCCACAGGTGGCCGGGCCGCCCTGCATCATTAACGACCTCCATCACAACCCCTTCGCGCGATTCGCCGCTAAATAAGTACAGCGAGCCTTTCGGACCGTGTAATGACTGGGAGAGATAAGAAATACGATGTTTTAATCCCCGACACAAATGTAATGGTTTTCGTTTCGTTGCCTTTATTCGTTTGTGCGTCTGTCTTTTCCTAGCGCCTAAACTGATTTTACCGCAGAAGATCATAGTGGTAAGGGTAAGGAGATAACCGCTTTTGCAGTCAGTAGCAATCTAATTTAATTACAAATTACAAATTTGGGAAATTCGATACATTCCCTTGGAGGGGTGAAAGTAGAGATAATTTGTGATAGCTTTCGTCCTATGATACTCTAGTCGAAAGTGATTAGTTTTCTGTAAAATTAACTACCATTCAATTTGTTTTTATACACATTCATTATTAACCTGTATTAGGTTAGAAAACTAGGGTATCACATGTGTACATTATTGCCTAGGCGCGGAAAGTAAGGGATTTCCTAACGAGGTGGTTGCTTACATACGAATCGGTAAATCCTCGTTTCCGGCGAGGCGTATATAATGCTCTTCTCAAACAATGCGAGGAAAAGATTCAAATTCACGATTATAAGTATTTTTAAAAGCTTTGACAAATGAGGAGAGAATGTTTGTTTGAACAACGAGTATTAGTTAAGATAGTTCCACGCACGACGAGCCGCCGCCGCGCCACGCGCCCCCCCCCCCCCCCACAAGTGATTTTTTAGGGATTTTTTAAATGGTCCTTTCCATTTTATACGCAATAAGAGCACTTTTAAAAAACAATATGGACATCGACGGAAAGTATTTGCATATGTTTTTTACTAATAGGTGTAAAATGAGTCACCTTCTGTACTTGTGTTCCAATCGGAAAACCGTTCTTTCTGAGCATGTCTTCATCATCATTATTATTGCTCCGTTGCTGCGTAGGAGGACGAACCAGCATAAACACTTCCGCATGTATACTAGATACTAGCTGACCCGGCAAACGTTGTTTTGCCATGTATGTAAAATTTAGGGGTGGACTACCCTTAACATTTAGGGGGATGAAAAATAGATAGTAGCCGATTCTCAGATCTACTAAATATGCATATAAATCGGTCAAGCCGTTTCGGAGGAGTACGGTAACTAACATTGTGACATGGAAATTTTATAAGTATATTAGAAGATTATCAGTAACTACGGATTTCGACTATTTGTACGTGCGGCCTGCAGCCCTGTCGCAATGAGGAGACGTATTAGCACCACACCATAATACGGTAGAGTAACGTGGCCTATTGCGACAGGGTCCTATGGTGGCGTGGCATATTTCTTTAACTATCAGGACAAGACTGTGCTACAGGTATGCCCCTGAATAATTAACTGCGGCGGATCATTTCAACCCCTTCGTTGCCATTTTGTAATCGCTTCTAAGCTGAGTATTAGCTACTGGGCGCCCCGGAGCTGCGACGAGCGGAGACACGATTCGGGAACGATTCCCGGCGGCCTAGCCAGATAGCATTGGTATGACTAGGTTAGTAAGTAATAAGATATTACTCTATTTAAGAAGATTTTCGCATACACATTATAGTAACATTTCGAAATTAGAATATAGGGGGGCATTTTTTTCTCGTCTACACCATAGTGCGGGGTGTCGTTGGACAGGTCTTTCAAAAATATTGCAATCATTGTTTCGATTAAGGTATCCCTTTATGAAATATTCAGCTTTTAAGCGCTATTTTTCGTTAGAGTCAAGTCTCCCCCCCCCCCCCCCCCCCTCCAGCCAAAAGTACAAATACTAAGAGTCTGAAAAATATCTTAAATTAAAGCACATATAATGAATGTAATAGGAAACTATCACTGCTAAGTATACTTCAGTGGTTCTTGAGTTACAAACGGTTAACATGTTTATACCTGCCGAAAACTTATTTGCGGTGTTGGTAATCTGACCGCGACCTATGTCGATGTATGGGAACAGTTTTTCAAAGGCAAAGTTAAGTTGTTCGCGAGGACTAATTTGTTTGTGTTACTACAAAACGTCGGCTTCGAAACCCTACACTAAGCATGGTCCGACATGCTCTTGCCCGGTTTTTTCTTTTCATGTTGTTTTGTGTTAAGTGTGTCACTTTCCGTCTCTTCACCAAGCGGTTACGGCGGCAAAGGTACCTTTATGACTAGCGAATGCTGAGTTGGGACCATTTCGCCACAATTTCTTTTTGTAGTGTCTTTTTCTTTTTGTATCCATTTAATGTAAATTTATATCGTTGCGGATAAATGTTTCTTTTTCTTCATCTTTATGACCGCTTGTTGAACTGGCTAAATACCACTCAGGTAGTACCTAGCAGGTGATAGCAGTGCTGATATAAAATTGCTAAATGTAAATAAGTAAAACCCGTTTCCCAGCGGTGATCCTGAAGGCTCTCCCGGAAGCGCCCCCCCCCCCCCCCCACTCGGCGGCGGAAGAGCGGCCGCGATCGATCACGATCGAGTTTAGAAAGAGACTAGTCGTTGCCCTGATTTCCCTCCGCTAGATACTATTTACCGGGAAAAGAGACGTCGACACGACATCCGACTATTTCCGACTGAAAACAACTCTTGAAAGAATTTTGAATAAAATTGACATTTACTTCATTTTGTTTCGTAACATTCAATACTCGTAGTTAAATATTAAGGGAATAAACGATGACAAGGCTTGTATCATAAATATCATAAAACAATACAATACAAAACACTTTATTGTACACCAAACTGTTTACTTGTGGGAGGACATTGTGCAGGGTCCGTCCGGGTTGGTACCACCATCTTATCCATTAACCTACTGCCAAGCAGCAGTGTTCGCATTGTTGTGTTCCGGTTTGGGGATAAGACAGCCGGTGAAATGACTAGCATAGAGGCATTCCATCTTAGTCCTCACGGTTGGCAGTGCATTTGCAGTCTGCGGATTGTCAGTCAGAGGACTGCGGTCTTGTGAATGCGAATGTCTATGAGTCACAGATTCACTTACCATCAGGTGGTCTGTATGCTCGTTTGCCTACTCTATAACACATCAGGGAAATAATAAAAATGACAGCCACATGACAGAAATTATACTTTTAGAAGTGGCGAGGGAAATGAACCAAGACAATGCATCTATGTCTGCGCCAAGTGTTCATGAAGAAGTTTTGTAAAGATTGATAATTATTATGTATACTGACAAAAATTCTTAAAATCATATTTCCAAATTTAAATTGCTTTCAGCTTATTTTTACTCACTAAAAACTGCATCCATATTCGCAGTACCTATTGTATCTGTTTGAGAATTCGAAGGAAGCGAAATAATTTCACGCGGAAACTCCTGAAAAGCATAGAATTGGGTAAATGGATTACCGAAGTTGACTCGAGTGCCGAGTAGTTGGTAACGGGACACCGACACACACGCGGCGTATTTGTTCGCGCTGCGCTCGTCATTAGCTGATTGCACGCGCCATTGTCTGCCATTGTTGGCCATTGTGCGAGGTGGCGGAAGTTAACAAACTTCTTGGGCATTATTGGATCGATCGGATGACTCGTGAAGGAACGTGTAGTCAATTGGGGTTAAACGTAAACATAACTCATCCTCCAAATCAATCGAAAAACACACCCTTCAATTTTAATAATGAGTAAAAAAGACAGCATTTTAAAAGCCAGTCAAATACCAAAGTCAACGCATGCATCCATCGCACAGGCTGCTAAGGGATACTTGACATGTCGTGACAATCAGAAATTGACTTAACAGTTCAACAGCCACTTGGTGCCTATTTATTTATGGCGGTATCTGGTAGCGGTAGTTGGTAGCTGGTAGCGGGTTAACCCTTTACCGGTTATTGACAACTGTCATAGTATTCGCAAATAGAACCAAACTGTCAATTCTTAAGATTCATATTACATTTATTATGGTGGGAAATATATTCCCTCTGCCTTATAAAGGTTTTAAAGTGCAATATACTTCCGGATATTGATAGCGGTTTGACAGCCCGTACGCTGAGTTTTTTTCTATGAAGTTATAGGGCCGTGATCCATCGTTAGTGGTAATACTGTGGTGCGGGAACATCAGTCGGCGGCGTTATGTTGGACAGATGGGCCTTTCGGATGGTTCACTAATGTTTTACCAAATCATCATTTGACAAACTATATCATTTTAAAAACTTTCATTTCGCAAAGAGGTACTTCCCGCCGCATTATTTTAAAAAAATATTGTCGAAAGTCAAACCTAACCTAACTTGTTCACCAAGCCCACGTATGTTACTTATGTACCTCTGCCGTCCGATCACTAAAAGGCCGTAAAGCCGCATTTTTGTCAATTTTGAGTTTTATATATAGCCTAAAAGAGATTTTTTTTCTCTATTTACTAGTCTATAAAACTCAAAATTGACAAAAATGCGGCTTAACGGCCTTTTAGTGATCGGACGGCAGACCTAGGTACTTAATATGAATTGGTTTGAGCACACACACGTTTTTGCGAGAGAGAGGTGGGAGGAACTTGTGCAGGCTCCGTCCGGATCGCTACCACCATCTTATCCATTAACCTACCGCCAAGCAGCAGTGTTCGCATTGTTGTGTTCCGGTTTGGGGATAAGACAGCCGGTGAAATGACTTGCATAGAGGTATTCCATCTTAGTCCTCAGGGTTGGCAGTGCATTTGCAGTCTTAGGATTGCGGTCTTGTGAATGCGAATGTCTATGGGTCACAGTTTCCACTTACCATCAGGTGGCCTGTGTGTACGATTGCCTCACCTATAACATTAAAAAAAAAACTTGGTAAACAGTCAGGATACCCTTTCGGATACACTTCGGCCCTTTTAGGTTCATTACGTAAAAATCCGAGACACTCAACTGCTGCACCGCGCTTTGCTTACGATGTTTTGTCCTGTCCTGCGCAGTGCCCGCCAGGCTTTGAACTCAGTACCTTGGTGTATTTTGTATGAGCGCACTACAGCCAAAGTGTAACTTTCATTTTATAGGTAAACGCATAATTTTGCCAGCCACGGCGGGCCACCGCCAGCTCATTATACAGGGTGTCCAGACAGGGTATGAGGTATTGGTTATTTCAATAAATAAAAAACTATTAGCATTTAGGTTGTTTTTTAATTATCAATTATTGGAATACAAAATGGAAAATTATTTACAAAAGATAATGTTATCCAAATGATGACCGTTACGCTGCTGGCACTCTTCCAATCTGGACCGAAAATTGGTGATAACACGCAGGCACATAGCTCTCGGTATCGCTGACATTTCGGACCTGATGTTGTGTTTCAATTGCGATAGGTTCGTCGGTTTATTGTCATATACCCTGCTTTTAATGTGTCCGGAGTTACAGGAGCTTCAAGGCTATAACTCAAGGACGTGGTTCCAACAAGATGGGGCCACTTGCCATACATCAAATCAATCAATGGAAGCTATTCACGAATTATTCCCTAATAAGGTCATTTCACGACGAGGTAACATCAATTGGCCTCCCAGAAGTCCGGATCTCAGCCCGCTTGACTATTTTGTATGGGGATACATTAAAAGCAGGGTATATGACAATAAACCGACGAACCCTATCGCAATTGAAACACAACATCAGGTCCGAAATGTCAGCGATACCGAGAGCTATGTGCCTGCGTGTTATCACCAATTTTCGGTCCAGATTGGAAGAGTGCCAGCAGCGTAACGGTCATCATTTGGATAACATTATCTTTTGTAAATAATTTTCCATTTTGTATTCCAATAATTGATAATTAAATAAACTAAATTATTTAAATAAAAACAAAAAACCCGACTGCAGTAAAAAAAACAACTGAAAAGCGAGTAACAAGCTATATTATCTTTTTTGTTTGTATAATAAAGTGTTTACATTCAAACATACATAGGTAAATACTTATAATGTACCATGCAATGATTTTTTGTTTGATACCTCGTTAACAAGTAATGCAATTTATACCAATATACATACAACTTGAATAGTGGAAAAGGTGTTCCAGGCGGGGACAAGCTATTAATCCAAATGTTTTTTGTTTCAAGAAAATACTTACATTTTATAATTCATTGCTTGTCCCCGCCTGCAATACCTTTTCCACTATTCAAATTGTATGTATATTGGTATAAATTGCATTACTTGTTAACGAGATATCAAACAAAAAATCATTGCATGGTACATTATAAGTATTTACCTATGTATGTTTGAATGTAAACACTTTATTATACAAACAAAAAAGATAATATAGCTTGTTACTCGCTTTTCAGTTGTTTTTTTTACTGCAGTCGGGTTTTTTGTTTTTATTTAAATAATTTAGTTTATTTTTACATTTTTTAGTTTTTATTAATAAAATAGTGCTTTTATTAATGTATAACCAAACGTTAAATGAGCTCTGGAGCTCGATTTTTTAATGTCACGAAGCTATAAGTAACAAATTACAAGCGGAACTCTCCTTTTAGCAAAAGAAGCATCGTGCATTCAAAAATCGATCCCCAGTAGTAACGTAAGATTAGTTCATTTGGTTAGATGGAGGCCGAATGTAATATTTTGCATTTAGTTTATAGTATTTAAATCTCGAAGACGTTGAAGCTCTTTTAAAGAATTTAATTGGTATCATGTGGTCGATTTAACAACTTTTTGGGATCAAGGACACTGATAGCCAACCCAGCTAGTGTTTTTACTCGGCTGAGAGCAACGTAAGTTTGACCCTTTGCAAAAACATGTGAGCTGAGGTCCACAACGGCCCTATCGAGAGTGGTGCCTTGTAGCTTATGGACAGTTACAGCCCAGCAAAGTATTACCGGCAACATCCTTCGTTCAATTTTTCCTTGTCCCCTAAGCGCATCAAAGTCGATGGTGCAGGGCTCAATCCGTACACCTATTCCTGGTATAAGCGGATTGCTTTGCTAAATTATAATTCGAACAGATTGTAGATACCTACTTAGACCGAGAAATTGAAGTAGGTATAAATCAACTAATCTTCTCTTAATCTCTAACAATTTAGTTCCTCAACGGTCAGTACGTCATACGTGTACCTGGGTACTAGACTAAGCACCTACATTGAGGTTACCTATTCCGTGTATCTTTACTTAAATAAACTGTCCATGCGTAGGCAGGATGACGCATTAGGTAGGTATTAGCCAGCAATTTATACTATAACATCAATGTGCATTAATCAAGTATGTAGTAGGTATTCGTGAATTATTAATTATTACACTACTTTCTTAATGGTTTATATTCTAGGCGTTTACAGCTCAACAAGAAATATTTATTACTGAACATTTAACGTCCTTTTTGATTTCCCTGTCTAAATGGTAGCATCAAAGTATTATAATGTATATATATTTGGAATGGGCTATTTACTAGCTTCCATTTGAGACCCATATTGCTATAATAAACATTTTTTTTTTTTAAACCCCCTCTTTTTTTTTGCAGACGCCATTTTGAAATATTATATACCCTATGTCACTTGGGCAATTAAGACGAATCGAATGACACCTAGAATGTTAAAATCGGTCAAGCCGTTTAGGCTGCAGAGCGTGCCCAGAAATAGACATACATACATACATACATACATACATACATACGCTCGAAAAACATAACTCTCCTTCTGACGCAGTCGGGTAAAAACCACTTAAATGCTAATAGTTTTTTTTTTTATTGAAATAACAAATACCTCATACCCTGTCTGGACACCCTGTACCTATTTTGTTTAAAATCGTTAGCAAAGTTTTGTGCGTAAAAAAACATTTCGTATAATGATCGTTTATCAAAACAACTTTTTGTACTTAATAACAAATAATTACTTAGTAACCAATACGGCATTTATTTTTTCATCAATTGATTGGTATAACATACTTCAACCAAAATATAGTACGATCATCAGAACGATCAATGATGCCGATATGCCGCATCTTTCCGTCGAATTGTAGACAATTTTTAATGTCATAGAAAGTTGTGTCAAAATTAATAAATTATATGAAGCTCTCCGACCACAGTAAGACCTATAAAAGTTATAGTTTTAAGATCCACAGTAAGTGTCAATCAGTGGCCTGTAAAATTGTTACCGGTAGCTTTATAAAACGTGCCGATGTAATTCCGTTTACTCCGTTCAAAGGATTAGGCCGACAATCCTCTCCCGGGAGCAAGCGGCGGCTAATCGTCCATGATACCGGCTTGCTGCAGCCCGCCGCTCGTGCATGTTTGATGCAGCCCGAGAGGAAGGGGGGGGGGGGGGGGGGTGAAGCGGCAGTCGGGATCGAGAGATTACAATGTTTAATTATGACTCTATTTAACGTTTACCAAAATGGTTAAGGATTAGATTTACTCGCTGCATGGCAAAAGGTTCATTAGTATAAATAAATGTCACAAAACAAATTGACTTATTTAGTACATACATACATACCTTCACGCCTTCATTCCCAGAGTGGGGTAGGCAGAGCTACAGAATTACCAACAACTCTAAAAACTTGTTGATAACTCTGTAACCACAATTTGCACAATTAGGCTAAGATGTTTAACAGTGTATATTAGTGACAGGTTGCAAGCCTATCGCCTAACAGTACTACAAGCCTTTATTCCCTTAGTCGCCTCTTACGACTTCCACGGGAAGACATGGAGTGGCACTATTCTAACCCGGCAACCACACGGCATTTGAGTGCCGCGAGCATTCGAGAATGAGTTGAGAGATTACAATGTTTAATTATGACTCTATTAGGTAATGTTTACCAAAATGGCGGGGATAAGGCTAAGCGCGCACCACGATTTTAGTCTTTGTGACACGATTTTAGAATCGCGCTGTAAAATATCGTAAAAAATTCATTGCGCGCACTGCGATGAAAAAGTCGATGGATTGTTCATTCTCAACATGGGTTTCGTACAAGTTGCTCGTATTGCCCTCCTCCGGAGGAGTAGAAGGAAGAAAAAAAGAAAACATAAATGTTTAATGTTTATTTGGGCACAAACGGTACAAGTAAAGAAAACAAATTTTTCGGAAAAACTTACATAACACATACATATTGGAGACATCCTTTAACAGCTCATAGTTTTTTTTTATCTGAAACAATGATATTCGACTATATCCCAAGAAATTCTTTGGCTATTATAGAATGAAGATTCAAATATTTGACAATTTACTGAAAATGGTTGGACATCTTGGCGGCGCCCGGGGTGCGATTTTATAATCGCAATGCGCGCGGGGCCATACAACTCCGTATGATGCGATTCACTTTTGCGATAATCGCGTCGCGAGCCGTCGCGGCAAAATGGGTTCACTAATGTTTGACCAAAAAATTATCGACAAATAGTCATTTGACAAACAACGTTTCACCAAATGATCATTTGGCAAACGAGACAATTGACAAAAGTATCATCTTACAAAAACTCACTTAGCAATTGATCATTTAGCAATTAGTTTACCTATTTCTGGGCAGAAAAAAAAACAACCTCGAAGGCCAAGGCGGGAGCCAAGCTCCCGCCTTTGCCTTCTAACCTAACCTATCCGAGTCGGTTATGCCCTGATACGTCTTCCTCGTAAAATGTAAATTTAACTGTTGATCATTTGGAAAAATAAGTCATTTGTAAAATGACTAGTAGTAAAAATGATCAATTGACTTAACATTTTTTTGCAAGACGTTGTTTGTCAAGTGTAATTTTGCCAAATGTCTTTTGGTCAAACGGCAGGACACCGGCAAAATGTGACAAATCACAATTTTAAAATCGCTGCGATTTTTTTCTCGTATATGCGCGCATTGACATATACACCCATACGTTGCATTTATGCGACAAAATTATCGCACGGCAAAAAATCGTGGTGCGCGCTCAGCCTTAGGGTTAGATTTAGTCGCTGCATGGCAAAAGGTTCAGTAATTAGTATGAATAAATGTAAAGGGACCATCTCACACAAATTGACTTATTTAGTACTTAGCAAAATACTCACTACATACTTAAATACGTAGAAAACTACCGCGGCTCAGGGACAAACGAAATAATCGCGCTCATCACACGGAATATTTGCGCTTGGGCAATACGTTTTTCTTTTCTATCACTCATTATGTTTTTAAGCTATTGCATAGCTTCTATCGCGGGCCTTGAGCGCGGGGACCGAATCCAAAAATTCCGTAACGAAAAAACCTCACGCTCCCCACTCCGACGGGCAAGGAGGTGTGGCTTGAAGGCCGTGCATCGTCTAACGTCGTTTCAGTTCGGCAGTCTTCGACACGGCGTTGTGTGTGTTTGTACGACATGCAATAGCTTTACCGCGGCAGTCCCCGAGTGCCACACGTCTTTTTTTTTATAGTATAGGAGGCAAACCAACAGACAGATCGCCTGATGGTAAGCGATTACCGTCACCCATAGACACCTGCAGCACCAAGGGAGTCACAGGTGCGTTGCCTTTCAGATGGGAGTACGCTTTCTTGAAGGTTTGAAGGTCGTAACGGTCCGGAAATACCGCAGGCGACAGACCATTTGTGCGAGGCAGGAAATTCCGGGTGAAACGCAGTTGTGGACTGCCAACCATCTAAATGATGGTGCTAGAAATATGGGGTGATATTCGTGGGCGTCAGGGTAAACTATCAATGTAGGGTAATGGTGGGTGGGTAGACACCGAAATACTTACAAGTGTTTGTGAAAACCCGCACTACTGCTTGCGCATCATGAAAGCGGCTTACCTGCGTTGATGCTCCGCAAGCATTGCTATGCGCAGTATTAGGTACTTGTGTTAAATATTTCGGATTTGTCCGCTGTTTATGGCATTAAATGTGTATTAAATTTTTATAAGAAAAAAAAAAATTTTTTTAAGCGATAGAAAAGAAAAACTTTCGTAGCGTTTGCTTCTTGGCTTACCGGGAATCGATCCCGGGGCCGGTAGCTCCGTAGGCAGGGCCACCACTAGGCTACCCGGGGCGTCACAACACGTCGTCGTCATCGCTGTCATGCATGACGGTTTTGTTAAGAAGATATTTAGAGCACAAAGTTCAAAGTTCGTACACACCCTAGTTTGAAAATAAAATGTACTTTCCGCCTTGGAAAAAATAGTATTTTCTAAAGAAATAAACGTTAGGACAATTTAACGCAGGCACAAGCTACTGTTTTAATAATCGTTCCTAACAATAACGAACTGACAGGAGATAGAGATTATAACGGCATTTACAGTCACAAAATGACACCTTTGTGTTTTGCCGTAAAGCCTTGTCACAATCACAGACGGGTGTGGACCAAAAAGTTGGACAATAGTTAAGCCCAATTAACCATACAAACAACAAAGGCGAAAAATATCAGTTGTGCGACGAAAAGTATCCTCTCCCAACCGAGAAGGGGCATTTAATCGCGTGAGTTAGTATGACCAACTTTTTGGACCTCACCCAGACGACATCACTAACTTTAGGAATGTGGCGTTAGACACGTCACCATGAAGCGACAAGGTCCTACGGCGGTCTAATCGTCGAATCATTTCCATCCCTGCACAGTTCTCACATCATCATTGTAATGCAACCATTGCCGATTAACTTCGGTGCTAATCTTAAAATCAAATACCGAAAGTAGACCCCCTCCCCTCCACCTCACAAACAAAACAGAAGTTATTAATATTAACATCCATTAAGCTACCCACCAACCAGAAGCGCATAAGTATCATTCACAAGCCAAGGCATACTAGACTATCGTCACTTGTAATAAGGTTGTAAGTAGAAGTAATACGGGTCCCTAGGGACGCCGAGCGAAGCGAGCGCAAACAGATACTCGATGAATTGTTTGTTTGTTTATTAAATCGCCCGTCGGCTGCGAAGGGGACGGCGGGGGGGGCGCGGGGAGCGGAAAAACGGCGGGAAGAACGAGGCTACAGGATTATTGGGGCTGCGATTGTTGACCTGACAGGCTGAGCATATCTCCGCGATTTGTTTGGCAATTGACATTTATTGTGACGGATTACGGCTCAGTATACAGCGATTGGCGTTGTCCACGTGGAAATGGTAACTACACTAAAATATCAATAAATATCAGGGGACAAGATCATTTGTCAAGATCGTAGCAAGTGGAAAGAAGTGGTCTCTGCCTACCCCTCTGGGAAACAGGCGTGATTTAATGTATGTATGTATCAGGGGACAATATCACACCAATTGACCTAGTCCCAATTTAAGCTCTAGGCTTGCATTATGGGTACTGGGCGTTTTCACTAAAAAGTGTACCCAATTAAGGACTGAAATTAAGGAACTTTAACTTTGTCAGTTTTGTGACGAAAATTAGCCATACATTGCGGCCGTCAATATATAGCTAATTTTCGTCACAAAACTGACAAAGTTAAAGTTCCTTAATTTCAGTCCTTAATTGGGTACACTTTTTAGTGAAAACGCCCTACTAGACAACGATATAAATACTCATATAGAGAAATATATACTTAAATACATAGTCAACATCCATGACTCAGGAACAAATATTCGCGGTCATCACACAAATATCTGCCCTTACCGGGATTTGAACCCAGGACCGCTAGCTTCGTAGGCAGGGTCACTACCGACTAGGCCAGCGCGTCGTCCAAACACAACCTACTGGCGGCATAAATAAATAAAGAAATGGGTATCTACGGTTTATTTTGTGAAGAATTTTAGTAACAAATACGTTTTAAGACGTTACGTTTTGTTTCTGATTTGTTATTTTCTGTTTGTACAATAAAGAGTTCACATGCATAGGTATGTACATGAGTATGTATGTATGTGAGTCAGTACTATGTTTACCTATTTAAATATTGACTGGTTTTACCTACCGAATATGAATGGCCTTTACCGAAAAGAACCTAAATGTTTTCAGTGTACAGTGACCAGCAATATTATATTATTCACCATTGTGCTCTAAAATATCTAACACATTTTTATGTCTCTAGCAATAGAGACGTTTCAGATGTGTTTGAACCCAATGTTCGATCATACATATACTTAATTATTACTGTACCTATTTAGGTATCGCTCACACTCATCCCGCCATCTCTCTTTGTACCAGCCCTCGCTTCTTCACTTCACAGAGATTTACCCATACATACATATATACATACATATTTTTGTTTTTATTTTTATTTTTCTGCCTTCAAATGTATCCTTAGTCTTTTTTACACTAATGTCACATTTTCAAGTAATTAATATTATATTGCTCGGTTAGTATATGTAATATATAACTAGTAATATATAAGTGTGGTAACTTTACTGGTTGATGTATAATTTAAGATTTTTATTGTATTAGCCATATTGTAACGTTTGTACCCTAATAAACATTATAAACATGAAAACATACCTTCACGCCTGTAATCCAACAACTTTAAATAACTTTTTGATAATTCTGTCTTTACCAGCGTATTAGTGACAGGTGGCAAGCCCATCGCCTAACAGTACTACAAGCCTTTATTCCCTCGGTCGCCTCTTACGACATCCACGGGAAGACATGGAGTGGCACGTTTTAACCCGGCAACCACACGGAAACTTTACCCGCTCACCGCATAATGTTGTACAACGAAGAAGCTTGTGAAAACAATAAAAACAAATATACCCAAACTGGTAGCTTTCAATAACCTCAATGTAATTCTAGCAATTAGTTAATTACGCCGAGTGGTCTCCGGCGGGGTCATCCACGACGACCCTCGTAACGAGTGCCCCTCGCCAGTGACAGGCGCCGCCGGGGTGACAACAGGAGGTGACGACACGTGCGCGACACACTACACGTACGACAAGTCGTCAATACATACCGATAATGAGCTCGTGTCATGTCTTGCTACTTTTTAGAGTTACGTACAAAAAATTAAAAAAATTACCCTTATAGGATCACTCGTGCGTCTGTCTGTCTGTCTGTCACAGCTAATTTGATCCGAAACTACTGGACAAATTGAGTTGAAATTTGGTACACATATGTAACCCAAACACTAGTGTCCGACCGAAGTTTCGGTTTCGGTTTCGGCCAATTTCGGCCAAAAAAGTGATTTCGGCCGCAGTTTCGGTTTCGGCCAGAATCCGGCCGAAACCTTCGGCCGGGCCGAAATTGCTTCGCGGCCTCTCGCGGTTCTCGCATCGGGAGCGCTCGGCTTAATTCGGGCGCGCTCGGCCGGGTAGGTATAGGTAATGCATCGGCGGCCGTCCCAGCCGGGACCACCGACAGTATTCATATTCATCCCGTTTGTGACGTTTGTTTGTGAACCACGTGGCGCGCGAGAAAATATGGTGAGTGTTGTTTATTTATTAAATTATTATTTATTTTTTAGAATCTGTTACTGGGCGTTTTCACTAAAAAGTGTACCCAATTAAGGACTGAAATTAAGGAACTTTAACTTTGTCAGTTTTGTGACGAAAATTAGCTATATATTGCGGCCGCAATGTATAGCTAATTTTCGTCACAAAACTGACAAAGTTAAAGTTCCTTAATTTCAGTCCTTAATTGGGTACACTTTTTAGTGAAAACGCCCTACTGCATTTTATGCTGTGATTAATGAACGATACGTTTGATATTAGGATTGTGAATTTAGTTTAGACGTGATAAGAATAGGTTGTTTGTTTTGAATAATATAATACCTTTGCCGCGAATTAGTGAAGTCTTGATAACTGCAGTAAAATAATTTAAATAATACCTTATTAAATTAACCCTATTACTATCCCTTACATATGTAGGTATGTTATGTAGAGTTGATTAAATTTTAATTATTTCATATTTTTTGACAAAGTTGATTTATGTTAATGTAGCATGAATGCTGTGATTTCTCTTGCAATGTTTGACTTTGTCACACGAGGTATTATTCTAAAACTTTGTTTAAAGATCACTGATTACAGTGATAATACTATAATTTATTTAAAAGTTGATGTATGTTTATGCTGTGATTTATCTTGCAATTTGTGATTGTGATTTACTTTATCCAGGTATTATATTAATTAGGTAACTTTGAATTTGATTTTATTTGGTTTAAAATTTCATAGTTTACCTCTAATTATATATATTTTCATTAAAAATAAACGTTTTTTATTTTGTTTAACTAAAACAGTAGCTGTTCTCATATAAGAAATCCTTGCAATAACCTTTTCCTTACGATTTGTACAGTAATTTTGAATAATTTCATAAGTCTTCAAAAATTTCGGTTTCGGTTTCGGTTTCGGCCGAAATCAGAAAAAAACCGAATATTCGGTTTCGGTTTCGGTTTCGGCTAAAAATCGTGTTTCGGTCGGACACTACCAAACACAGATGCGCTAAGTATTTGTTTTTTCTTGAAATATAGTAAAAAAAAAGTTTTTGCTAATCTCAAATATATTTTTGTTATTAATGTAAAATAAATAGTTTTTATTTTATTCACGAAAGAAGACGAAAATTGACCATTCCCCACTGATCTCCGAAAATACTGAGCCTAAAATTTTGAAAAAATTACGAAAATTATAGTTCATAGCTTGTAGATGACAGAAAAACCTATAAGAATTCTATAAAATAAAAAATAAATACGTATGCACGGAACCCTCTCTACGCGAGTCCAGCTCGAACTTGGCCGGTTTTTTTAAGCGTCAATCCCGATTTACTTTTATCAAAAGATTGGAACGCTTCTGTGATCTGACACCATTCTGTTCGAAGTCGCGCGATCTTTTGTATATTTAAATGTGTTTTGTTCGTCTAATCGCGAAAAGGTATTGGGGTAGCAGGATAACGGAATTCACGCGAACTTATATTAAATAGTTCGAATAGTATTACAAGTATTATAACACATTAATTGAAGGGTCCACGGAAAGAACATGTCTAGTCACATTAGTAACTTTATGAGATATCGCGATTTGAAAGTTAGGAACCATGTCATTTTGTACGTAATTTTCGTGTAGAGGTTTTTTAAGAGTCAAAAGATACAAGTTATATGAAGATTTATATCTAAATCTGAGTGGTAGGTAATAAATAGTTCATTTCGTCCTCTACATTTTGAGATACAAACCTCATTTTCAAAAAAAAGTGTGTCATGTTCTTACCGTGGACCCTTCAATTATTCCTTCTACTAACTGCTGCTAGGTTAGGTTAGGTCGTGGCGACCATAGCCTCCCTTGCATCGAGTGTCCGCCCCTCGGCGAGGTGACACGGCGGGCGTCGGGGCGACAGCGTGTGGCGTGTGACGTGTCCGTCCGCGGTTAGTTCATCACGCTTCAGGTTACAAACAAGACGGTCAATCAATTCCCGCTAGAGTTATTTCAAGTCACGCGATTTGAGTCTTAATGGGAATTATGTATTACTTATAAACGAGCACACAGGCCACCTGATGGTAAGTGGAAACTGTGACCCATAGACATTCGCATTCATAAGACTGCAAATGCACTGCCAATCCTGAGGACCAAGATGGAATGCCTCTATGCTAGTCATTTCACCGGCTGTCTTATCCGCAAACCGGAACACAACAATGCAAACACTGCTGTTTGGCGGTAGGTTAATGGATAAGATGGTGGTACCAACCCGGACGGACCTTGCACAAGGTCCTCCCACTAGTAAAAAGAAGTTTCCGAAGAAGCTGAAAATTTGCATTAATGTGTAAATTGGATGACAATGCAAATACTGTTATGACATGGAGCTGACTGCTGGTCTGATGATGGAGTCAGAAGGGGGTGACAGAATCTCCGCCATACTTAACTACTTAATATACAATAACATACTTAACGCAAAATGTGGTTACAGAGTTATCAACAAGTTTTTAGAGTTGTTGGTAGTTCTGTAGCTCTGCCTACCCCACTCTGGGAATGAAGGCGTGAAGGTATGTATGTATGTATACTTAACGCCGAGTTGGGACTCATTTGTCTCGTCTTGATAAGCAGATAATGAAAAAAGTACACTCGGCAACAAAAGCTTGACCCAAAAATGAAAGTTTTGACAGAACCTTTTACTATGTAGAGATGAGTTCCCCAAACGACTGAATCATAAAGGCACACAGATTGTCTATTAAGTTCTCGTCCAAGAACGTCTCCGTCTTCCCCTCTCTCCACAGGTGGCCGCCCCGTCCCTTCCCCTCGCGCGTCCCCGCGGGGCCCTCGGGGTCCCCTGCGGCCCCTTAGCCCGTTGTTTGTCGACGTCCATTATCACATCACGTCCTGGGCGACGCGTCGGAATTGGGTCACTCCGGCAATTAGGGACACTACACTTATTAGCGACGCACCGGCTTAGGGGCCAGGATTGGACATTCCTTTTGTCACTGTGACACAGTCCACGGGTCAGGGAGATTATCATGCGTAATTAATTTTCGTGCGCAAATTGTAAATCTTACAAACTACGCCCTTGTTATAAATCGTAAATACGAGAATATATTATGTCGATGTGAAGTGAACGATAATCTGCTTTAAAATCGTTGCATTCGTGGAAAAGCCGAAGGCTGCATACCTACGTAAAGACCCTGTTTTTGTGATTTAAATAAAAATGTATAGTTTTCAGATTTCTCCCTATACTTGTATTATAAGACGGTATTACTTGCCAAATTTCATAGTCCTAGGTCAACGGAAAATATCTTATAAATTTTGATTCCTTGAGAATGGCGAAATATACGTTTTTTTGCGGCATAAAGGCCCTAACTTTTTTTACGTTAATTTAGAAATTAGATTTTTTCACAGCTTTAAGGGACTGTAGACTTGAGTAAGTAGGTATATGGTTTTAATTTCAAGTCGATACCTTCACCTGTTTCCGAAATAAAGGGTCTGGAAAGGCAGAGGGACGGACGGAGTGATCCTGAGAAGTGGAGTGGGTTCCGTTTTTTCCTTTTGAGGTACGGAACCTTAAAAAAATAGGTAAATCAATCCGTCGCGAGGACCATTTATTTCGTTTGTTTGAGTTCTCAAAGGGACCCTATTAACATGTCCCGGCTGTCCGTCCGTCCCAACTTTAAAGACCTATATTTTTTTTACTTTTTTTGTAGTATACGTACTTACGATAACCGGCGGTACCGAATTACCATTCAATTGACAGTTTGATTCAACAAATTTACTTCACCAAGGACTTGCTTTGTTATTTCCAACCTCTACGTTGAGTCCCACGTCACCCTGACTGCTCTGTGCTTGATATTAAACGCATTTTCATCTTGTCAACCTTTGATCGCGAACGGCAACATTTAATTTCTTAAATTCGCGGTCTTGCGTTCGACATGTCCCCCCCCCCCCCCTTACTCCCTGTCGCCTGTCGTCTGTTGCCGACCACAAAGAGACTTCACCTGTCGCGACAACCCTAGGTAACACGCACAAGGAACTTTGTAACGCGAAAATTCGAAGGTATGCTTATTTTTAGAGGCAGAAGGTTGTGTTTGGTTTGATAATATTTTTGTCAGCTACGTTGCTATTTTTGTAAACTTTATTAAGATCCTCTTGTATTCTGCTGTTGGTTTATTCTCGTGTAGATCTTATTGGGTGGTGTTAGGGGGTGTTTTAGCGTGGGTTCGTGTCTGGGGGCGGCGGGCGGGGCAGGTGGGACGCGCAGCGGGGCACTCCTGCGCCGCGGCAACCATCACGTTCAGGAAATTGATAATAAAGATTTCATTTGAACTTGATTTGGGGCAAGACGCGTCTTGGGGAGACGCTCTACCGACTTAAAGACACGTTCTCCGTCGAACCTAAAAGTTTGTAACATTTTTTTAAACTATTACGTAGATACAAATATTTGGTTACTGCCTAACTGTTATAATTTTAGTCTAGTATGTAATTAATTCAATTTCAAAATGAACTTTGTTTTAAAAATTGGCTATTACTTACTTATATTCAAATTCAAATTCAAATTCATTTATTTCAAGTAACTGGGACTCATAATTAGGTACACGATATCATAAACAATCATACAAAGTAAAAATATATTGCTTGTTTAATAGACACATTACATACCAATCGAAAGTATGAAGCCAACGTTAAATCGACTAGTTTTTTCCATCATACTATTGTCAACTATTGAATAGGCAGGTATAAACAGGTACAGGGTTGAAAAAATACATGGGAACTACTGGAGGGGAACTACCTTAAATCCTTAAGTTAGATCATTTTACTTACAGTAAACATTATTTTATTTTTAAAAAGAATCAAAACTGCGTTCAAAAGTTTTTTTAAATTCATTTATCTTACCCGGGAATCGAACCAGCTAAAAATACCAAATATAAACACCCGCTTTTCTATTCTATCTATTGATAGGATTATTGTTAAGGATAAAATCTCTATACCTAGTAAACATTTGGTCTTGGAAATAAAATAGATCGTGAAATCTAACATTATTTTATTTTATCATCAATTCTAATACGAAGGAAACGTAATTAAAGAAAATGATTACCTGGCAAGATATTGAGACTTGAGCTAATCAAAATAGAATAGAAACTACTCTGTAATAGTGCAACTTACAAGTTGTTCGAAATGAGACCACAGGGCGGATACACAGGGCGTTGGGTAAGTTTGTATGAAGAAAATTGATTTCTTTTTGCGGATATTCACATAGTTATTTAGAGGACCTCTAAATACACAGATATGTATATTTCATGGCGTCAAACAACATCGGAGCGGAGACATTAAAGATTTAAGTGTTCAGTTTTTGGTAGTAAAAGTACGCCCAGGTATGAATATTTATATATTGGGTCCTTACCTATGAAATTGGCGTTTTTTTTACGTGTTTTATTTCGTACGGAATTTATTCATTACAATTTTAACTTCCAAATTCTTTATAAATTTCATTAATACACTATGCAACAAAGGTTTTAGATACAAATAATATGGTTCAACTTCTTACTTAATGTTTAAAATTAAAGTGTGAACTTAACTCTTTTTAAGTGCTGCAAGTTCAAGTGTTTCAATTACGCATAGTTTTATGATGCTAACTACTTTTTAAGTAATTAAGATATGTATAATATAGCTTAGAAGTGTCCAATATTCCTGACAGAATTTTGTTTGGTTTGCATTTGACGTTACTAAATAATCCGCAAAATTAAATGTATGAAAACCACCGTTTTCATAAAATTCTCCATATAAAACGCCAATTCCATAGGCAAGGACCTAATGTCTCGGCTCCGATGCACTTATGTGTTTTAAATTACAAAACAAAATATGTTTATTTTGAATAATTCTTAATTTACCACTTATACGGGGATCGGGCAAATGACTAGCCAGGTATAACTAATTCATAGAGCATTAGTGGGTTTTGCAGTTTCGCACCGTCGATTATAAATAATTAATTATGTATGGGTTTATATTACAAATTAATTTTCATTATTTATCTTTGCAAATTTATTCTCAAAATACAGTAGGTACCTACTTATTTTGAAACTCTGGTTATTTGGGAATAACAGTAATTCACTTGCTATTTTGTCATTGAATTGTCTGGGCAGTAAGTGCCATCGGCATCGACATACCAACCAATAGACACCGGGTCCCATATAGAGATGGGCGATTTCTGAAACATTACAAAACTTTCCTTAACTGCGTAAATTACAGCTTCTGAAAGTTACATAATTAGATGGAGATGATTCTGACACATGTAAATTTCATGAAAAGTTTCCATTGCTTACGTTACATTACAAAACTTTAGTAATTTTCAGAAATTATATGATTTCACTTTAGTAACTTTCAGAATATTGCATGAAATTTTAAGTGAAAGTTTCACTTTTGAAACTTTCAGAATATTGCGGAAATTTAAGTGAAAGCTTCACTTTTGAAACTTACAAGACGCCCATCTCTAGTCCCATACAGAATTCTCTCCCAAAAGTGTCCTAGGGCGACCTATACAAACTTCATACTTGTATAAAATCATTGTCAAAATAAAACATCCTAATTTAAATGGTATATCATTAACGCAATGCTTAATTTTGCATGAAACAATTTATCATCTTATGTCGCTTCGACTAGAGGCTCGTTTTTTTACCTTATGCAGCTTCTACTAGCGGAGTGCCAATGTCACCGCGAACAGAGTACAAATGGAGTAGCTTTATACTTAATATTATTTCTGTTTTGACGTCTCAGGTGGGTTTCATTTAAACAAAAACTCAACGCTATTTTTATTATTTAAGACAATATAAATAATATTGTGGGCTCGTAACCCATCATATATTTTTTTAGCAACAAAAAGTAAAAGCGTCTTCAAAAACCCTAATAGCTACTTGAAAAACTTATATCGACTGACTTATTATTTCGGTGGCAAAAATCATGTGGCATTGCTATTTGTGGTATACTTACACAAATAGCAATGCCACTACTACACTACTTGACACTGGCTTGGATATAATTATAAAATATCATATATTTGATATACCTGTTAGGCAACGATAGGGAATTTCTAGGAGACCGTTAATTTATTTCACCTTGTTCAGTGGGTCAAAATTATGAATGTAGAGGAAGCGAAAGTTATACTTGTATGCTTAGACCGGTGCACCTGGCATTCCGTAGTCTCTGCCTACACCACAGGGGAACAAATGTGAAGCGAGGTATAGGTATGTTTAGTGGATATTTGAAGACGGTTTTATTTAAAAAAAGAAAAATCGCTTTTTAGTGATATTTCTCATATCATTGAGATTTTCTACAGCACATAATTATACTCGTTCATTACATTAAAAAACCTTATAGTCTAATAACAATTTCCAATCAGCCTTAACAATATTTCGCTATCCAATATGCAGGGTGCAGGGCCGTTAATTATTAAAGAGTTCTCCCGGTACTTCACCATCAATTGCACTTCACTACATGCATTACGTGAATAAAAGTAATTTCATATTCTTAATAGA
Source organism: Acleris emargana (assembly GCA_927399475.2). Classification (NCBI taxonomy): domain Eukaryota; kingdom Metazoa; phylum Arthropoda; class Insecta; order Lepidoptera; family Tortricidae; genus Acleris; species Acleris emargana. Next base: position 12,863,194 of record OV656862.1, on the reverse strand, counting down.
GAAATCTCATCACTGCCCGTTAAACAATTATGATTAATGATTTCCGGTGTTCATCTTTGGTCTTCATCAGTTAAAAAACTCCTGCCGTTCACTCGCGACAATATAACTCTATATCGCACAATAAAATGGATCACGAGGAATCCACAAACTAATATTTAATTTATTACTGCAATAATATAAAGTATAAAACTACTCCATTGACATACTGTTCTCCAACATCCAAATATTGACAATTGTTCGTCCGAAACTAAAATATTTTTTTTTATTAGAAAGACTTAGCTATTTATCAATTAATATTACGAATCGACATTTACATGCCGAAAGTATGACATTCCGTCTGAAAGATTTTTGTAAAGGTGATTATTTTTGCAGTTTCTGAAAACGCATTGAGGCATTGTGACACGTGTCACTGTTGGCGTAGTTGACAACGAACTAAATTGAAGTAAGCTCCCAATTTGATGTGGGTATATATTCGCTGGGCCGTGTTTTGTCCTCTGACCCGTTATCTAGTTGTATTGTTGATCGAAGGCCGTTAAATCGGTTTGTCCATATTATTATATTGTTATGGTTTAATTATAGTAGTTTATGCAACAGTTGTATAAGAGAGGTCAAAAAAGACGAGTGGTGTGGTTACGATGTGAGCCGCAGGCGAACATCGTAAAGCAAGACGCCACGAGTATTTTTTGACCTCTCTTATACAGCGTTGCATACAATACTTTTTCTACGACTAGGTTTCAAATAAAATGCAAAATTAAATTAATATACCTAGGTTAGAATACGAACGAACGAAGCACAGAACAACAAACGAGCGAGAAACATTCGAAAACAACAAAATATGTGTCTATGGTTAACTTTGTTTTTAAATTGATGTGAACTTGCCAGGTTTCATATTTTTTTTTAAAGTTGCACAATCGATTTAACTTGTGAAATAGGGACTAAAAAACACCTAATGATTTGAGAAATAAATTCTTTTACCTGATTGGTCGATTTTAATATAGCTGCGTTCTGGTTGGTTGATACCAAATAAAATGTTTTTTTTAAAGAGTTAAATTAGTAAAAGAGTTTACATACCAAAAAGAACCTAACGTTCCGATTGACAGTCAATGTGTATTGTGATTGGTGGTTTAATTTGGTGAAGTATTTTGATTGGTCAAATTAACCTAGGTGTAAGCTTTGGCAGCTAGGCATATCGTTTTGGCTCAAAAAAGCACAAGTGCTGTTAAGGGAAATAGACTAGATAGACTTTTCTACGGAATGTTCTGCGGACATATTATCTATATTCTTATATTAGTGTTCGTGACTATATAAATGACAGATAAAAGTACAGGAGTAGGAAAAATATATTTCGCCCTCCGAGCGACTTCCCAACTGCAATAAAACTTTGCCAAAAGGGGAGTTTCAGATTTGTTAAAAACATTGTCCCCAAAAATATGTACCTATGGAATGGTTCCGATTTGTTATCAAAGTCCACTACGTTCCTTGGTTATAAACGGACAATTTCATATATATTTTTGGGGACATATCGGGAGAACAATTTTTCTTGTTCAAAATGATGATCCCAACCAACGTGAATTTTTTTTCCCAAACCTGAAGAAAAAGTCAAAGGCGTGCATTTTTTTGTTAATTCCTTTAAAAACGTCAATGCGTCACTTCCGCGCTAAATAAGACCGAATAAATAAAATATCACGCTGTCACATTCTTAATTAGAATCAAGAGATTGGTCAACTTTAAAAAAAAATCTTAAATCTGACTTAAATACTTATATCGAAAGACTTACCTTGAATTAACAAACAACTCGAAAGCACGTCTGACACCACACTCAACACAATTTAGTCCACAGTTCGAATCTGCCAGGAGCAGTTCCTTCAGCACTTCCCTGTAGCTCCAGTGTCCTCGCTGGGTCCGCGGCACGTGCGTCGCTCGCGCGGGGCGGGCGGGTCTGGCGCTGGGCGGGCCCGCAGGGCGGGCGGATGGGCGGGCCGGGTAAATATTTAACGATACCATAATGGATTCTGGCTTTCGGCCGGATTTATTCGCGTTTTGCAATTTGGGGATCTATTTTGAAGAGGAAACGTAGTTAGGTATTTCGGGCGAAGAACAGATTTTGTCTTTTGAAGCTCTTTAGGTGGTTTTGTAATTTTAAACCGAGTTGGAAATATAAATAATAAAATAATAATAATAAATATCAGGGGACAATGTCACACCAATTGACCTAGTCCCAATTTAAGCTCTAGGCTTGTATTATGGGTACTAGACAACGATTTAAATACTTATATAGAGAAATATATACTTAAATACATAGTAAACATCCATGACTCAGGAACAAATATTCGTGCTCATCACACAAATATCTGCCCTTACCTGGATTTGAACCCAGGACCGCTAGCTTCGTAAGAAGGGTCACTACCAACTAGGCCAACGCGCCGTCAAAACCAACCTTTATAAGATGACTTTGTTGTCCGTCTGTCCGTCCGTTGGTCCGTCGGTCTGTCAAGACACATTTTCTCTAAAATTAAGCTGAAATCGTGAATAGTTATTTGTAGTATTTAGCGGTCCTAAGAAAGCTTCATTATTAGAAATTTACATACATACATACATACCTTCACGCCTTCATTCCCAGAGTGGGGTAGGCTACAGAATTACCAACAACTCCAAAAAATTGTTGATAACTCTGTAACCACAATTTGCTCAATTAGGCTAAGATGTTTAACAGTGTATATTAGTGACAGGTTGCAAGCCCATCGCCTAACAGTACTACAAGCCTTTATTTATTAATTTGTAATTTATAAATATTTATTTTAGCTGTAATAAAAGCGATCATTAACCAAGATTATTTCTTTTACTATCCATGAAATACACATTTCTTTTAAATTAGTAGTTTTAAAGTAGTAGTGTAACCACAATGAGTGTATTATTAGGTCTCAATTAATGACACGCTCACAGCAATGCTTCAATGCGCCGGGCAGACATCATGTTGGGTAGGCCCATCTTTGATTGACGAATTGAATTTTGCCGTCATTTGCTTCACACGGATGACTTTAACTTTTTGAGGAGCATCTTATGGACGGATGAATCTAAATTCGATGCAGAAATAATTGTGAATTACCACAATTTGCACCACTGGGCAGAAAATAACCAAAACCCTCACGTAAAGAGAGACCCAGAGGATTTCAAAAAAGATATAGCGTTAAAGTTTGGGCTGGTCTGATTGGGAACAGGTTAATCGCGTCCCATAATTTAGCTGATAACATCAAAGGGGCTAATTATCTAGAATTTTTACAAAACGACCTACTCGAATTAGTGGAAGAAGTATTCCAAGAAGATAGGCCCGGTCTGTCTTCTCCCAACATGACGGCTGCCCGGCGCATTGGAGCATTGCTGTGAGCAGGGCTGGGCAGTATTTGAATTACTTCTAATTGAAATACGTATTTAAAATACAAATACGTATTTAGTATTTGTATTTCAATTACTACCTAAAAATGTAATTTGTATTTATTATTTTAAATACCCGACGCCGAGGTATTTTGTAATTTGTATTTCAAATACTTATTGCATCAAAATACATTTTAACAAATACATTTAGCGATCTTATTATAAATGATAAATTGATAATAAAAATTAGCTGATTCGTACATAGACTATAAACACTAGCACCCAGAGCAGTTAGGCCTTATTCCCACGGGCGTTGCACCAACGCCAAAATGCGCACTAGTGTCAAATTGCTGCTAGTGCTATGTGCTACCTGATTGGTTGAATTGGACATTAACGCACGTTTTCGCGTTGGCGCAACGCTCGTGTAAATGTATTTTGTATTTTTGTAATTTGTATTTTAATTAAAAATGGTTAAAATACTGTATTTTGTATTTTATATTTCAAATACCCGTCTAAAAAATATTTTATATTTCGTATTTTAATTACATGCGAAAAAGTAATTTGTAATTTGTATTTCAATTAAAGCAAGGTGTGTATTTTGCCCAGCCCTGGCTGTGAGGGAGCATCTAAATAACGCCAGTGGCCCATTGGCTGGCCTCCGCGGTCGCCAGACCTCATTCCGATCGATTTTTACGTTTGGGGAAGGGCTAAGGAGTTGGTGTACGTAACCGAAGTAGAAAATCGTGAAGATTTAATAAATCGGATAAATGCTGCATTTGATGTAATGAAACCAGAGATGCTGCTACAAGTAACGCCTGTAGAAATGAGAAATCGATGCCGAGCATGCATAAATAAATTACATAGTCAATGATCAACTTCTGTGTTTTCTTTATTTCCTGTAGGTTATTATCACTTTCCTCTAAACAAGTCTCGTAAAAAAATGTCCGCCTTGTTAAAACGAATAACTTTAGCTGTTTTTAAACAAATTGGAATTATTGTGTACCGATCGAAAGGGTATAAACTGAAGATACATACATACATACCTTCACGCCTTCATTTCCAGAGTGGGGTAGGCATAGCTACAGAAGTTGTCAATCGCTTTTAGTTTTTTTTTTAATGCAATGCGAAGTTGGCTGTTTAGATTTCTGTTTACCTCCTTTTGTGGTTGGAGGCCCGTAACTTTTTTTTTAACCGTCGTGTTCCCCAAAAATGAAATTTGTAAGATTCTAGTATTAGCCCAGATGAAATAAAGTAAAAATGTTGCGCGCTTTATAATTTTTTTAAAAGTTATTGAGGTGTTAAATCATGAAATCGGAAAATTTACAAAAAATCGAAAAAAAACAATTTAAAAAAAAACAAAGGGCCTAGGTGTTTTTTTTTTAGTTGACCGCGTAGCAATTGGCCCCCCCTATCCCCAATATACGTATGTCCATCTATCTGCCCAACACCCTGTATAATTACAGATCACAAAATAAAAAAGAGATATCATAAAAAACAGAAAAACATTGGTTCATTATCGGTAAAAAAGAAGAATGACACAATTACGACGAGGGTAACTTATTAATTGTGGTGTCTGATATCATGCAGAAAAACCGGTCAAGTGCGAGTAGGGCTCGCGCGCTGAGGGTCCCGCGCCGCCGCCAGCAGGTGTTCATATATTACAAATTGAAATCGATTCCGAGTCGAATCAGCGCGAGCCCAACTCGCACTTGACCATTTTTTAGGATTTGTTCATTTTCAGGGTGTTCATATAATCATACCAAATTTGACACTAACTGGTATGATTTCCCGAGGTTTTACTTTATTATTTCACTTTCTTTTAAAAAAATGTTAATAAATCCGCCGCTGTAGCACCAGGGACCGAAACCGCTTAGCGCGAAAGGGGTTTTTGATATGTTTTTTGATAGACTAGACTTGTTGTTACCAACCCCAAGGATGCGCTTAGCTTATCGTCGACTTAGCTCAAAGAAAGGGCCACCCGACGATACGGTTAATTCGACTAAGCGCTAAGCCTATTCCAATACCCTATTGTCTGTCACCTTATTCAAGCTTATTCGAACGGTTTCAAGCTGGTTTAACCTCTATGCGCAAGAGTTTAGACGTATTATTGAATTACCTAACAATTGATAGGGTGGTGGCAGGCAGTAGCCGCTTAAACGAGACGGCTAGAGTTCGCCCGAATGCGCAAAAAAGAGAGAGGCGATCGAAGGGGTAATACCCAGTCAATGCTAAGCGCTTAAATATTAAACTACCGAAACCCTATTGAACCGGGTAAGCTCTTTGGATGCGGTTAATTACTTCTAAGGGGTTCGCCCTAACGTTAAGGTGACTCAATCATAGCTAAGCACATCGATTGGCTAACCGAATGATAGGCTAAGCCTATTTGATAGGGTTAATCAAAAGAAGGGGTTTTCCGGTCCCTGTATAGCACATATTCTGAAAAGAAATCAACCCGCTATCTATTACGGTTTAAACTTCAGATGCATCTTTTTAGGGCTCCGTCAGTCAAACTAGGAACCCTAATGTCCGTCCGCAGCCTAGCTCAGTGACTCTTAGTACTAGAAAGTTCTAATTTGGCATAATAGTACATTATTGCCTAGGCAGTGAAGCAGGCAATTGCGGGCCGAGAATTGGTTTAAACGGACGAGCTTGCGAGAAAAAAACTCAAGCTATTCCAGACACAGATAAAAAAGTTACGTTTCAAATAAAATATGGATGTATAAGACTTGTGCCCTCATTTTATTATGGCCGTTTTCACTTTAAAAAAAGTTACAAACTAGATAACAATGAAATTTGTATGCAACATTGCGGGCTTGTGTAGCGAGCACGCAATGTATTTTCTTTTTTAATTTGGGAACTGTCTGTAAACTATGTACTTCGCGTCTCAGTATGGAGTTAGTAATGTCAACTTTTCCGGTCATTTTTAAGAAAATATACATATTAGTCACACCAACAAAGTGGTAAAATAGAACATCAAAAAACAAATTGGGGATGTTTTAATTCTCGTCTACCCCATAGGGGGGGTGTCGTTGGATAGGTATTTTAAACAATTTTAAGATGACGGTATCCGTTTACGAAATATATGCTTTATAGCGCTAATTTTTGTTAGAGTCGTGTCCCCCCCCCCCTCCCCCCTCCTACAGTCAAAACTACAAATACTAAAAATATCATAAACTTAAGCACATAGGTATGTATAATGGGGTCCTCATCTGGCTAAATTAGCGAATAGACTAAGTTCTGCAGTTTTTGCAGTTAATAAAATTCGGAATATAATAGACTTGAAAACCGCTCGATTAGTTTATTTTAGTTACTTCCATAGTATTATGTCATATGGTATTTTACTATGGGGTAGTGGTGCTGACGTAAACAGCATCTTTGTTCTACAGAAGACTGTTTACAAGATGGGTCATAGAGACTCGCTTAGAGATAAGTTCAAAGAAACGAATATATTAACCGTATACAGTCAATATATTTATGAAAATATTATGCATGTTCATAAACACATCGGTAGTTTTAGAAAGAACTGTGACATACATAATGTTAATACCAGGAATAAACATAAGCTCGCAGTGCCCTTTACACGGCTTCACAAAATAAAAAACTCATTCATGGGTAATTGTATAAGGTTCTATAATAAGCTCCCAAGTAGTGTTACTCATTTATCAGTAAATAAATTTAAGAGTTACGTTAAACGTCAACTAATTTCTAAAGCGTATTATAGTATTAAAGATTATATAAATGATGACAATGCTTGGGACTGAATTATTTGTATTACAATTATTAATGACCGTGGAGACTATATGCATCTCCTTGTATGCTTATTATTTTAATTTGACATCTGGAGACTCTTTACATCAACAAAATTGACCGTGGAGACTTTCTACATCTCCCTTGTTTGTGTTTGTTGTTTTGTTTTTTTGTTTAATTACCTACTTACCTATATTTAATTTTAATTTGACATTTGGAGACTCTTTACATCTCCGGAATTGTATTATTATTTTAACCTGACATTTTTATTAATTTCATTATTATTACTACTGGGACCTGTACATCCCTGTGACATTTAAATTAGATAGCTTATGTTTAGTATTGTAATAAGTTCTTTATTTAAAAAAATGGCTTACTGTTGAGTTTCTTGCGGTGCTTCTTCTCAACAATGGTCTCTTGAAGCGCTGGTAGATGGTAGATTCAGACTTGTAAAAGTGCCTACAGGGCCTACTTACAGAATAAATGTTTTTTTTTTTTTTTTTTTTAATGAATTTAATAGGAAAACTCTCACTACTAAGTAGACTTCAGCGGTTATTGAGTTACAGTCAGCATCATAAATACAGGGTGTCCCAGAAATAGCACGTCACAGTGACACCGGAGATTCCCCAGCCTCAGACGATCTAAACCAGCCTAACATGACCTCAGTAAAAGTTGTACCGTTTTCGAGTTATACCAATTTAAAGATTTTTCCAATTTCTCACCTCTTTTGACATTGTAAGTGCCCGCATTTACGGGGATAGCTTTAGAATTTAGTTTTTTTTATTTATGCGCTTTTATGAATAGTTGATTAAGATGATAGAAGCATTATTATGTCAATAACTAATGTAAAAGTTGGAAAAATACTGTTATGAACTTGACTTAAATTATCATCAACATAGTAATTTCAACTTTGAACACCTGCTATAACTTTTTTTTACTAGAAACGAAATGAGCAATTAACTTTAAAAACATGCGTATTTTATGCCAATTCTAAAATGGTATAACACATGATTAGTATCTTAATGCAAAATAGTAAGAATTCGTATCACATTTGCCAATATGGATCCTCGGAAACCAATGCTAATCATCTAAAAAATTATCTTGTACTACGATATCTCATTTGCTTGTGCTCTTTTGAAGAATATGATTGATTTTTGAGTGGCCAAGGTTCAAAAATAATAAAAAACAGGTTTAACTTTCATTCGTTCTTACAATAAATGTTCGAATTGTTTCCCTCCGACTCTAAGGCACAAATGGCATCTTCGGATAAAATTTCGGTTTAATTTTCATAAACTGGTTTCCGATATGTCTCGGGCTGCATCGAAGACACGTCGCCTTAGTTCCTCTTCGTTACTTATTGGTTTTGAATAAATATTGTCTTTCAAACATCCCCAATACAAAAATCGGTGTCCTGCCGTTTGACCAAAAGTCATTTGGCAAAATTACACTTGACAAACAACGTTTTGCAAAAAAATGTTAAGTCAATTGATCATTTTACTACTAGCCATTTTACAAATGACTTACTTTTCCAAATGATCAATAGTTCAATTTACATTTTACGGGGAAGACGAATCAGGGCATGACCGACTCGGATAGGTTAGGTTAGAAGGCAAAGGCGTTCCTCCGCAAAGGCCTTCGAGGTTGTTTTTTTTTCTGCTCAGAAATAGGTAAACTAATTGCTAAATGATCAATTGCTAAGTGAGTTTTTGTAAGATGATACTTTTGTCAAATGTGTCGTTTACTAAATGATCATTTGGTGAAAAGTTGTTTTTCTAATGACTTTTTGTCAATAATTTTTTGGTCAAACATTAGTGAACCACAAAAATCATTTTACAAAGCGAAATCAACTTCCGTTTTAATGGCAGACTTTTTAGTTACTTTTTATTTTATTGATTTGAGTTTTGTCATTACTTATCACCAGGGGTCGGACAAAAAGTGCGGATGACGTCAAACCACTTATAGGATGAATTCAAATAGTATTTTTGATTTTTATAATCAATTATTATCAGGGGTCGGAATTTTCGTAGCACTTTTGAGCTGTCATAGGGACTTCTCGTTTATCGACTTCGGATATACATATTTTATCGATACATTATAGAACACAACATGTTAAAGAAGATTAAAAATATAGGTAAAGCACAGGCGGTATTATCGCTAAAGAGCGATTTCTTTCAAATAACTTTCGAGTAAATGAAAACGTGAAATAGAGATTTGCAATGAAAATAATGAAAAGTTAATAGTTAACATTTTAATCAGTTCAGTTCAGTGTTTTATCATTTATGAATTTCATGTTCAGTCTGTTTTAGTGCAAACAAGACTAAGTGTTTCCTCATTCGTTTTTCTATAAAATAAATAGAGTGTCATTATCTAAAAGAGATCGCTCTTTAGCGATAAGACCGCCTGTTGTTTACCTATACTTTTAATCTTCTTTAACATGCTGTGTTCTATAATGTATCGATAAAATATGTATATCCGAAGTCGATAAACGAGAAGTCCCTATGACAGCTCAAAAGTGCTACGAAAATTCCGACCCCTGATTATTATTACCTGTGTGGTCACAGGGTTAGAATAGGGCCCATCCATGTCTTCTCGTGGATGGCGTAAGAGACGACCAAGGGAATAATAAAGGCTTCTAGTATTCTTAGGCGATGGGCTTGCAACCTGTCACTAATACACTGGTAAACATCTTAGCCTGATTGTGCAAAACGTGGTTGCAGAATTATCAACAACTTATTTAAGACTGCTTGGTAATTCTGTAGCTCTGCCTACCCCACTCTGGGAATGAAGGCGTGAGTTTATGTATATATGTATGTATTTATTAACAATTATCACTTATAATTTATCAACCTCTTTATTAAACGATATCGCCACTTGAAATGAGTAAGTACGTTTTTGACTGACACATTGTCAATCAGATGAACAATAAATTGACTTCGTTAATTTTTCACTATTGTATCTTCACGATTATATTTAGCTAAAATTTATATTTACTAATGTATAAAAAACATCATCCTGTGTGCAAGATTAGGTACGTCAATTTTACGTCATCCGCACTTTTTGTCCGACCCCTGCTTATCACCCATGTTCACTGCGTCCGTTTTCCTGTGGTGTACCTGAACTAAATCGACTTGGCATTCCTCTGGACTCTCATTTTGATTGTGGAACTGAAACGACTACTCGGCACTCTTAACGGAAGTTGATTTCGGTTTGTAAAATGATTTTTGTATTGGGGATGTTTGAAAGACAATATTTATTCAAAACCAATAAGTAACGAAGAGGAACTAAGGCGACGTGTCTTCGATGCAGCCCGAGACATATCGGAAACCAGTTTATGAAAATTAAACCGAAATTTTATCCGAAGATGCCATTTGTGCCTTAGAGTCGGAGGGAAACAATTTGAACATTTATTGTAAGAACGAATGAAAGTTAAACCTGTTTTTTATTATTTTTGAACCTTGGCCAACCAAAAATCAATCATATTCTTCAAAAGAGCACAAGCAAATGAGATATCGTAGTACAAGATAATTTTTTAGATGATTAGCATTGGTTTCCGAGGATCCATATTGGCAAATGTGATACGAATTCCTACTATTTTGCATTAAGATATCATGTGTTATACCATTTTAGAATTGACATAAAATACGCATGTTTTTAAAGTTATTTGCTCATTTCGTTTCTAGTAAAAAAAAAATATAGCAGGTGTTCAAAGTTGAAATTACTATGTTGATGATAATTTAAGTCAAGTTCATTACTGTATTTTTCCAACTTTTACATTAGTTATTGAAAAAATAATGCTTTTATCATCTTAATCAACTATTCATAAAAGCGCACAAATAAAAAAAACTAAATTCTAAAGCTATCCCCGTAAATGCGGGCACTTACAATGTCAAAAGAGGTGAGAAATTGGAAAAATCTTTAAATTGGTATAACTTGAAAACGGTGCAACTTTTACTGAGGTCATGTTAGACTGGTTTGGTTCGTCTGAGGCTGGGGATTTTCCGGTGTCACTGTGACGTGCTATTTCTGGGACACCCTGTATAGTGGCAGTCAATAGTTCCAAATATACAAATTTGTTTGTAGTAACGGCTTCAGAACCGTACCAGGCATATTTCACTTCTATACAAAGCGACAAAGTAGGTCCGGTCAACACGTAAAAGTATTGAATACATATAAAATATATGTATAATGCTGGCCGAACGCGCCTAAATAAACCATATTAACTCCTATTGAAAGTTCATTTTTCGTAGTTTACTGCGAACGTATAGTTATACCTACGTTTGCTCGCTCGAACGGTAGGGTTGTCAACACATCGAAAATATTAATATAAATTAACAGGTACACATTATGAGAAAAACAGTTACTTGAATAATCAAAATATAATATTTATTTGTTATTTTATTTTTTATTGTTTTACACAGGTTTTACATATGATTCAACTTTAAAAAATGCTGTCGCAAGTTTTTGTTGGACCGGAATAATCGGTTGTTAAATTTCATACATACATACATACATACCTTCACGCCTTTATTCCCAGAGTGGATGTCGTACGAGGCGACTAAGGGAATAAGGGCTTGTTAAATTTCAATACGGTAAAAATTCGAAATCTAATGAATAGTTTTAATTACTTACATTACATTCACCAAAATAATTCAAAGAAACAACAACACACCACACACATCTAACCGAACTTGACGTAATGACTAGAATGTACCTACTACCACAGATTAAGTAAGAGTACTACTCGCCTACTTGCATCTCGCTTGACGTCAAAAACCGGTCGAGCGAGTTGACATCGCCGCGCGCGGGCATCCTTGATGTATTAGCATCGGCAACTATGTTCCGTCAGGCGGTGATTATCGGACGTACCTAGCTCAGATAAATATCTGTTACGTAGTAACTCTTACTTAATCTGTGACCGTACACTGAGCATGCTCCGGCATGCTTTTGCACTGTTTTTCAAGTTAGGACTTAGGACGGACGGACGGACGGACAGCGGAGACATATTAATAGTACCCCGCCGGGCTCCCTTCAGGTACGGAAGCCCAGTCATGATCCCCAAAAAAACAACATCGTTCATAAAACACAACAGTATATTGTAAATTCAAAACCTCTCGCCGGCGCGCGCGCAGACTAGAGCCGACCAATAACAACAAGATACGATATCGTCGGTGATACTGCAAATAACTAACAAATTTATGATAGAGCAAAATAAACCTTACTGACTTATTAAAAAGGTGCATTTTGCTCCTTATTTAAAATGTTACTTACGCTGTTTTGCAGTTTCACCGACGACATATTACATCGATCACTGATCATCCCCTGGGGGCTAAATGTGGAAAAATCACCCGTCACTTTCTCACACGTATATACACGTATAAGTACAGTCAACGTCAAAAGTAAGTGATCAAAATTAACATTTCAAAACATGTTCAAGCATGACGCCCCAGATAAAACAGATTATAACAAAGTGTCATTTTTAACTGAATATTTAATTAGTCAAAAGAAAATGATCATAAAAGATGCCATAACTGTCTCTTTACAGAACATTTCAAAAAATAATAATTATTTATTTTACCTAAGTGTCAAGACTGTCAAGTGTCCAACAAGATAAAGTCAAAATTACAAAATCTCGAAATGAAAACTAGGGTTATCACGGCAGTAAAAAAGGATTTATTCTAAATGTTGCAAAAAAAAAACAAAGCGAAGTAGTACGAACTTATTTCAACCCTTGACGGGAATGAGAGGTGTTATAGTTGTTTCGCGTGTTTGTCTTACGAGTATAACCGACACTAACCGAACGTCTGACTAGTATTCCGAAGTGGTCTTGAGAAGACATGAAGGCCCAAACATTCATATTCACTTACATGTGATAGTTTGGTAGTATTACTGACTATTGCTATTTTAGAAAATCAGTTTAATTTGAAACACTCAGTAATGACTTTAACTGTTTGAATGGCATGTCACTTACTTATGACACATTACGAGCTAATTTACTTATGCTAAACTACAATAATCAGATACATCTGTCTTAATTTATTGTATATACTATTTTGAGACCCTATTTCATCAGTTTCTTTTGCTGTTGACTGTACGAGAGTAACAGATGCTTTGGCCACATTTTGTCTCGCGATAAACGCAACCATACTAGGCCCCTCACTATCGCGGGAAGCGAGTTAGTTTTATCGTCGGTGAGACTGCAAAACCGCGTAACATTTAAAAAAAAGAGCAAAATGCACCTTTTTAATAAGACGGTAAGGTTTATTTTGCTCTATCATATTTTTTTTAGTTACGCGGTTTTGCCGTATAACCGACTTTATGCTATGTACAGATACAATAGACTTCTTCATTTCGATTACCTTTCGCCGTTTCTCAGCCACTTTTTTGTGCTAACAAACCGTGCATCTTTCGGCAAAATAACACGTGGAACATACATTCTAACTGTGAATATGTTATTTCTCATACAATTGACACTTTAAAACACCGCATACGGCTATAAAAACACTAATAAATATCGAATATACAAAATATAATAATTCTTATTTGTAGAAAATTGCTTATTGTCGCGTATTACCTCCACACCTAGTGCCGTAGAACCCCGTCACAATGACAGCGTCAAGTCATGAGAAATGATTTAAGTCAAAATCATCATTTGCCGGAAACACGAGATTCCCCTGGGATGTGCTAATTATCGTAATAAATAGTTCGTGTCTATTTTCAAACTTAGAAAGAATGCCACATATTAAAAAGCGTATCACTTCGTTTGTCCTAATTTCAATTGCCATAATTGTATTATTTGCCATAACACTCATTTGCCGTAAAAACATTTGAAACCATAAACCCTTCAGGTAATTTTTACATGTCACCGTATAGAGCCCAATAGTTTAGGTTAGGTTAGTTTAGGTTAGTTTTATGACAATTCTGAATAGTTGACGGTTTTAGAAAAAAATACTTATGGTATGGCATATGAATATTATGGCAAGTGATACAATCCTGGCAATTGGAAATAGGGCAAACGATAAAGAACCATTACAAAGACTATTCAGTTCGACAAAATGAGTATTGAGTACAAAATACTTGATTTTAATATCTAATATCGCTAACTAAAATATAAGGCACGCACAAAACCACCTCAACAGACCCTGGCTGACACTTGTCAACAAAAATACTCTTTCACAATGTTATACGACATATTATAGACAAATGTAAAACTGTCTCAAGCGTTGAAAGAGCGAACTTGTGGAGAAATCCATACTTGCTCATACGGGTAACATAACATTTTACTCATTGTAATTAAAAATGAAAACTTTACGTATGTTTATTGGTGCACGCCTGGTCATTGATTAGCACTACGTAAATTTGTATCAGATTGTTCAGCTGATATTTATGTAAAATATCCCACAGAATCCATAGTAAGTAATATCGTTTGTCCGAATTATTGTTTCTCATAAACTGGTCGTCAGCTGAGTCAGACAACTTTACCAAAGCAACCAAAAGTTTACCAAAACTACCTGCTGTTAGCTTAGGCTAGGGTTGTACTATATACAGGGTTGACAAAAGGAACGCAACGGACGGCAACTACCTTCAATATCGGAAATAGCAAATTTTACGCAAAGGGGTTTACTTTTATTTTTGAAAACAATTATGACTGCATTCGTGGATTTTTCAAATTTACACATACATACATACATACCTTCACGCCTGTAATCCCAGAACGGGGTAGGCAGAGCTACAGAATTACCTACAACTTTAAAAACTTGATGATAATTCTGTAACCACATTCTGCACAAATAGGCTAAGATGTTTGTTTAAGATGTTCAGCGTATTAGTGAGTGTTTGATTTTTCCTTCTTTAATCGGAAATCAAACTGGTAGATTATAACAAATTTATAAAGAAGGTTTTTTTCAATTTAAGGGTGTATGTGTTATAGTCATAATTGAACACTATCAATGATCCTTTCGATCTGTATTATATTATAAAACACTACTTTATTGTATTGTCATTTTGTCATATTCGACCAGTTCGATTCTCGGTTGAGGAAGAGGTTTTTTTTTTTAAATCCAATAATGCAGTATTTTTTGTTTTCAAAAGGCAAGTCTTTTTGCGTAGAACTTGCTATTTGTTCCATTGTTGAAGGATAAACGAGATTTGGAAATGTATTAGGACAAATGACGATTAGGGATTCCAATATGGACCCATTTATTTATAGTAAGTTTTGTCTGCCGCTTTCTATTTCTGCATAAAAAATACTGAATTCTATTGTTTGTAAACAGTAATAGCAAAGGTAGCAAAGTTAAATGAGCGCAGATGAACAGCCCCTCAAGTAGGTTCTTTCAACGCTGTACAAATATACAAATATCACTTGATAACGCGGTAACCACTAACACTAATTCAACAAATATACAAAACTTATGATATGAGTAAACCAACTCGTCTGGCAGTCAATGTAGTCATCTCTTTCTCTTCCAGCGGTCGGTAAGGCCCGCTCGCCTGCGTCGCTACCACCCACTAACATTACGCAGTGAAGGTTAGGGGTTAGACAGTACCGGTCCAATGCTAAAATATCATCATCAACATCATCATCATCATCATCATGTCAGCCGAAAGACGTCCACTGCTGGACATAGGCCTCCCCCAAGGCTCTCCACTCAGACCGGTCTTGTGCTTTTTGCATCCACCGCGTTCCCGCGATCTTCACAAGGTCGTCACTCCGTCTTGTTGGAGGCCTACCTACAGCTCGTCTGCCAGCTAAAATATGCATCGATAAAATCCTCTCATAAATATATAACGTTCTTATTACACTGGAATAAAGTGCATTGGGACAATTTTTTGCGTCTGTTGCGTTCTTCCATATACAGGGTGTCCCAGAAACCGACGTCAACCTGCCTAGGGCTGATAGAGCAGCTCATAAGCTATCGATTTAACTCCCATGTATGTTCAGCAATTGTTATTAGTTTCCGAGATATTGATCATTTAAATCGGAATTTTTGCCATTTTTCCTTATGTCCGTGATACGAAAAAAATCTAAATTCATGTATTAATAAATATATTTTTTTGGGTTTTCTTGCATGATTAGAATCACTACACTACATACACGGGGGTGAAATCGATAGCTTATAAGCTGCTCTATCAGCCCTAGGCGGGTTGACGTCGGTTTCTGGGACACCCTGTATAGTGTAAACACACTAGGTATATTTATTTATTAAAACTTTATTGCAAAATGCACAGAAAAATAAATGGCGGACTTAATGCCTTGAGGCATTCTCTGCGTCAACCGTTGGGCAAAACAGAGACAAGTAGAGGTTGGCGCTAAATTTTATGAAACTTTAAGTTAAGAAATAGATTTACACTTGACCGTAAAATGATACCATAAAGGCATACCATTTTGGTCCTCAGGGTCGGCAGTGTATTTGCAATCTTTATGATAGCCTTCCCCATGCCATAAATAAGTCGTCGAGCCATCATCAGACTGTATTAGAGTAGAATACAACTACAATATGTCATATTTATTGTTCTAAAACAGTTAAGACTGCACGGAGCTAACGTCGAGCGTCCAGTGGCGCCCTCAATACTATTATTGTGTTTTCTGATAAACTAAAGAATTTCCATGGAATTGGACGATGCTTTTTTGTAGCGCAAGTAAAAACACAATTCATGGGATACGTAACAAACTTTGATAACAGTTACCCTTTGAGTAGTCAGCTTAACGGGAAAAGGTGGCCACTTTTTTCCGTTAAGTTGATAACTCTGTAGGAAGAGAGGACAATAGAGAGATCTCTCTCCAGGCGGGTGTTATGCCTGGGGACCGAAGTCCATTAGGATGAAGTTGGAAGTGGTATATATGTCAACCGACTTTAGAAACTTCGTTAGCGCGTTGTAGGATTTCTTAGTTCCGCTGTCTGACACTGTTGGCGCTAGCGAGTTGTTGATACAAGTTTCCGTTAGATGTCGCTAGGTCGCCACAACTCGAAGGTCAATTGTTAGTGAACTATTTGATATATCCTTTAAATTGTGGTTTCATTTGTAGTACAAAAATGCACCGTCCGATTTTAAGAAAATACTTTAGTTTATTAGAAAACTCAATAATTGTAATGAGGGCGCCACTGTACACCCGGCGTGCGCTCGCGCAGTCTTAAGTGGTCGTTAAAGCTGAAAACTGTTAGTTCCCGGGTTATAACCACAATGCTTATCCTGGTAAGGCCCAGTGTGCAATAGGGTGTACATTATCAAGGCAATTTACTTTGAACTCTGATGCAATAAGTATAAGGTTTATTTTCCTATGTTCATAAACTGAAAATTGCATTTTCGAACAATCGCAATTGAACTTTATTCCCTTGGTTGTAGATTCAAAGTCCCAGTTACAAAAAACTCCCATTTTGCAGTATGGTGGGCCTTGCGAGGTTATAACAATATTTAGAACGCCCAGACTCAAACATATTATTATATTCTTAGTTAAACCTACTTGCACAATAGACAATAGCTGCATTCATTCCACTGCTGGGCAGACCTTTTTATCGTATCGTTAAAATGTTCGTACGCTTTCATTTTACAATAACTTTCTTGAATTGAACTTATTTATCGCTGCGTATTTTCTGTGCGTCATTTGGTCCTTCGTCCCGGAGCAATCTCTTCTCGTCTCAGACCTCACATCACAAGGTTGACATCTACAGAGAGCAGGGACCTCCTTGTGCTTCGAGCCGGATTCTCAAACCTTTAACAATGATGTTAGTATTAAATATACGTGCAATGGAATACTTCATGTCAAGTTGTTTATCGGCAGGGAGCGAAACTTTAGTGCCGGTGACGTCATTATGACGCAAATTCACATATAGGATGATTTTATATAAAAAATATTGCGACATCGCACTGATTCTCAAAGATGCTATAGTGATAATGTAAATATTTAGATAATGACAAAGACGATACGAATAAAATATTTCGTTGGAGCATTCTAACGAAAAATATTATTTCCACTAGTAAATGAAAGACATTACTTAAATGAAATTTCGAAGTATGCAGAACAATTAAAATTCAAACATAATATCCCATGTGCTTGGTTGTTTGCAATGTTTTTCTAAATTGCTAACTTTTGCTGTTAAAACATTTTTCATTATTTACAATCAGAAAAGGAAACGTCTGCAAATACGGCTGTACAGACTACACGGCGACTTCGCTCGACCGAAACAACAATGTTTCGGTTATATTTACAATTTACAAATAGATAAATAATTCAATATAAAGGGTATAGCCGGGTAAGCATGGAGAAACTGCCCTTAGCGAAAAAAATAATTTCCTTTTACTGGGTTATTAACCTTTACATAAGTAGTGCTTTCACCAAAATTTAAGCCTCAAATCCTTCAGGTTTAAAAAAAAGCCGCATAAAAAGAAATAACATTTTTATTTTATTTTAGCCAAAGTACTAATCCGATTTCTTTGTAATTTGGATATGTTGTACATACAATTAAGGTCGCTTTCTAAAAAAAAAATTAATGAATTATCTCTTGAAAAAAACCAAAAAAAAACGAGTTAATAATTTTCAAAAAAATACTTTCGACATTGCGACAATTTCCAAATTTACATATTTTATGTAGAATTTAATGATGTTTAACATTTTTTTTTTTCAAAAGCTAAAATCGGGATTAACAGTGTGAATAACTTGAATTTGTAACATCCCATACATTCTTTTCAAACAAAATAACCTATTACACTATGAAGTTATATTTCCAACGCATTTTGAATTTGGAACGCGACTTATTTTACTGAGTGCGAACTCATGCGAACCTTAAAATCCGTGGCTGTATGCGGCTAGGGCTTACGGCATTCAGACAATTAAAAAAAAACAAAAAGGCAAATGGTATGGTATATAGAATATATCCAGTATTTAAACTGACACTCACTAAGTACACGAGTGCATACTTAGTGTGTGTCAGTTTATACTGGACAAAATTCAATATACGAGGTTGAGTCACAGAACCGTCGATATATGTATGGGATATTAAAAAATGCGTACTCCGTAGCCGTATGTATATATAGCCACAAAAGCAATTTATAGTGCAAAACGTCACATTTTAAATTCAAATTCGTTAAGATAGCGTTCAAAATATGTATACTTCATTCATTTATTGTCAACTTGGTTTTGCTTGTATGAAGATAAAGTGTTATAGGATGTCACAAATTCGATTTTTCTAACTGTTAATCCCGATTTTAGCTTTTGAAAAAAATATGTTAAACATCATTAAATTCTACATAAAATATGTAAATTTGGAAATTGTCGTAATCTCGCACGTTTTTTTTTTTTTTTTTTAAATTATTAACTATTTTTTTTTTGGTTTTTTTCAAGAGATAATTCATTATTTTTAAGTAAAATAAGTCGCGTTCCAAATTCAAAATGCGTTGGAAATATAACTTCATAGTGTAATACGTAGAAGTTATTTTGTTTGAAAAGAATGTATGGGATGTTACAAATTCAAGTTTTTCACTGTTAATCCCGATTTTAGCTTTTGAAAAAAAAAAGTTAAACATCAATAAATTCTACATAAAATATGTAAATTTGGAAATTGTCGCAATCTCGCACGTATTTTTTTTTTTTTTTTGAAAATTATTAACTCGTTTTTTTTTGTTTTTTTTTCAAGAGATAATTCATTAATTATTTTTTTAGAAAGCGACCTTAATTGTATGTACAACATATCCAAATTACAAAGAAATCGGATTAGTACTTTGGCTAAAATAAAATAAAAATGTTATTTCTTTTTATGCGGTTTTTTTTTAAACCTGAAGGATTTGAGGCTTAAATTTTGGTGAAAGCACTACTTATGTAAACGTTAATAACCCAGTAAAAGGAAATTATTTTTTTCGCTAAGGGCAGTTTCGCCATGCTTACCCGGCTATACCCTTTGTTATTGTCTTCAACAATCTTCTTTTTAATATGACAATGACAGTCAATTATCTTTTTTATAAGTACCGGCCGTCTCACCTCAAGTGTCAATATTTGTACAGTAAAGAGGCCAATAAGTTGTTAGTGATGATGTTCAATCTAGATAAAAACACTCCGTACGTAGCGTGACGTCATAAGCCTGTCATCGGCAAAAAAGTTTCGCTCCCTGTTTATCGGTATTCCTTCGGAAACTACTTAATTTACCAGGATCAAAAGTATCCTACGCCAAATTTCATTTAAAACAGTGCAGCTGTTTAGGAGTGGTTTAAACACAAACATCCATACGAACCTTCACATTTATATGCTAATAGTAGGAGACGAGAAGTGTCTACGCTTACGGTTGACTTTTGAAACAGAAGCAGATAGTGTTCTTCAAGGTCCATCGCGGCAGTTAATAAGATTAGCATAATCTGCTTATATAGATCAAACTAAGGAGTTCCAATAAGTCTACGATAAGTATAGCGGAGATCCTGTCGCCACCTTCCGAGACTATCATCAGACCAGCTCTTAGATAGCATAATATTGCATTGTCATCGGGTTTACATATGTGGTCCAAATTTCAGCCCAGTCCATTAACGGGATCTAATTCAAAATTGACTTACAAATATTAACGGACAACTTACAAACATCGAACAGTTAATTAAGTGAACCCTAGTTAGTTAGTTAGTTAGGGTCCCTCACCTGCCGCTACTGCAGCGTGAGCGCCACGTCGCGCAGCGCGGCCTTGATGGCGTCGTAGGTGGCGAACGAGATGCCCACCGCCACCGGGCCCTTCACCCAGTTCATGCTGAGCCCCTTGAAGAAGCCGCGCCAGCCTTCCTCGCTGCAAACACCATAGTTTCACCTTTATCAATTAAGTTCAAAACCTACCCCCAAAAAATAAAACCAAAAAAACTACATGACAGAGAGAAGGTGAAAAAGGGGGGGGGGGGGTATTTTAGATGGTATCCCCTTATTTACTATAAAATCAATGGCTATAATATCACTTTCACTAAATGCATTTGCTATAATCAGTCACATGCTATACATTCAAATGCTATAACAGTTCGTTTCCATAATCTTCAGTTACTAAACGTTTTAGATGCTATAAAATTATTAAGCTATTGCATAGCTTCTATCGCGGGCCTTGAGCGCGGGGACCGAATCCAGAAATTCCGTAACGAAAAAACCTCACGCTCCCCACTCCGACGGGCACGGAGGTGTGGCTTGAAGGCCGTGCATCGTCTAACGTCGTTTCAGTTCGGCAGTCTTCGACACGGCGTTGTGTGCGTTTGTACGACATGCAATAGCTTTACCGCGGCAGTCCCCGAGTGCCACACGTCTTTTTTGCTATACTTTCAAATTTTATAAAACAAAAAAAAACTAATAATTATTAGCCACAAGCTTTAAATGATATAACTTATGTCATGTCCTCATGTCACATAAGATTTATTTACTTTAACCTTTTACATCTCTAATCATCGCTAGCTAAAACATGGTGTTTTGACTTTCCAGAAAATGCAACGAGCAATCCTAATCAGGGCAGAACCGACTCGGATAGGTTAGGTCACTTTTTTTTTATCTGCCATAAAAATCTAAAACATATCAAACATAACAGAGTTTGCGAGATATTAAATAAAGGGAGTCTAAATAAGGAAGGAAAGGACGTAATTAATTGTCAATATTCTAGATTTTAAATAGTAGGTGAAATAAACTTTATAGGAAATAAATATTATAAAACACAATTATATAGATTTTAAATGTTATGCATGATGAATTGATGAACATTCGTTTTTTTTATTATATTAAGTGCACATTATAGAAAATGGCTATTATAACAAATGACTGATTATAGCAAGTGATTTTATAGGAAATGAATTTATACCATCTAATTTTATGACACTTGATTTTATAGGAAATATGGTACCCATTTTAGATAGTTTGTAAACTGCGTTTTAACTTATTTTTCTCAAAAATAACCGGAAAAGATTACTAACTCTATACTGAAACGCGAAGTACATAGTTTACAGGCAGTTACCAAATTATAAAAAAATTGCATACAAATTTCATTGTTATCTAGTTTGTAACTTTTTTTAAAGTGAAAACGGCCATAATAAAATGAGGGCACCAGTCTTATACATCCATATTTTATTCGAAACGTAACTTTTTTATCTGTGTCTGGAATAGCTCGAGTTTTTTTTTCTAAAAAAAGCTTGCGTTTCTCCAAACATAAAGGCGGTAAAGAGTGATGTTATTTCACGTGAAATGTCTATTTATATGCGATTTGTATCTTGCGATTTTTGAGAAAAGCACTATACATGCCTCGGCAGGAACGGCAATTGCCTGCTTCACTGCCTAGGCAATAACGTACTATTACAAGTTAATCGTGATGATGGGCGACCTGTAGACGACACGCAGCGTGTGCGCGATGGAGCGGTGCTTGTACGTGCCGTCCGGGCGGCGCGGCGCGGTCTGCAGGCGGCGGCGCGCGATGTCCAGCGGGTACGACGCCGTCTGCCCCAGCGCGCCCGCCGCGCCGCCAAACGCCACGTTCATCAGCGCGCCCTGCTGCGCGCCGAACTGCTCTGCAACAGGTATCACCATACTTTATTGTAATGTTTAAAAGTCTGGCCGTTGGAATGATTAGTAAAGTAAAGTCATGAGGTAAAACGCTTTGTGTCAGGATGGCCGTGTCGGAAATCGAAAAAACTAAGTGAAGTCACGAGGACGCGAGATGTGTCAGGATGGCCGTGTCGGAAATAGAAAGAACTAAGTGAAGTCACGAGGACGCGAGATGTGTCAGGATGGCCGTGTCGGAAATAGAAAGAACTAAGTGAAGTCACGAGGACGCGAGATGTGTCAGGATGGCCGTGTCGGAAATATAAAGAACTAAGTGAAGTCACGAGGACGCGAGATGTGTCAGGATGGCCGTGTCGGAAATAGAAAGAACTAAGTGAAGTCACTCGAGAACGTGAAATGTGTTAGACAGATTAAGTGACTATATCGGAGACTTATTAGGGAAATCAATTATAATCATCTGTTTTATTGCGAACCTTCTGGCCAGAAGGTTCTTGAGTGGCGTCCGCGGACCGGGAGACGAGCTGTGGGTAGGCCTCCAACAAGATGGAGTGACGACCTTGTAAGGATCGCGGGAACGCGGTGCATGCGAAAAGCACAAGACCCGTCTGAGTGGAGAGCCTTGGGGGAGGCCTATGTCCAGCAGTGGACGTCTTTCGGCTGACATGATGTGTTATTGCGAATGAGATTGGGTTCAGTAATTCAGAACTCACCAAGATATTTGTGCTTGAGTGTGTCGTATGTGAAGAAAGATACGCCCGCGTACGGCACCACGCCCAAAACCGTCGCGCCGTAGCCTCTGTGGACAAACGCACAACACAATTTAATTATTATTCAAGATATTTTTTAGATCGGTGTATAGATTAATAAGTGGATGAATGTCGAGGAAGAGAGGACAATAGAAAGATCTCTCTCGAGGCGGGTGTTATGCCTGGGGACCGAAGTCCGTTGGGATGAAGTTGGAAGTGGTATATATGTCAGCTGACTGTAGAAACTTCGCTAGCGCGATGTAGAACACTTAGTTCCGCTGTCTGACGCTGGTGGCGCTAGCGAGTTGGTTGATACAAGTTTCCGTTAGATGTCGCTAGGTCGGCGGTCGCCACAAATGTTTGGATGCATGGATGAAAGGATGGTTGGGTGAGAAGAAAATAGGAGCCCGTCGTTTCTCTTATACACATATTTTTTGGAAATAATATCATTGTTGACATATGTACAAACAAGAGACAACGATTATAAAATAGACAATTTTTTTGCACGAACTAAACACGAACTTATCCCTTAAAGGTATCTTCCAGTGAACCTTTGAGCGATAGATTATTGATAGTCATACATTTTTTATCGATAAATCTTTTCAGATTTTCTTAAATATCTAACGTGTAGACAAGGCATGGTTAGGTTAGGATTAATTTATCAAAATCCTAAAAAGCATTTAATTTTTAAATACGCCATTTCTCGCGACTATTATATGACCTAAACCGCATTATACAACTAATAGCGGTAGGCGATATAGACCCGAAAAAGTGGAAATGAATTAGTACTCCACTCCTTACCACGCCCAACTTCTACGAATGTGGCGCAGGTCATGGATGGATGAATGGCTGATGCATGACGGAAGCTGCTGGTGTAGACCCACCTGTAGAGGGTCATGAGCCCCTCCTCGTGCGCCACCTTGACGAACACGGCGCGCAGCGTGGGGTACCGCGCCGCGCTGGTGACGGCCATGCGCGCGCGCGCCAGGTCCAGCGGGTACGTGGCGCTCTGGGACGTCACGCCGGCCAGCGACCCCGCCACTAGATGCCGGAATTTGTGCTGCCTGTAACAAGCCACGCGTTCTGACATTTGAGAACAAAAAAATAGATACAATTTTGAAAAACAATATTCAATTTTAGTAAGTCTACATACATACATACATACCTTCACGCCTTCATTTCCAGAGTGGGGTAGGCAGAGCTACATAATTACCAACAACTCCAAAAACTTGTTGATAACTTTGTAACCACAATTTGCACAATTAGGCTAAGATGTTTAACAGTGTATATTAGTGACATGACAGGTGGCAAGCCCATCGCCTAACAGTACTGCAAGCCTTTATTCCCTTAGTCGCCTCTTACGACTTACACGGGAAGACATGGAGTGGCACAATTCTAAGCCGGCAACCACACGGGTAGTAAGTCTAAAAAACAGTAATTTGAGTTTTACATGAGTTGGATTATTTTTTATGAAAGCATATTAATATCTCACTTGTATTAACTGTGAGGTTTTTTTTCGATCCAATACTTAGTTTAGACGCCGAGCTTACGCCGGATGTACGTACAGTGGCGCTTCCATTGTGCTAGGTTATAAGTTGGTGTTCATTTTTCCTTTTCTCTCTCTATCTCTCTCGTAAGATTTTGGTGTGTTTTCCTACCGAAGCTATTTATGGTTATTCAATATATTTTTTAATTTAATATTTATAGATTTATATAATGCTAGACTAAGTAGTACCATTGTAATACTAAATATATTTAAAAAATTAGTGACTGCTGAGTTTCTTGCGGCGTTTCTTCTCTGCAGTGGTCTCCTCTCGTGAAGCGCTGGTAGATTCTTGACGTGTAAAAGTGCCCGTGCTTACTGAATAAATGTTATTATTTTTATCTTTATCTTCATCTTTAACTTTATTAAAGTGTTTTCAAATATATTTTTTGAAATCGAAAAGTGGTTATTTATTGTAACATTTATAGGATATACGAGTATGTCATAATTTAATAACTATTAACTTCCATGTAATGAATTTACCGGGAACAAATGGCAACTATTTTCAATAAAGTTACTCCCTTCGAGGACAAATCAGTCGCTTAACGACTTTATTCAAATAAGTTAAGACTGCGCCGAGCGTACGCCGGATGTACATTGGCGCCCTCATTAATATTATTGAGTTTTCTAATAAACTAATGTATTTTCTTGAAATCGGACGGTGCATTTTTGTACTACAAATGAAATCACAACTTATAGGATATATCACATAGTTTAATAGCAATTGACCTTCGAGTTATCAACTTAACGGAAAAAAGTGGCCACCTTTTCCCGTTAAGCTGACTATTCAAAGGGTAAGTGTTATCAAAGTTTGTTACGTATCCCATAAAAAAGCATCGTCCAATTCCATGGAAATTGTTTAGTTTATTAGAAAACACAATAATAGTATTGAGGCCGCCACTGGACGGTCGGCGTTTGTGCAGTGTTAATATTGCCCCTGATATCTAAACTAATATGAACTTGATGCTCGCCCGAACAGTAATTGATTGATTCGTTACAACAGGGCCCTATTTCACGAATCTACAAGTCTACGCATTTACTTGTTACCAGTCACCAGTGTTACAATTACAAGTTCTAGTAAATCCTGTTTCACTATTACCTCTTATTAGACTTGTGGATTCCTGTTTCTCAAATGTTTCAGAAATCGTTATTATCCGTCGGCGTCGAGTATTTCTTCCAAGAAATCAGTTTAGTTTACCATTAAAATCGCAACAAGTTTTTACACGCTTAATAATTAATACGATACTAAACAATAATTAATTAACCTAATTAGATCCGGCACCTCAAAATAATGTGTGCTCGACTCTCACTTGACTGATTCTTTGAATAAAAAATTTAGGTACCTAATTCAGCCTCGATAATATCGTAAACAGCCATTCGGTAACTAGTATTTTTAGTCTGTGCACCGCTACTAGCTACAAGTCTTGTAAAAAAAGTAATGAAACGTGATTTACCAAGACTTGTACATATTAACTAGTTACTACTAACTAGTAAAGCCGTATATTTGTAGATTCGAGAAACGTACACTAGTAATCCTAGTATTTACAATTTTACAAAGAAGTAACTAGTAACTTACAATTGTAGCTTGTTGAAACCCACAATTGTAAACTTGTACAAAATATTAGTCCATGGACGGGTATTACTAGACTAAGTACCTTTCGTGAAATAGGGCCCAGGCCGCGTGCCTCGCCCGTCAACCGCAGACAATGCTGCGTTATGAGGTGCTTCCGCCGCTCGCGCGGGACGATATCGGAGACGCGTCATACATAGGAAATGTACTATTACAATGGCGCGAAATTGTGCTGTCAAACTTTGTTTTGACACATTGAATATCAGCTTTATAACTATTCATATGCTCACAGCACGCAGTCTGCAGTGGATTATATTTTTTATCCGTGTATGAAACAAGACGCGACATGCAGGTTCTGTCAGGAGACAGAGGACAGCAATGCACATCCTCTGTTCTTGCGGACCATTAATGCGCAACAGAAGTATCTACCTAGGGCGAAATATCTTGGACCCACAAGAGATACAACTTCTCACTGCCTAAAGCATATGGAAATTCATGGACGCAACGGGCCTTTGCGGGGAGCTCTAAAACAAAAGGCTGCTACAAAAGATCAGCAATGGTCGAAGTGGCTCACAAAAAATATTTTATCCTCATATTGCCGGCGCCTTGTTATTCTGCTTACGAAGCTAGCGGTCCGGGGAATAATTGTTTCAGAGTCTTGGGTGTTTTCTGTGTATTTCACTAAAGTGTGTGTTAACGATGCCTTGGACCCATAGCAGTCGAGTTCATAAATATTTGTACACTTTCGTACCTTGCCACTTTAAATATGAATTTAATATTTAGACAAGGTATTAGAGTGTACACATATTTATGACCTCGACTGTAACAGCCCAGAGCTTAATTTGAGACTATGTTCATTTGTGTAGGCTTTTAATTTACGCAAGTGCCGATTGATCAATAGCTTGCTTTGGCTTGAATTCACTAGTCTTACAAAACATTAAAACAGGTGCACATTCTACTAATATTACAAATGCGAAAGTTAGTGTGTGTGTGTGTGTGTGTGTGTGTGTGTGTGTGTGTGTGTGTGTGTGTGTGTGTGTGTGTGTGTGTGTGTGTGTGTGTGTGTGTGTGTGTGTGTGTGTGTGTGTGTGTGTGTGTGTGTGTGCGTGCGCGCGCGTGTGTGTGTGTGTGTGTGTGTGTGTGTGTGTGTGTGTGTGTGTGTGTGTGTGTGTGTGTGTGTGTGTGTGTGTGTGTGTGTGTGTGTGTGTGTGCGTGTGCGTGTGCGTGTGCGTGTGCGTGTGCGTGTGCGTGTGCGTGTGCGTGTGCGTGTGCGTGTGCGTGTGCGTGTGCGTGTGCGTGTGCGTGTGCGTGTGCGTGTGCGTGTGCGTGTGCGTGTGCGTGTGCGTGTGCGTGTGCGTGTGCGTGTGCGTGTGCGTGTGCGTGTGCGTGTGCGTGTGCGTGTGCGTGTGCGTGTGCGTGTGCGTGTGCGTGTGCGTGTGCGTGTGCGTGTGCATATCCACAAGGAAATAATGATACTTGAAATCTACGCGGACAAGGTCGCGGGCTGAAGCTATTGACAATAATGTCAAAAAAAGTCGATACGATATTGTGTTAAGGTTTTCCCTGAATCCAAAATACCTTATTTTTTGTTTATTTGTTAAAGCATCACGCGCCCATCCGATGAAACTTTTAAAAATTGTCAATTTCGTTTAAAGATACATACATACATACATTAAATCACGCCTGTTTCCCAGAGGGGTAGGCAGAGACCACTTCTTTCCACTTGCTATTCGGCCCTTTTCCAGTATTTCTCCGATTTGATTCGAAAAAGTACGCCTAGGGCGGCCCCTTCCGACCCTTCCACTCACTTTCGATCTGTATATCTCTTTCGTCAATCTTCTTTCATCCATCCTTTCCAAATGACCGAACCATCGAAGCATGCCCTTTTCAATCTTAGTCACTACATCTTCTTTCATTCCACATTTCTCTCTGATTTTTTCATTTCTAACTCTATCAATCAGTTTCACACCACACATACTACGCAAAGAACGCATTTCAACTGCATTTACACGACTAACATGCTTGTCCTGCCACACCCAACATTCACTACCATACATCAGGGTAGGGGCTAGCACTCCATTGTGAACAGCCAGCCGGGCTTTTTGTGAAACGCCCTGTCTGCTCACAAAGGAGTGCAGGGCCCCATTAATTTGATTCCCCGCATTCACCCTCCTCTCGATATCCTTCTCACACTTACCATCTCTTGTAAACATACTTCCCAGGTACACAAATTCGCTCACTTGTTCTACTAATTCACCATTTATATTTATCACGCACTCAGTCATCTCCTCATCCTTCTCTATCACCATGACCTTGGTCTTGGCGACACTTACTTTCATCCCCTTTTTCTTAAATCCCTCATTCATTACTGTCACCATCTCTTGCAACTCAAGTACCGATGGGGCAAGTATAACTTGATCATCGGCATATAAGAGGCATTTGATTAGCAACTCTTGCATACGCAAACCCTTATCATACTCTTTCAAATCCCACATACAACTGTCCATGAATAGATTGAACAGCCATGGTGAGGCAACACAGCCCTGTCTAACACCTTTAGAGATATTAAACCAGGCCGAGTATGCCCCATTGATCCTGACACAGGCTCTGGAGCCCTCATAAAGGGACCTCAACGCCTGCACCAGGTTGCTGCTCACTCCATACATAGACAGCACCGTCCACAACTCCTTTCTATCTACCCTATCATAGGCCTTTTCCAGGTCCACAAAAGCACAGAAAACCTTTTGGTTCACAGCCAAGAACTTTTCTGTGATGGACCGTAGTGAAAAGACCTGATCCGTACATCCCATTCCCTTTCGAAATCCTGCTTGTACATCCCAGATTTTGTCATTCGTAACATTCAATACACTTTCTATTAAAATCTTCGCATATACTTTGCCGACAACACTAAGAAGGCTGATACCGCGGTAGTTTTTGCAGTCTTGCTGTGACCCCTTTCCTTTATACAGAGGGACGATAACGGCCTTGACCCAATCTTCTGGGACTCGGCCGCTACTCCAACATGCATTGAAAAGACGGTACAACAGACTACCCACCAGGCCATCTCCTCTCCTCAGCATTTCTATCGACACTCTATCACAACCTGCTGACTTTCCCGCTTTCATACTTTTTAAAGCTTTCATGATTTCACTCATACTAATCACCCTTTCATCTTTGCTACTTGCATCTTTACTCATGCTTTCTGGCTCACGACAAATATCTTCGCATTCAAACAAGCCTCCAAAATAAGTTTTCCATCTATCAAGCATTTTTTCTTCCTCACATATTAAGTCTCCAGACTCATCCCTCACCGCGCTTAATTTAGTTTTCTCTGATTTCCCCCGAGCCGATTTAATCAAGCTCCAAAAGAGTTTAATATTCGACCGGAAGTTGTCAGAGAAACTCCTATCATACTTTTCATTCAGTAAATCTTTCTTTCTAGCCACAACTTCTTTCACTCTTTTCTTTGATCTATTATACTCTTTTTTCTTTCTGTCGCTTAGATCTTGTCCTGGATCTACAGCTACAAAATCCAACCAACACTTTTTCTTCTCTTTCACTACATCATCTACCTCTCTATCCCACCATTCCGGACGTTCATTCTTACTTTTTCTTCTTTTTACTACACCGCATACTTCAGTGGCCGATTTGACCATGCCATTCTTCATAATCTCCCATACATTATTTACATTATTTTCGACTTCACTGTCATTCATTTTATTAACACATTCAAAACAACTTTTCAGCTTTCTTACGTATTCATCTTGTATAACTTCGTCATTCAGTTTCTCTACTTTTAACCTCTCTAACGCAGTTGTCGGTACGGGAACACGATGGCGCCAACGTGTGAACAGACCCCTTACTCGTGTTACCACCAAGTAGTGATCTGAACCTACGCTAACTCCTCGAAATGCTCTGGTATCTACAACTTTGTTACGCAACCGTTCATCCACAATCATCAAGTCTATCATAGACTTCTCATTCTGACGTCTCCACGTATACTGATGAATCTCTTTGTGATCAAACAAAGTGTTTGTCACGCAGAGATTCTTAGCCAAACATACATTGAGAAGGCATTTGCCATTCTCGTTCACTCGCTCATCACCATACTTACCCAGTACCGATTCATAACCATCCCTTTGCACGCCTGTCCAACCATTAAAATCGCCTAGCAAAATAATCCTTTCATTCTCCTTGCATTTTGTTGAAACCTCATGCAAACTTTCCCAAAACTCCTCCCTTTCTTTTTTCGATTTATTCGTATCTGGGGCATAAGCCCCAATTACGAATAAACGGGTGAGACCTACCTTGAGTCTCACCCAGAGAAGTCTTGGGCTCACACATTCATGCTCTTGCATACATTCAGCCATTCGCTCTGTGAGTACGAGAATACGAGTCGTTTAAAGATAAAGACATTTATTCAGTAAGTAGGCCGCACGGGCACTTTCACACGTCATAAATCTACCAGCGCTTCACAAGAGGACACCACTGCTGAGAAGAAACGCCGCAACAAACTCAGC
The DNA here is from genome assembly GCA_927399475.2 of Acleris emargana. Classification (NCBI taxonomy): domain Eukaryota; kingdom Metazoa; phylum Arthropoda; class Insecta; order Lepidoptera; family Tortricidae; genus Acleris; species Acleris emargana. Next base: position 12,832,206 of record OV656862.1, on the reverse strand, counting down.
AGTCAGTCATTTTTTAAATAAATTAAATGTTACAATGGTACTACTTAATTTAACATTATTATAAATCTATAAATATTAAATAAAATTAAAAAACAAATAATCTGCGTAGTTTTCGCAGGAAAACACAGCAAAATCTTGCGAGAGATAGAGGGAGAAAAGGAAAAATTAACACCTACTTATGTGTATACATATAACACGGACACCCTGTATAAGACGGTGCAAGACGACCACATAAGATTGATATGTTTTCCTGCATCAACGGTGTCCCCTAGACAAGATAAAGCTTTGAATTTGGTTTTTTTTTAATTATTAATCAAGTTTCGGGTGTAGGCCAAGCATTTTTGTCTATTAGATAGTCCATTATGTCGTGTGACAGCCTGACTCACTTGGCATTAGCGGGCGTGTCGACGCCGAGCGCCTTCTTCCACTGCTCATGAGCAGTGAACTGGATGGCGGCGTACGGGATGATGCGCGCCATGGTGGCGCTGTTCCCCCGCCACAGCGCCGCCACGCCGTCGGCGCGCGCGCAGTCCACCAGGAACTGCAGCGCCGCGCGGAACGAGTACACTGTCTGCCTGTGGACAACGAGCTCTGTCACTGACCGCGGAGTTCAATGTTTAGAAAAAAACCGGCCAAGTGCGAGTTGAGCTCGCGTGGAGATGGTTCCGTGCATACGTTTTATTTTATTTTTATAGGTTTATTGCAGGTTTTCCTGTGATCTACAAGCAATCAGATATGTAGTGCAAGGTTTAGGGATAGCTGTACCCCATTGTTCAAAAAGTTGCTGCTGTTCAAAGATTTAAAATCAACAGAATATTTGCACGCTTGCATGCGGTCTGAATACACTGGAATATTATTTTTCTCCCACATGCTCGGAAATGTTAACCTTACTGTTGTAAAATCAGCCCGCGAAGTTCCGAGTTCCAGGCCCAGGCAAAATTAAAAAAAAAAAAGTTATTATTTACCAGCGGCAGCGGCCGCGAAAATGTATACAAATTTCATAACGTACCCGGTTTTTTACTTTTTAAAACCATATTTGGACTATGATAACTACCTCCAAACAGCCAAACACTCGTACAATTCAAAATTCTTCCATGTTTATTTACTTTTTAAATGTCATAGACTAAAAAGGTAAACGCCGTTTATCGCGTTTACAGCGTATTTACCAGTGTCAAATAGTTTTACTTTTTTTAAAACATTCTGCGTTTAGAATTAATAAAATTAAGGCGGGAATCGGGAATACTTTTTTCTTAGGGAAGTTTAAGTACAGTACGTATTATTTTTGTTTCGCGAAAATATAAAAGTAAAATGAGTTCCAGTGATGAAGATGTGTTTATCGGCACACCACCAGAGTGTAAAGAAGAAGCATAGTCGGTTAAGTACTTACTGCCATTTGCCTTCGTCATATTATCACATCGTATTTGACTTCATTTTTTTAATACATTTGAATACATATTATATCAAAACTGAAATTTTATTTAATTTCCTCGCATTGTTAGAGAAAAGCACTATACAAGCCTCGACCAGGAAGGGCGGTTGCTGGACTCGTATATAGCGTGGCCTCGACTGCGTCTCGGCCACGCTAACTCTACTCGTCCCGCAACGGCCTACTTCCTGGTCTGTGCAGTAATGTACTATTGTAACACGTTCATTTATTACTGTATTCTAGCAAATAAACTTATTTGATATGATTTGATCAACTACATTTTGTATTTTTGTTCAGTAGTTTCGGAGATTAGGGGTTGATGCTCAATTTTCGTCTTCTTCCATTAATAAAATCACAACGATTTATTTTACAATAATAACAAAAATATATTTGAGATTCTCATAACGAGCCCTTTCATATTTATTTTTTAATTGGTCCCCCGAGAACAACCATTATTTAAAAAAAAACTTTGCACATCTGTGTTTGGGTCATCAATTTACCTATGTGTACCAAAGTTCAACTCGATCGGTCCAGTAAATTGGCTGTGGCAGACGGACAGACAAACAGACTCACGAGTGATCCTATGAGGGTATTGTTTTTTTATTTTTTTATACGGAACCCTAAAGATAGGTCTGGATGATACAACTGGATTGTAACAAGTGAAAAGCAAACGATGTGTAAAATTTTGCGCACATCCTTAGATCTCCAATTGAACCAATTATTCTCTGTTAACCATACACATTACATTACACAGTACATTATTTATATTGATGCAAACATGTCTGTAATAGGGAATATGCATGGATTTTAAAAATCGCATTTCTCATCAAAATATGAAAATACCGTAAAAGAGATCACCAAAACGGAAATTAAAATTAAAATCGGTCAAGAAATACGGAAGTTATAAGCATTTCAAACTTCTAATTAGACAGAGAGATCCGATGTGCACCGTGACGTCATTGTGCACTGTGGCCATATAAACTCCATGTAAAATTCCGTTTTTCTAGAAAGAGATAGGAACAAATCTTTGTTGGCTTATATCTTGGTTATTTTTATAGTTATTCAAAAAATGATTTTTGTGATCTGTTTGTTACATGAATCAGCTTCAATTGAAGCTGTAAAAAAAAAACATGCATATTCCCTATTGTTTATGTGCACTAAAGAGTTTTACATACATACATACATACATACATATGCTGTGCATGCCTTTAGGCAGTAAGTCCGCCATTTGTACTATTTACGTTTATTTGTAACAATACAAAGCAAAGAAGTTAAAACAAAATTAGCATGTAGATCGCGACCGCGCCGAGCCGCGCGTTCCCATGTCGTGCTGCTAGCAGTATCCCATCATACATTTGGACGCCGGTGTACTCACGAGGTCTGGAAGTTGATCTTGGCACGGTCGAGCGGCGCGATGACGGTCTTGGCGAGCGCGCCGGCGGCGGCGCCGGCCGCCAGGGACGTCGCCACCGTCGCGGCCGCGCCGAGCCGCGCGTGCTCGTCGCGCGCGACGCCCCGCGGCAGGCGCTCTAGAGGAAGAATAACATATATTAGTATGGTATACTAGTAATCAGAAAGGGTAGGGGTCGGGTTGTATAAAGTTTGAAGTCATATTTTTGATGGGCATACAAGGATTCGTCATACTCATCATTGCGCATAACTGTAAATTGTCATACATTTATGCGCATAAAGTTTTTAATCATAATGTTTAAGAACATATTGTGTAACGCGCATAAATTTGATGCGCATAAAATTATTTAACCACACTTTATAATGGTATGGCTTTATAAATAAACTTTTTCCGCTCTTTTATAAAAAAATAACCCTAACCTATCCGCGATCCGAGTCGGTTTTGGCACTAACTTTATATTATATTAATATTTTGACTTAATAAATGTATGCCATTCTACATTATGATTAATAATAATAATAATAATAATAATAAAATTCTTTATTTCAGACATAAAGTCCATAGTAGTTGTTAGTATACATAAATGATCTTAATGATAGTGTTAGTAGGTACAATGTGTGGAAAAAATACTTAAATCAAGATAAAACTAATAAATTGCTGAATTAATTATCACCCCCAATGAGCCCTATTTGATGGCAAATCGAGCAATACTTTTAATTTGCCCCACCCAGTGTGCAAGTATTGGGCAGTCAAACCTGCTGGCAATCACCTTTAGTATGCTGTTGTGACTGGCCCTTACTCGGTCAAGCAGCGATACAATCTTCTTGCGGATGATCGCCTGAAAACTATCCGTGCGGGCTTCGGCAAACATGCCAGAAGCGCTGCACCGGCTAGGCAGCCCCAACAACATTCTAAAGGCATTGTTATATTGAACGCGGAGGGCGCTGTAAGCGCGTTTCGTATACCGAACCCACAGGCTGCTCGAGTAAAAAGACTGAGTATACGCTTTGAATAGCGTTATCTTTACTTGATGTGAGCATCGAGCAAACCTGCGAGCCAGCATATTACTCCTTACCGCCAACGCCCTACGCTCCCTTTCTATATCAGGGTCATCATTGAGATCATTGGTAATGATATGACCCAGGTACTTCACTTTTTGCACTACATTTAGAACAGTGTCATTCAGTACCACTCGAGGTATTAATTTAAGCTTAAAACTGGATTTAAAAATCATCAGCTCACTTTTACTCGAGTTGTACTGAAGGCCATGTTCCTTCACATACTGTTCACAAGTAGCTAATAATGTCTTCAACGCACTGACCGACGGACTCAGCAGCACCATATCGTCCGCATAATTGATGCTATTGACACACTGCCCGTCAATACGGCATCCTGCATACAGGCTACTGAGGCCGTCAATCAGGTCGTTGATGTACAAGTTAAAAAGCTTAGGGGACGTTAATCCCCCTTGCCTTACACCACATTCAAGCCTGTATTCGTCCGATGTTGCATTCGCCCATCTCACCTGGTTCTTCTGGTGCTTGTACCAGTACTGAAGGATACTAACACACTCATTTGGTATGCCCGTTTTACCCAGCTTTTGCCAAAGTATATCGTAGTTGACACGATCAAATGCCTTTGACAAATCTAGGAAACAGGCATACACCGGTGTTTTCCTAGCAGTGTAATACCCGACAGTGTGCTTCAAACTCAGTATGGCGCTTTCAGTGGACAACCCATCCCTAAAACCGAACTGGGCATCATGAATTTTAAGGTGCCTGTCCAACTGAGTATCAAGCACACCATCAAGTATTTTGGCAGCTGTAGTGGCCAGTGAGATAGGTCGATAATTACTCTTACTTGACAAGTCACCCGTTTTGTTTTTAACAATTGGAACCACGATCGTTTTCATAAAGGCCTCAGGTAGGTACGAATGACATAAACACAAATTGAAAAACAGAGCCAGTACCCTCGGCAGATGAACTCCCGCGAACTTGAAGTGCTCAATACTGAGGCCATCGTGTCCAGGCGACCTGCCTCTCTGCATCTTGTCAATAATATTTCTGATGGATTTAGCTGTGATAAACAGGTCACGCTTGACTCCGATGGCCCCAGCATCAATCACCTGGTTAGGGGTTGATCGCGTATCCAATAACGGCTGCACAGTAAAGTGATCCCGGAACAATTCAGCTATCTCCCGGGGATCGCCCTGATCCTCGACACTCACAGGAACGCCAGGCCTCACATTCAAGTTCCTTGTAGCCTTCCAAAAGTCTTTGAATTTTTTCTTATTATGTGTTTCAGCAAGTTTGTCCATTTTAAATTGGTCTTGCCTGTCTTGACACCATTTTAACCTGGATTTAAAAGCCTGCCTACTCCGAGTCATTTTTTTTCAAAAAACTTCCCTTGTCTCGGCTTACCAGCAAGTACCCATGTCTTAAAGTGAAGTCTGGCCTCCCCATGAATGCCTGCAACGTACTTGTTCCAACCAGCTATATGACCAATCTTCCTACGTTTCTTATACATCCGAACAGAGGCGCTAGTGAGGGTGGATATTATGTCCGAGTACATAGTATCAAGAATTATATGGTGATCAACATTACTACAAATACCATCACAGCAATCACGTAAACTATTAGGTAAATTGATGGATTTTAATTTTTCATTACACAATTCTCGATACCCTTGCGCCTGGTCATCACTCCTGTCACCCCACAAAATCTTGTTTTTTATACTAGGAAGAGATTCCGTCATGATAGGTTTTACAATATCAACATTACACTCAATCATAATAGGAAAGTGGTCAGACCAAAATACGTCATACATAACGGTAACATTATGAACTGTATCCCATGCACATTTAGTGACTATACAATGGTCCAACCACCTTCTACATCCATACACGTCCCTTATGTACGTATAAGATTCAGACAGAAGACCTAACTTTTCAATGTCGGCGCAAATCCATTCCTGTTCAGAAATAAAATCAAGCATTTCATTGTAAAATGGTTCATTTGGGTGCGCATTAAAATCGCCTAGGATGTAGACAGCCTGAATATCACTATTGTCCATTATTGTCGACGATATAGTGCTAAGACATTCCGTGAACACAGGTAGATTCTCGGCACAATCGGTTGGCATATAGACACAGAATACTAGTAATGGTTTACCACCAGACACTAACCTAACCACTGCTACTCTGTCATTTTTAGAGTCAATAACTGTCACTGACTGGAACGCAGTCTTACGCCACAAAATAGCAACGCCCCCGTACGGTCTCCCTTTAACTAATCCCGACGAAATATCCACTGCCGATTTGCCCGTCGAGCCGAACTCACTGCTCACCGTACCTAACAGAGGAGTATCAAAAGGCATAAGCCACGTCTCCTGCAACGCCACAACATCCGCATTTTGACACAGTAACCTAATACCTTCTAAAGATCTCTTAAACGACCTACAATTAAAACTAACTAATTTATACACGTTATTACTATTGCACATTGTTTATTCTGACGTCACTGGATTCACTGACTGAGTCTGTCAATCTTTTAAAGGTCACGAAACGCCTAAAAGATATACCCTTCGGCCACAATTCGTCGCTCAAATACATTCCCATTTGCGCCTTGTTTACAAACACTTTATAGGAACAATAACCTTTGTCTCGCTTCGATAACATTTTTGCTAAACCAATTAAACCAATTATGACTCCGTACAATTACGACAAGGAACAATTATGCCTTGTATAATTTATGCCAAAAAAAAATATGATCATCAACTTTATGCGTAAAGTGTTATGACAATCGATATTATGACAATAGTTGTTATGCGACCAGACCGCCACCAAATCAGAAATTATGATATCCGCAGTAGAACTAAGGTTACCGACGGGTGGCCGTCTGGTCGCATAACAACTATTGTCATAATTTCGATTGTCGTGTCATAACACATTATGCATAAAGTTGATGCTCATATTATTTTTTTGGCATAAATTGTATTATGGCACAATTGTTACCTGACATAATTATACGGAGTCATAATTGGTTTAACCATAATGTAGAATGTCATACATTTATTTAGTCATATAATAATATAATATAAAGTTAGTGGCAAAACCGACTCGGATCGCGGATAGGTTAGGGTTTTTTTTATTATAAAAGAGCGGAAAAACTTTATGGCCATTATAAAGTATGGTTAAATATTTTTATGCGCATCAAATTTATGCGCGTTAAGTACATAATATGTTCTTAAACATTATGATTAAAAACGTTATGCGCAGAAATGTATGACTATTTACAGTTATGCGTAATGATGAGTATGACGAATCCACGTATGTCTATCAAAAATATGACTTCAAACTTTATGCAACCCGACCCCTACCCGTTACCGACATAGCCCGATGAATAGCTAAACTTAAGTGGCAGTGGGCGGGGCACATCGCTCGCAGGACTGATGGCCGATGGTCATGATGAAGTTAGAACTTAACGCTAACATAAAATTCAAAGCTAAGAACAAAGTTGATACTTCTGATCACACGCATGCGCGAGCCCGAAATGGTTTAACTACGAGCATAGTTCGGATGAATAACATAATGACATTCTGCGGTAATAGTACATTGTTGCCTAGGCGCGGAAAGTAAGGGATTTCCTGACGAGGTGGTTAGCAGGCCGAGCAACAGCGAGGCCTGCTAAAATACGAGTCAGGAAATCCTCGTTTCCGCCGAGGCATACATAATGCTTTTCTCAAACATATTGTGAGGAAATAATACAAATACATTTCTAAAAAGTATTTCACACAACAAATAGTTTAATATTCGGTTTCACAATTATATTATGCAGAATGAACGAATGTTACCGACTGTCAATTGTTTTTAAATACTAACCATAGACATTGGAATGCAAATTCAAAAAGAAACACACGCACTGTGCTAAAAAAGCGAGCAGTTACCTTGGCTGTTTGGAATTTTTGTCTTGGTCCTTTTGATTTTGTATGCAAATTGACAGCAATTTTAAGAAATGTGTGGACATGGACGGAAAGTGTTTTCATATGGTTTTTTTACTCCTAGGAGTAAAATGAGGCTCTTTCCGTCCTTGTGTTTCAATCGGAAAACCGTTTTTTCCGAGCATGTTTGAGAAAAATACGTTCGCCGCTAAAGTCAATATAAATGAAAAATTAAGTTGCATTTGGCACAGCAGTAGGAGTAGCAAACTTTCTCGCGGTTGTACGATTATTTGAAGAAAGACATGTTTTATCGTAATCTTAAGCCTGTCGACAATAACTGGATTATAATGAATATAACCCCTTATACGGTCGTCGGCGATAATATTATCGCTGTCCGACAAAAGCGTTTCAGTTATCTTTAGTTGTTCTTTAGATAATGCTAAGCATCAACATCAACTGCGACTTTATTACATCTGCCCGCTCGGTCTCATGCATTTTACTTTCCCAACACGTGGATTTTCTACACCACCTCATGCACCTGTGGGCCCCTCCGTCGTTGGATATCATATTCGCAAAACATGACATTCGCAAATCATCATAGTAGCAAAACAAGTATTATTAAGACATGAATTAAACAGTGTCGACGGAGCTCCGCTGTTGCGGAGCTCCTATTTCTGGGTGGTTTTGCCCTCTATGGGCCAGCTGTAAAACTAACACCTACGATTTTATAACAAAACCCGACTATTTGTAAATATCATGTTTTGCGAATATCGTGTTTTGCTAATATGATGTTATGCGTATATGATGTTTTGCAAGTATGATCTTTTGCTAATGTGATATTCATATATAAAGGGCTGTTGGCCTAGTAGGTTCCCATTTGGTTCGCATATTTTTTTTACGCATAATGTTTATTTCGCATCAATTCGTTTGGCCAAAAACGGTTTTTACAATAGAATTGTTTTTATTTTAATTATTATACAAAACTAACCTACCCCAACCTAACCTAATCTACACAATAGCCGTTTATTCAATTCTGAAATGTCAGCCTAAAAGGGTGTTATGCCAAAAGATTTTATGCGATTTTATGCGGCCTAGTATTTCGTTTCTGTCAATGAGGGTAAACGAAGCTTCTGTCACTTTCTGACCATTACGTTAGTGCGAGTGTGGCGGATGCTTGTTCCACCGCGGGCACAGAATAGATAATAGTACAAGTACAGAAGGCGCACTGCTTTGATCTTTACAAAAGCCGCTTTTTTCTTAGCTAAAACATTATTATTAATGGCCCTCTGTCATCGTTGACTCCAGCGCAAGCCAAACGGAACGTTAAGGCTGTGTACGAACGGTGAAAATGAATTGGCTCACTCGCCGCGTCGCCGATAGTGAGGGCTGTCAACGACTAGATTAGTTATTTCAAATTACGGACTCGAATGACGCGGCGTGCCTATATGGTGCCTATCTATCATGGCGGCCAATTAGCTACCCATCTTTATCGCACTCATGCGATATCTTATTATGTATTAAATTGGTGGCAGCCCCTGAATAGTACCCATTAGATGGGTAACCGGCATGTACTTGCAGCGATGAACGAAAATCGCGGAGTGAGCCGCGCCTGCCGCGGGCCCTGTGGTGGATACTTACCATGCTTTTTATCTGGGCTCGGCAGTAGCTTGGCCTCGCCCGCAGCCGCCATGGCGCGTCACATCACACGCCCGCGCTACGCTCCCGCACCGCTCCCGCCACCTATCGGGACATGAGTGTAACTTAGACAGGTGTTCCCTCGCCAAACGATTTTCTTCAGGGGCAGACTCGTAGTCACACCAGATTGTCACACCACTGCTATTCGCTTTGGTCGGAAAGTCGACAGAAATCATTTTTATTCCGCAAAAGTAGGTAGATTAGGTTAGTTAGGTATCTTTAGATGCCCGAAGGGCAAATCGCTTAGAAATAGGAGCCCTGCCTCAGGCAGGGCTCCGTCGAATAGTAGTGGTGAGACAAGACAACCTGGCGTGACCACGAGCCTGCACCCTTTCCTTCAACCATACTTTAATTTCAATGTTAAGTTTGAAATTCCGAGACGTACAAAAGTTGTTTTTTTTAATCCATAATGGGTTTGCGTTTGACCTCAGTCTCACCTGATGTTAAGTGACGACGAGGTCGAAGGTGGTACAGTCAGCGTCAAAAGTAACTGGTAACTTCAAGCTACTTTTGTACTTTATCGCATTAACTCATTAGACAATCTTTGTTGACTTTCTTATGTGACAGTAAAGCGACAAGGTATTTAAGTGATCAGTTTCTTTTGACGCTGACTGTACACGCTTACCCAGAAAATGCCTATTCACTCTTGCCTTGAAAACACCAAGGTTATATTATATGATTCCTGGAATACAGACGCAGGGAGAGCGTTCCACTCCCTAGCAGTCAAGTGCGAATACGAAATGACGCAGCAAACCGCTGCGGGCGAACCATTGGGTATTGTTACATGTGGATGGAAGCCCTCCCGGCGTCTAGGAGACCGATGTGAGAAAGTGGAGGGTGGGATGAGGTCATGCAGTTCTTGGGCACACTCTCCATGATAGACCCTGCAAAATACCGAGAGACCAGCGACTTTACGCCTATGCTCCAAACTTTGAAGCTATTATTATTAGGTATTTTAATATTAATTTATTTGTTTCGCCTTATCACTCAATAGTCGTGTACTTCTAGACATAGGCCTGCCCAAGGATCTCCAGTCTCCACTACGATCGATGCTGTGCTACTCTTATTTGTATAGATATCAATTTAGTGTGTTTACATACGAACCGACGAAATAATAAGTTTCTGTCAAAAAAATCGGAAAAGGCTTTTGTTGCCGACTGTACTCTTTTTGGTCCTATGACCCCGATTCCACAGTGGCCTCTAAACTTCCTAAGTTTATTTAGGTGTCGCTAAAACACTTTGCTATTCTATGTGCAGCTGTCATAATCAAATGACAGCGCCATGGCAGCGCTAATTTGAATCTGACGCTTCTTATTTTAGGCGGTCTTATACATTGTCAGCTAGCTCTGATTAAATCTGCCGTCTAAACTATGTCTTAAAATTAGACAATTTAGTTTTAGTTAGTTTTAGGCTATTTAAGCGATGTGCACGTAGAATCGGGTCCATTATCCGCTTATCAAGACCATACTCGCGTCCCAACGCGGCGGGTATACATTAAGTATAGCGGAGATCCTGTCGCCACCTTCCGACTCCATCATCAGATCAGCTCTTAGATACCATAATATTGCATTGTCTAGTTTGCATTTGTGGTCCAAGTTTTAGCCCATTCCACTGACGGAAACAGATTCAAAATTGACTTAATTTTTACGGACATCTTTCAAACATACCTACGAACAGAGCAAGTTAACCTCCTAAGCTAAGACCCACCATGCAACGAAATGTGCCAGTGGAAAATAAACTTATTACGATTGCAATAAAGTCTATTTTCTAATTTAATCGCCAGTCATAAAAACAAGAGAAATTCTACTTTATCTTCTTTACAATTGATATATACTACTCAAAACAAAATATAGGGGCCACGGTATATTCTGCATACAAAAGAACTGTTTTCGGAGAAGGATTATTATAACATATTTTGACCTGTAACTTTTGAATTTAGTATCATTCAAAAGCTGCAATGTTCAACTTACAAGTTGTGTTTTTAAATTTTTTGTCAATTGACAACATTTCATTTTGGTGACACCTGCAAATTACTATACGAATCGAAAGGGTTTTGCCTCCTGAACACGGCAAAATATTTATTTAGATTTATTTTTCTTTATTGACAAAATTACAAGTAAGTCAAAAAAAAATCGAGTTTTACCAATACTATGCCTGAATAGATATAATACCATTGCCTTTTTCACGAGAAAAAAGCTGTCATACTTCAAGTTTGACATTGACACTATTGACAGATGGATAGATACTTGAGATCGGTTGACCGCCATTATTAAAAAGAAAAACTTTTTTTTATACAGATTGGACTAACGTAATATGTCCATTGTGTCGTAGAAATGAAGTTACGCCCTTTTAGAATAAGAACATCTTAATAAATTAATAATAAAATAATTATACATCCTAGGGAAAAAATAAAACTATTAGTGTCTTCCTCCTTCCAAACAGTATCTATAAAACGAATAAAATTAAAGTCTTGAAAATATGAAATCTTGTTAATTGTTTTGTTTTTACCATGCGTGTGGTTATTTAAATCAATTTCCAAATTTCATACAATGAGCAAAAAAAATGCTACTTTTTTAAAAACTACACGCACGGTTAAAACAAAACAATTGACAAAAAATTTTAAAACACAACTTGTAAGTTGAACATTGCAGCTTTCTAATGATACTAAATTCAAAAATTACAGGTTAAAATTTGTTATAATATAATAATCCTTCTCCGAAAACAGTTCTTTTGTATGCAGAATATACCGTGGCCCCTATTTTGTTTTGAGTAGTATATTATTGAATTAGATTGTGATAAGAGAGATAACACTCCGGCTCCGCAGATGTCCGCAGCAGCCCGAGCGAGCTCGCGGCCCGGGTGCCGACGACAATATTATCAGATCCATACCTGACCTTGACAACAAACTACCTTTATCTTAAATGTTTTTAACCTTTCGTATGCCGCAGAGGCTCGCACACTTGTACCCGTCGTCCGCCGGCCTATGACGTCATCGGTGTCACGTGACCGAGTTTAATAGCTCCTAGCTCGAAAGTGATTTGACGTTTCGAGCAACTGAATGCTATCTATGGAAGATTGAATTTTTCGTTTTTTTTACAGACAAATTAGAGCCCTATCTTCAAGCTACTAGAATCCAATTTCAAATAACCCGATTAAGCCCCTTAGATATGGAACAAGGCTTAGGACCAGGGTCGGTACGGATCCGGAACTAGCATACGAAAGGTTAAAGTCGACCCTCCCACATCAGCAATGAGGTCGAACAAAGCCTCAACAACACTAAGGCTAAGCGCGCACCACGATTTTAGTTATTGCGACACGATTTTAGAATCGCGCTGTAAAATAACGTAAAAATTCATTGCGCGCACTGCGATGAAAAAGTCAATGAATTGTTCATTTTCAACATGGATGTCGTACAAGTTGCTTGTCTTGCCCTCCTCCAGAGGAGTAGAAGGAAGAAAAAAAGAAATCATACATATTGGACACATCCTTTAACAGCTCAAAGATATATCAAAGGTTTTATTATCTGAAATACAATGATATTCGACTATATCCCAAGATTTTTTTTCGCCCGGGGTGCGATTTTATAATCGCAGTGCGCGCGGGGCCATACAACTCCGTATGTATGATGCGATTCACTTTTACAATTTTAAAATCTTTTTCTCGTAACCCATACGTTGCGTTTCTGCGACAAAATTATCGCACGGAAAAAAATCGTGTTGCGCGCTTAACCTTACACCCTTTTGTATTAAGCCACAATTATTTAAAGCAAAAATGTCAACTGTTATACAACTTCTATTGCATTATCTGCCGTATACATAGCACTGAAAGATTATATTTCCCGTAAGTATAACTAAACAAACGTCTTGAGTGTAAGACTAAGAGTATTATTTCGCAACAACTGTGAGTCAATAAACCTTACGTAATATAATGTACGATAAGCGAGGTAATGACCGTATTTAAGATAGTATTAGTCAAGTTGTGGGAACGGCAGCACTAGGGGGCGCGCGCGGGCTCGCCCGCGGTATTTACTGAGCGCTTCCATCAGTATAAAAATATTTTGTATAATTTCATTTAACTAATCACGAAAGGCATAATGAACGTTTAGCGTAAAAACCAAATTGTATAATTTTATCCGGCGTACGATCAAATAACAACCTTTTTTTAAACCGAACATACGGTGGACTGTGGATATTTGAATAGTTATAACTTATAATATAATAGTGCTCTATAGCTTAACTGGGGTTTGTCAGTATGTTTGAGCAAAGTCAATTCACGCTGCTGATTTTCAAAGCTCGCCATCGTGACAACAAATAATGAAGTGGTACGCTGTCATAATATTTTTGGTTTATCATACCATGGAGTTTATAGTCACTGTACTAAATTGTTTCTATAATATGAAAAAAAAAAAAAAACTTATGCGCGCCCAATACGCGTCCGCAGTAATGGCGTGTTCAAGCCTTATTTACCTGGTGGCTTCATTGATTATGGCCAGTGATCAGGTATCACAATGCAACACGGCGGGATATCGAGTAGAAATCTTAATATGGATATGACCTAATAAAAGGATCTGGTGTAAAAAAATAATTATATTGTTATGATATTTATAAATAGACACTAGGATACGATTTCAAACGTGAAAAGAAAGCAATCGAAAATATTGACAAATGAATCATATGCTATGCATAATTTCATACAAACTAAAGTCGCCGTCAATAGAACTTGCAAAAGATGTAAATAAAACCAAACTAACCAATTCACCATGATTACTCGATACTCACGTACCTACTTGTAAACATACATACACTCACTTCATTCCCAGAGTGGGTTAGGCAGAGCTACAGGATTACCAACAACTATTAATCATATGTCATTTTTACTAAAAACATGCTTGGTGAATATTAGAGGTTATGTGTTGATCAGTACTAATTTGTCTACATCGTTCACTAGTTCTAGTGACGGCGATATTAATAAAATACAATATTTGTGAAGTATATCTTTATGTTTATATTCACCAAAGCCTGACTGGCAGATCAGTTTTAAACAGAGTAATTTAAAAAACTTATCCTAAACAATAATTTGTTAATTATCTTTCAAATTATGGACATGTCCATATTAGCATAATGTTTGAGTTCGTTCACCCCGTGTTGCCCAGGATAGTCCGATCACTGATTAAGGCTCTATTTTTTTTTATTTTTTTTTCTTTATTTCATTCAAAGTTGTTGAATTTAAACTTATTTAAGTTTTTTATTCAGTAGCAATTCACTTGAAACTGATTAAGGGCTGATGGAAACCATGCTTACACATTATAAAGTATCAGTCGAATCATTAATTAACCTGACCTCAATATTTCATCTCCAACATTTTAAAATATTACTCTTGTGTGTGAGTTTAACTGTTTATGCCAACTTGTCAACACCACAACTTGGGATTCACATGGTTCATGTACCTTGGACATATGCCAGCACACAATACAGGCATCAAGTGACCAGTATGTGCGTGTATTTGAAGCTATAATACATGTACAGATGCCAAAGTCTACAAGGTTCTTTTGCTCTTTCACATTAAATAAATAAATATCAGGGGACAATCTCACACCAATTGACCTAGTTCAAAACTAAGCTTTAGGCTTCTACTTAGAGAAACCTACTACTTATATATGTAGAATACTTGAGTGTGATTTTTTGTTTCTGAACTTACCCAAAGTTCAGAAACAAAAAATCTCAAGACACGATTAATAAACAAAAACGCAACAATTGTTAAATGGAGTGTAGATGTCTGTATTAAATATTCTCAAAGATAGGGCAATAAACCTATGTATTACTAAAGTTTCTTCAAGCAGGTAGTTTTTCTATCCACCTTTTACTGTTTAAACAACTATATAAACGTTGTCACAATCATATCATCGTCAAATATGCAGAGCAACGTTATCTAATCGGTCTAAGGCTAGCCTAGTGTCAATATCTAACTTACCTGCTACACAATGTACGAAATTACCGAGTTTTCTCAGAAAAATCCTACACGAACACTTGTCATAACACAAACACTCACTTTTACCGTGTACAAACACTTTCTACACCGTCACGACTACTCGGAACAACACAAAAACAATCCTAATGGTAATCAAACGTAAAAAGTTCAAAGTCTAAATTCCAACCTTGGCCTATTAGACCGAGGGTGACGAGCGACTGTAGGACAGCCTGGCTATATTTAGAACGCACTCTATTACGTTATGAATAAAAAAAGATACTTTACTCACACGAAACTCCAGTATTATTGTTAAACAATTCGAGCCACGCTTTTTAAGTAAAATGAGAGTGGGAAAGACACTTGTGAGTGACCGTATCGACGAGGACGGAGCGTCGTGGTTGGCTCGATTTTTTATGGACAGCCGTTTGTTTATACAAGTTTTCTACGAAGAAAAATCTGCAAATTATTAATCACGTAATTTCGTCCTCGCACTGTCACCCGCGAGGTGCGACTGACAGTGACAGTGACAAGACAAATGGTGCAGTGTTGCCAGTTTCGCTAAAGCCTTTTTAGTAGATAATGGTTATAAAACTAATTAGTTTTAGTAGACTTTTATTCTATGTTTACATGGAGTAGACGGAATGGGACGGAAATTTGTTGGACCATGGTTAAGGGTGAAGCAAAAATATAATTAAGTGGCAACCACCACAATAAGCATCTGATTTTGGGTAAAAGTTGGATTACATACATACATACATAAACTCACGCCTTCATTCCCAGAGTGGGGTAGGCAGAGCTAAAGAATTACCAACAAGTCTTAAAACTTCTTGATAATTCTGTAACCACATTTTGCACAAGTAGGCTAAGATGTTTCCCAGTTTATTAGTGACAGGTGGCAAGCCCATCGCCTAACAGTACTACAAGCCTTTATTCCCTTATGTCCGGTTCCTATATTCAATCCGCGGACAGATAGGCTTACTTCGGATTAAAATTTGACACATTTTGTATGGGCAAATGTCAAATTTTAACCCGAGGTAAGCCTTATCTATCCTCGGATTGAATATAGGAACCCGACATTAGTCGCCTCTTACGACATCCACGGGAAGACATGGAGTGGCACTATTCTAACCCGGCAACCACACGAGTAAGTTGGATTATATTTCTAAATTCACTTTAAAAAGGTTAACTGTAAGAGATCCCGTAACGGGTTAAGTTTGCCTTTGTACATTCCTGATTTTTGACTATTTTATTATCATTATCTCTTTTATTTGTACATACATAGTTACATAAGCGCCTTATTTAATCCAAACTATAACACTCAATTAAATAATGTTTGGATAAGGCTGGGTTGTATTTACTCCAAACTACATCTTCATTTCTTCCAAACACTACTTCCTGTGACTATTCCCATTATTTCATAATACAGTATTCCGAACTTCTTTTTAGCTTTCAGCTGGCTATCGCTATCACGCTTGCACTCACAATTTACAGTATATTTGTCACACGTGTCTCACAGAAAAACGAAGATTGCCGATCGCTATATATAATGGTTGCGCTGTAGGTACGTACTATTAGTCGTCCGTCCGACATCTCAGTTTGGAATCTGTGCCCTGTTTTATAAAGCTACAATTTACAATTTACAGGTTACTAGTTTCCATTTGACGCAACCTCGACCAATGACGACCCGCCATTTGAGCAGTGTTACCAGTTTAGACCTGTAAAATTGTTACTTGTAGCTTTATAAAACCTGCCCCTGGTAGGTCTAGCTCTAATTTGGTTTCTATACAGGGTGTCCCAGAAACCGACGTCAACCCGCCTAGGGCTGATAGAGCAGCTCAATGTTTGAGTAAACGCACTGAGTTACTTTCTCCATACTAAGAGAACCCCGCGTTTGATTTTCACCTAGTATGGAAAAACAAACTGCGTGTTTTCTTAAAAAGTTGTAATGAAAAAAAATTGGGCATGTAGCTTTAAAAACTTCCTTATTTTACAGTGATTCTAATTATGCAAGAAAACACTGAAAAAAAAGTGAATTAATACATGAATTTAGGGATTTTTCGTAGCACGGACATAAGGAAAAATTACAAAAATTCCGATTAAAATGATCAATATCTCGGAAACTAATAACAATTGCTGAACATACATGGAGGTTAAATCGATAGCTTATGAGCTGCTCTATCGGCCCTTGGCGGGTTGACGTCGGTTTCTGGGACACCCTGTATACTTCACTCATGGTTATTATTTTGTACGGCGGTTCCGCGATTCAAGTTTTTAAAAAAACACCCAAGATGTACAAAAATCATTTATTATCGCAATCAATGTGTTAAAACTGCTAATTTATAAAAAAAAATACTTAAACCAAATAGACCAAGCGCTGCCTCTAGCAAAACTAACAGACGTATCAGGCAACGTAAATTCAACTCACACACACTAACAGTAAGGTCCATATTTGTGTAACTTTATTAATTAGCACCATTCACTCCATAAGTATTAATAATTTATAATATAACATACATGATAGCAAATTGAATCCGTTCCGAAACCATTGGAACCTGAACTCCATTGCTCTAATTTCAGGAAAGATTTAAATCACTCATTCCCAAAACAAACAGAAACTATCAAATTTACGCATACAACAGTAATTTTATAAATAATTTTACTCTGAACAAACCATATTGTTTTTGTCAACAACACAATAAAAAAACAAAATGGTTTTACCTAGTACCTTGTCACTTTAATCGCTATGACAATTTATGTAGGCAGTTTATACATGACATTAAATAGACAAGGTACTAAAGTGTTCACGTATTTATGAACTCGACTGTACAAAATAGAGCGCCAGGTCAGGGCTCTATGTCACGAAACTATACACGAGTAAGTCAACTTTATCGCTCTAACACTACAATTTTTAGTTGACTCCAACACGTGCCATATTTAATAGGATAGGAACCAGACTCCTATTCTACAAACCTAACAGTGATTGGTGACAAGTGACAATTCGGCGTACATTGCGTTGCATATTTAAAGCCCAGTAAAAAGTGCTTCTTCTTCTTCTTTTTTCTTTATGGCGTTCCGCAGTGAGTTCTGTGAGGGAGAGTCTGCTTAAGGAACGGGTTCCGTGGAAGAGCGAGTGAAAAGGAAATGGAACAAAACGGAAAGGAATATTAAGAAAAAAAGCTTCTACAATAAAAATAGATAGATCTTTGTTTTGTGGCATACGTCATTTGTGTTGCCGCTATGACGTCAGGTATAAGGAAGGCATGTCAATGTCAATAGCAGTCATGCACGCACGTCGGTATATTAGTCGATGCATGATATTTTTATTATAAAATCGAAATATCCCATATTTTGATATAAATCCGATAAATATCATGCATAATTAAAATGAAACATGAATATAAATTTGTAAGTACTACCTATTTATTATGAATCTTATACCTTGCTGATAAAGTTAGTAATTCATTATAAAACTACTAGAATACAAACGAAACTAGGTGTTCCAGCGAAACTTGAGTTCGGTAACAGAAATTAATGTAAAACATTTTACTCTAGTGTTGTGTGTAACTGGACAAACACTTTTTTTTACTGGGATTTATCGTTTCGTCCACTTTCATAACTAAGATTTCATAACTGGTTATGAATAAGGATTTTTATTCACTGTTTCATAACCAGTTATTAAACAAGACTTTTTTTTCCTTTTTCATAACCAGAACCTAGATACCACTCTTATTTCAAATAAATTGGACAGTGTCGACGGAGCTCCTATTTCTGGGTGGCTTGGCCCTCCGGGTCTGCTGCAAAGCTAACATAACCTAAACCTACCTAGTTTCTGATTATGAAAATGGAAAGAAAAGTCTTGTTTAATAACTGGTTATGAAACAGTGAATAAAAATCCTTATTCATAACCAGTTATGAAATCTTAGTTGTCAAAGTGGACTCAACTGGATTTATATACATTTGCTACGCCATGTACACTATAATTTTACCTATCACCTGTCACTGTGAAGATGGTGAAATAAGGCCTGTTCTAACCGCAACTTGAGGAATGAAGTGATGAGACTGGAACGGTCTGCCCCGGCCCGTGGTTACTGATGGACGTTGATCGAGCCCCCCTCAGTCGCTGAAGTCGTCGTCATAGTCCTGGTGCCCCCGGATGGTCCTCTTGCTCTGGATGGTGAGCATCTTCTGCTTGCGCGCCTCCTCAGGGGGCGTCATCAGGTCTCCGGAGTACTCTATCACCTCGGACCTGGTAGGGGAAGAACCAATCTATTTAAATACGCGGGAACAATACTAATCCCAAATTAAGTTCTAGGCTTAGAGCCATTGCACACTAGCGATTTGTCCGGCGATTTCTCAGCGATATAACGCCGCATGCTCGCGACGAGCTCGCCGCGATATCGCCACGATCTCACTTTTGTTATCGTTACGGGCTTTGCTTATTCACAAAATGGACTCCGACGAGGAGATACTTCTAGCCGTCTTGCTTAGAGGACGATTAAATCGAATACGAAAACATCGTAAGTTATGGGAGGATCCCGCATGGAATTACCGCTTAGTTGAAAGTGACTATTTTGTGCTATATCGCTAAAAAGTTTTATAAATACCTGAGAATTACCAAAAAGACTGTGCCTAAAGCACATTTTCCTTAAATTTTTCTTCAACGTAAAGTCACTTCAGTGGGTAGTTTAATAATCGCGGCGATCTCGCCTCGCCGTTAAACCGCTGAGAAATCGCCGGAAAAATAGTGCCGCTAGTGTGCAAGGCCTGTTATTGTGTTATGGCTACCGATAAGTATACATTGAACACGTCCAAGCCTTAATAGCAGATTGTTCAACAAGGGACTAAAGTATGGCCGCTGCTGGCGGACCCGGCGGCGCGGCCCGCGGCCCGCGAGCGCCGCTGCTCCGAGCGCTGACGCTCCTCAGCGCGCTCCTAGCATCGGCACCCGAAGCACAGTATAAGAACAGTAGAACGTCTTCAAACAAAGGTACATCGCGCGGCTCGCGGCGGTGGGCGGGGCTAAACTCCCACTTTATACTAAATCTCAGGATACTACGAGTGTACATTAGTCGGGGCTGCGGCGTCCTTGCGCTCGGTTACGTTTTGTTGGTAGTGCGCGTACTTACCTATCGCTATCGAGCGACAATACAATGTCGCTGCCGAAAAGACGTAAATATTGTTAAATAAATATATAAATATCAAAAGGTCAAAAAAGAATTTACATATCACATCCATCACATACCTATAAATATATAATTTAGTGTCAACAGATAAAATTATATAAGTAAAATAATTTAAATTTGGTACTTAGGTACAGTCACCCAATAAAAATGTTGAGCATACTTAGAACCTTGTCATTGTGAATGTCATAGTCATTGTCATGTGTGTCATTTGATGTTCTGTTTGAAATTTACTATGACAACGCACTAAAGTGCTTAACATTTTCGTTGGGGTACTGTACCTAACAATATTTATACTTACTTAATTTAAGTTTGTGTAATTTATGAAAATTAATATTATTCTTATAAATCATAGAAAGTATGGCCAAGTAGGTGACTTAAATTGAAAAACAAGTTTGGACAACCCTGACGCCCGAGCGGCAATTGTTATCAGAATCTCCTAAAGGGCCGGAGTCGAGCTACTTTTCTATTTATACTATGCCCGAATGCGACTTGTTTGATTGGAGATGGCGTGACGTGTGGCGAGAATGTTTGCGATTTTTGATGGATGATAGGCAATCGAGTGTACTGATATAAGTTTATTATTGTTCATTTATTTTTATTACTATTGTTTGTTATAGTGTTCTACTTTTGCGACTGTTTAGGTAAGTAAATGTATCGATCTGGTTTACTCGGTGCAATGGAATGATGTAATGCCGTGTAAAATGTGTTAATAAATAAATAAATAAATGACATTGTGGCTTGAAATTATCCACCCGAGCAACGCTAAAAAATGTTCCGAAGTCGAAATCATTTATTGTTTGATTGTAGATGTACAACGAGTTATGGATACATTGATCGCATTACAATCAACCGTTTCCGGTGTACAGTCGAGTTCATAAATATGTGTATACTTTAGTACTCAACTGTACAATAATTAAAGCAATATACAGGGTGGAAAGTTGAGATGGGGCATTAAGGGCAGCTACCAGAACCCTTGCTGCCACGCGAAAATGATCTTAGGAGACCTCACCCAACTTTTTCAGTGATGACACTCGACATTCACAGATTTTTGATCAAAGGTACAGTCAGCGAGAAAATCGGCAGAAATGAGTAATTTTTTTTTTAATGCCAATCAATCCCATTTCTCATAAGGATTAAAACATTATTTGAGACCAACTGAGGTTAGAGTACTAGAACACTCACAAATCAAAGAAAAGGTTTTCCATACATTTAGTAGGGTAATAACTGAGAACACTTTTCGCATTTATTTTTTTACGCATATCGGTCCTTTTTACTTAAAGAATGTTAAGTATGGAGAGAACTATGACGGCCAGCATTATCTATGTAGCAAAAAGTTTGTATCGTATAAATCGTATTTAGTGTTTTTCATTTGTAAGAATACCGATTTTTCTTATTTTTAATGTTTTAATTGAGGTACCCCGTCACGGCAATATCACATTTTATGCTTCTTTCACCCCGTAATTGCTAAAAGTGGCAATGAAATTTCATGTGCTCTGCCTACTCCTTGAGGGAATACAGGCGTAAGAGGTATGTATGTATGTAATTGAAGTAGTCTCCATACAAATAAATAGTCTTTAAGCTAAAGAAAATTCTACTTTGGTTTTGCCCTACTAAATGTATGGAAAACGTTTTCTTTGATTTGTGAGTGTTCTAGTACTCTAACCTCAGTTGGTTTAAAAGAATGTTTTAATCCTTATGAGAAATGGGATCGATTGGCATTAAAAAAAAAATTACTCATTTCTGACGATTTTCTCGCTGACTGTACCTTTTATCAAAAATCTGTGAATGTCAATTGTCATCACTGAAAAAGTTGGGTGAGGTCTCTTAAGACCATTTTCACGTGGCAGCAAAGTTTCTGGTAGCTGCCCTTAATGCCCCATCTCAACTTTCCACCCTGTATATGTAAAAGTCACATCGTATTGAACAGCATGTCAAAATGCCTCAATCACTCACCTGGCGATCCTCCACTCCAGCACCTCGGTGGAGAAGTCGTCCCGGTTGCCCAGGTCCGTGAACCCGACGATGAAGTCCTTGGTCTTGTTCAGCTTCACCAGCGCGATGGTGGGCAGCACGCGGATCTTCAGCCGGCCTGTGAGCAATGGGTACATGCACAGTCAGGGGTATTTCCGGTCGACCACATCTAGGGTGATATTCGTTTGCGCGTTCGACGCGTAACAACCTGAGCGCTGTAGGATTAACTAGCTGCCACGAACAAGCCAAAAGTTTCTTTAGTGGACGACCGCGAATGTCCTTGACTTGTACACTTTGACTTCAATACAAACATATTTATTGAACACCAAA
Source organism: Acleris emargana (assembly GCA_927399475.2). Taxonomy (NCBI): domain Eukaryota; kingdom Metazoa; phylum Arthropoda; class Insecta; order Lepidoptera; family Tortricidae; genus Acleris; species Acleris emargana. The sequence continues at coordinate 12,809,285 of OV656862.1, read as the reverse complement.
AAAACAAGGCAGAACAGTAGATTTAAATTTAGGTATACAACTGGCGGTCTTATTGCTAAATAACGACAACTCAAAGTAAAGAAACGAAACTACAAGAAATTTTAAAGTAATTTTTATTCCTCAGTGAGTCATTTATTCGAAATTTGATCCAAATCCGTCTAGCCGTTTCGGCGAAGAGGAGTTACGAACATACTCACACAAACACAGAAACTTTCGTATTTACCATATATACATACATACATTACCTCACGCCTTCGTTCCCAGTGTGGGGTAGGCAGAGCTACAGAATTACCTCCAACTCTAAAAACTTGTTGACAATTCCGCAACCACATTTTGCACAACCGGCTAAGATGTTTACCAGCGTATTAGTGACAGGTTGCAAGCCCATCGCCCAACAGTACTACAAGCCTTAGTCGCCTCTTACGACATCCACGGGAGGACACTAGTAGAGGCACTACTCTAACCCGGCAACCACTCGGATTATATTAGTGTGATAATAGGAAATAATAATTTGACTGGGGACACTTCGTTAGCGCGATGAAGGGCACTGTCAGATATAGTAGCGCTGTCTGACACTGGTGGCGCGCTCGAGTTGGTTGTTGCTAGTTGTCGCTAGATGTCGCCAGGTCGCCACACTCACCGGTCAGGAAGGGCGCCCTCTCCGCGTCGAGCTTCACGAACCGCGTCTCGACGTGCTTCTTGGCGAGCGTCTTGAGGTGCATGTCCACGATCTTGCAGCGCGGTGTGTCGTTCCGGTAGAAGTGGCAAACAACGTTCTCGGACTTGTTGCACACGCCGAAGAAGTCCTTCTCGCCGTCGATCTCAGTGTACTCGCCGTGGCCCTGCGGAGAGGTAGTTTGAAAGTAAAGCACAGACTAGACTTATACTATACACCGTGTTTTTTTTATTTACGATAACTTTAAGGGATTGTTCTTTAGGTCAAATAAAGTTTAGGACAGACAAATGACATCTGTTACGGTTTTAAAGATATTTCATTTTTTAATTTAATCAGTTAATCATGTTGAACTGGTGTAAAAGGCGTTGGATTGTGTGTATGTCACGCCAACATTGATGTATTTGACACTAACTAATAGTTAACTCTAAAGGCTCTTTTAGAATTACCAAAGATTTAATTACTTTGTTATAAACAGTTTTTTTTTTTTTTGTGATATTTAAAAATCTAATCTACCACTTAGTTTCTATGGATGTACCTAGTAATATGCCGAAGTTATCGTAAATCAAAAAAACGGTGTATATTAAGGCATATAAATAGTTTACAACTTTTAAAAGTGAAGGTGGCATAGTATACTTATTATCCCACAAAATTCTGGACGGTTCTTCATGTAACAACGTTACATAAATACTATGACGACTAAGTAACTATTGTAATACTCACATTGGCCATCCAATCCTGTTTCTTCTGTGCACGCTCTTTCATCTCTTTGATGCGCTGCTGCCGGATCGCCTCTAGATCACTGTTGTCTAGTGCATCCAACCTGAAAGCCAAAAAGTTTACCGAGGTAGTATTTTAAGTGGCTATCTCTACGGCTATGGTCTTCAATTCACAGACGGCAGAACCACTTGACAGAAGGTAAGCTATCTATACATCTGTCTTCTTCTACACTAATATTATAAAAAGGAAAGATTTGATTGTTTGTTTGCATTGGGACTGATTTGAAAAATTCTTTCACCACTAGAATCCTACAATAGCCCGGATGAACATAGGTTTTATATAAAAACCAATGTGTGTGTTCTCTATGAACTCCAAAATAGCTGCACCAAAATGATGAAAGTTTTAGACAGTGCTTAGTTTTTTTTTGTGCTGCCCTTACAAATCCTGGTGTAGGTTCAAATTCGATTCATCAATATACGGCTACTATTTAGTAGGACAAAGTATTGGGTTAATCTTATCATCAGAGCTATTTTTATGTCATTCCTCATACCTCTCAATCTCTCCATCCAGCTGCTTCTCCACCGTCTGCGCCACGTTATACAACACTTGCTCCATCTTCAGAGCTTCTCCTGGAAGTTACATAAACAAGTTAAATCAGTTAATCGTAAAACTAAGTTTTATTACTTCTAATGTGTATTAGTTTAGTTTAGAGTAAAAATAATATACATACAAAGGTGCTAAAACATGTACACATAGACCTTCATTCTGTTGCGGTTTTAACTCCTACTAAGGTTTATTTCGCCAATGTTGAATGTTGAATGCGCTTCTCTCAAGTCCACATTTATTTCTTTTTATACAAATACAGGCCTTACAGCCATAGTAATAAGGTTTGTGTACATATGAAAAATAATACAAATCAACATTTAGAGAAGATAGTGTGCAGATGAACAAACAGGTGAGGACCAAAAAGTTGGACCATAGTTAAGCACAGTTACAAAGAAGTCGTATAAAAACTCATTGTGGGACATAAAGGATTCCTACAATTGTTTGGGTAAATTTCTTGTCACAACAGAGTTAGCGTGGCCATTTTAGGTCCTCACCCAAACGTTTACAATATAATTAATTGAGTAAAGCAGCTTAAAGTGTAAGTTATTTAAGATGATACTAAAAATTACATGTTGCACTCTAAAGGCCTGTTGTTTGATCAGTAGTTAAACTAACTAATCGTTAAAACCGTAAATAATAGTTAAATCTAAAGAAAATTAGTCAAATATTCGTTTTTTTTTCGAATCATAACAAATAGTTGAGTCCTACTGAACAAACAACGGGCCCTTAATAAACAGCCGCTATTAACGCAATGATTTTTGACGTGTAAAAATGACTGTGTGTAAACACATTATCTTTTTTATTGTGTAACATCAATATAAATATAAAATTTAATCTGTTATTAAGAGAATGCAGCTTATTTTTGTGTAGGAGTGCATGACCTCATACCGATGCAACGCATGCTCCTTAAATCACGAATGACTCCATAAGTAACCTCCGCAACCTAAAACCACTTATTGCAACAGAAGTAGAACGCTAAAAATGATCGTTTACTTACACTTTAATCACAGTTTAGAATAATAATCAAATTTAAAAGTGATATTTCCTGAAAACAATTTTGTTTCGCGTTTGACGAAAGAAAGGTGACAAACGAACGAATGACAGCTGGTTGCCACTGGTTGGCTGTCAAAAGTCTTCTTTTGCCCCCGCGGCGACTTGAACAGCTACTACCGCGGGGATAATGGCGTTTCCACGTTGAGTGATTTCGCCAGTGTCAAGTATATATATTGTATAAATCAATATAGCAATAAAACAATCCAATCTTCTCTAGGAAGATTGGGGGCAACGTTGTACGGTGATTTGTAGGTCAGAGGTCAAGATAGTTTTAACCTCTGCACCACTGCGAGTCCACTTGAAACGAGAAGAAAGATGCCAGATACACGAAATAAGTCCAAGTCTTCAATCACTGTGCGACACAAAGGCATAAAAAGTACAAATCACTATCAGAAAAGAACTTTGAACACCTAATTACCCAAAAAATAAAGTCTAAAACAAATTACACGTCCGCCATCTTTTAACGTTGCAAATGGCCCCCCCTGTCAAAAGTCATTAATAATTGTACTTTTTCAAGTTGCCAGTCTCTAAATGTTTAATGCGTTTAGTAGTTTTCTCAGGGTGCGTCTCACGAGATATAACTACAAAATCTATAATTTCATGTTAATAACGTTTACAAGATATAATAAACGTTAGCTATAATAACAAAATCAATATTTTCATAAGGAATAACGGTCAATTAACATAATATTAATTTTATATAATGTTTTTGTCTATAATACTCACATTGTCTAATTTCAGTTCGTATAACATACATGACATATAACGATCATAATACATAATATATTTTAGTATAAGGATTATAAGATCTAATATCGTATGCTATACTCAATGGGTGGGTACTGTAAGAAGCGGGTACAGTCGAGTTCATAGATATGTGTACCTGTAGTACTTGTCGTTTTAATCGCTGTGACAATTCATATACTTATGGCAGTTTAAACATGACATAAAATAAATAGACAAGGTACTAAAGTGTACACATATTTATGAACTCGAGTCTACCAGAACGGTCTTGTTTGTAATTTGTTTTAATTAACCAGAAAATGCCACGAGCATGACGAATCAGGTCAGAACCGACTCGGTTAGGTTAGGTTAGAAGGCCTAGGCGGGAGCTAAGCTCCCGCCTAGGCCTTCGAGGTAATTTTTTTTTCTGCCCAGAAAATTCAGACTGCTGCCAGTAAAGTTAGTTAGGTAAGGTTGATTGTTAATTAAGAAGGCCACTTAATACTGAAAATAGAATTTAATTTCAAATAACATATGCATGTTTTTATATTATACGTGTATTATGTTTTTTGATGTTAGATAATTTGATTAATATATCTTTTAAATCTTAGGTGTTATGAACGTTATACGTTTTAATAGTTATATGAATTGATATTATATATTAATAACGTTATACTTTATGGAAATAGATATTTAGAAATTATATCTTCCGTTCATTATATCCAGTGAACGTTATACTAAACGTGTTTATACAAAGTGAGCGTATATGTTATGAGTGTTATATTATTAGTTCTTATATCTCGTATTACTTACCCGTTTTCTCATCCTCTGGTAAACTAAGATTTAAAAAATAACCTTAACACCCCACTTAATTAAAACGTCTTGGCAGCGGTCATTAGACCAAAATTTTAGTAAATTCAGGTCGGACAAAAACTACCTCCATTTTTTTCTAATTTATTTTTGTATTTTTTTACTGACACGAATTCTGGTCAGCGACGCAGTGTTATATTCTTTGGGTCAGCGGAAAATACGTGGGGGGGCGCGCGCACGCACGTGCCGAGCCAGGAAATTAATTCAAATTTTAAACCGAAAACGTATAGGTAACCTATTAGTCTTGACTGTAAGTAAAAGTATAATTACTTTCATTCATCATCATCATATACCACGCGGCGATCTCTTAGGTCGATGAACAGCGAGACAGAAAAAAACTTACATCGAACGCTCTAACTTCTGTAAAAAATCATCTACTGTGAAATCAAGCGACTTAATAGATTTCCATAAAAGACGGTACGTGTTATAATCTGCTACACGGGGATAAGGGACAAGGATTATTTATACATACATACATAAACTCACGCCTTCATTTGATTCTTTATTATTCTTATAAATATTGGACATATGATATTGGCAACTCCACGGCAGATGGCGCCTTCTTCAAGCTTAAAATGTAATATAATGAGAATAGTAGGTACAGCGTGGAATAGCCGAGTTCATAAATATATGTAAAGTGAGATAGCTCTTAGAATGTGCTTCGGGTTTGTAATTGCCTCTCACTCGCTCTCATACGCTCTTATTGAGAGTGAGTGAGAGAGAAGTACACTCACGAAGCATCTAATAAGTGCTCACAGACTGTACACTTTAGTACCTTGTCTATTTAATGTCATGTTTAAACTGCATGCTGGCATGCTTCGATGGTTCGGTCATTTGGAAAGGATGGATGAGGGAAGATTGACGAAAGAGATATACAGATCGAAAGTGTGTGGAAGGGTCGGAAGGGGCCGCCCTAGGCGTACTTTTTCGAATCAAATCGGAGAAATACTGGAAAAGGGCCGAATCTTAAGTACCCGAAACCGACGTGCGTGCATGACTCGATGTAGAATGTTGAAGAAGCGAAGGAAATTTGTCAGGATCGTAGCAAGTGGAAAGAAGTGGTCTCTGCCTACCCCTCTGGGAAACAGGCGTGATTTAATGTATGTATGTATGTTTAAACAGCCAGATCTGAATTGTCAGTCATTAAAATTGCAAGGTACTACTTCAGTGCGCACATATTTATGAATTCGACTGTATAATATCCTCCTTCTGTTTGTGTTTTGTCAGCATTCCCATTTGGTTCACATTCCCACTTCGTCCACTTCCTATTTTGTCAACATTTCCATTTTGTCCATAGTTCCTATACCCATTTCGTTCACACACATCCGATGTCACCACCAAAATATGAAACAATAAAAATTGTTTTTTTCTTTCTTTTTATTCTACTTCTGATTGTACCTACTTTATGCGTTAAGCTAGGAATGTTGACAAAGTGGGATTGTGGACGAAGTGAGATTGTGGACGAAGTGGGAATGTTGCCTAAAAGTGGATGAAGTGTGAATATGGACGAAATATACATGATGATTGATGACTAAGTTGGAATGTGGACGAAGTAGGAATGTGGACGAAGTGAACCAAAACGATGTACCTACATAAATAATACAACGTTTGAGTTGGTTGGGTCTTTTATGGTCGATGACTAATAAAAACAGAAAAAAAACTTGAATTATTTAATTACAATACAATCAATGTCTTTCTAAAAACATTACAAACTAAACGAGGTAACAGTTGCGTACGCACACAATTAAACACGATCCACGAAACATACGGTCGACTCTGTCGCTCATTGTACTTGTCAATTATTAAAGGAAAATCACTGGGCACATTGAAGGGCCTAACCTGGGCGATGCCGTACAACTAGCCATAGAGCTCGTCGACGAATTACTGACGAGCTTAGTTTCCCGTCACAGCGTATCAATATTTATCTCGATACCGCTCACTCCAAAAATATGGAACCAGTAATGGACAAGTCATTAATAATGGACATTGTTTCTTATTTTAGAGAAGATAAAGGTTATTCATTTGTTTTGAAACAATTAATTTAGTACCGTATGAAGTTTGAATTAAGAGCGAACTGTCCATTACTGGCGCCTGTCAGCTAAAAGTGTCAATTATTGGTGCCGTCACCCTACTTACTTAATTCCCAAAACACCAACTTCGAAATATAAGGTACGTGTGATAAACAATACCTTAATTTATTTTACGTTTTGGGATTCCAGTAGGTATATTGAGAATCTGGTATTTGGGCAATGAGCGCTCGAGCTTTGACGTATGGTTGCACACGGGAGAAGACTAAAGCTCACAGAGTATTTCGTCGCTAACCTATGAGTTGACATTCTCTGGGGACACGCACGGCTTGAGCAGCGTAGTCTCGAACGAGCTAGTGCTAACACAACCCAGGTCAATAATTGGAGTAATTTTTGATTCACAAATAAATATAATACAATTTGATTCTGGTATAAAATGTAAAGAAATGCGAGACTGGAGTCTGCCTTGAACCGAAACTTTGGCTAGTAATAAAAAATAGATTCACTTTGTTTAAAATTCAGTGTCTTATAAAGGTAAGGTGCCCGTGGGTGCCATTTGTTAGATGTAAGCTGAGACTCAATTTACCCGCAATTAGGGAATGCAGTTTAACCGGTAATTTGCAGTTTTAGTATGAACATGCCCGGTTAAACCCGGTTATAACAGGTAATTTGCAGTTTTTGTATGAGCATACCCGGTTAAACCCGGTTATAACCGGTTATTTGCAGTTTTTGTATGAACATACCCGGTTAAACCCGGTTATAACAGGTAATTTGCAGTTTTTGTATGAGCATACCCGGTTAAACCCGGTTATAACCGGTTATTTGCAGTTTTTGTATGAACATACCCGGTTAAACCCGGTTATAACAGGTAATTTGCAGTTTTTGTATGAACATACCCGGTTATAACCGGTTATTTGCAGTTTTAGTATGAACATACCCGGTTAAACCCGGTTATAACCGGTTATTTGCAGTTTTAGTATGAACATACCCGGTTAAACCCGGTTATAACAGGTAATTTGCAGTTTTTGTATGAACATACCCGGTTAAAACCGGTTATAACCGGTTATTTGCAGTTTTTGTATGAACATACCCGGTTAAACCCGGTTATAACAGGTAATTTGCAGTTTTTGTATGAGCATACCCGGTTATAACCGGTTATTTGCAGTTTTTGTATGAACATACCCGGTTAAACCCGGTTATAACAGGTAATTTGCAGTTTTTGTATGAACATACCCGGTTAAACCCGGTTATAACCGGTTATTTGCAGTTTTAGTATGAACATACCCGGTTAAACCCGGTTATAACCGGTTATTTGCAGTTTTAGTATGAACATACCCGGTTAAACCCGGTTATAACCGGTTATTTGCAGTTTTAGTATGAACATACCCGGTTAAACCCGGTTATAACAGGTAATTTGCAGTTTTTGTATGAACATACCCGGTTAAACCCGGTTATAACCGGTTATTTGCAGTTTTAGTATGAACATACCCGGTAAAACCCGGTTATAACAGGTAATTTGCAGTTTTAGTATGAACATACCCGGTTAAACCCGGTTATAACAGGTAATTTGCAGTTTTTGTATGAACATACCCGGTTAAACCCGGTTATAACCGGTTATTTGCAGTTTTTGTATGAACATAACCGGTTAAACCCGGTTATAACCGGTTATTTGCAGTTTTTGTATGAACATAACCGGTTAAACCCGGTTATAACCGGTTATTTGCATCCCCTACCCGCAATACCGACGATTTATTTAATATTTTTCTTATAACTTATAAGTAGGTATAATAAACACACAGTTTTCCAATATTAGATTTTTTGTGTCTTTTTTTTCACTTTTTAAAATAAATTGAGCGGGGTAGTTGCATTGCACTTTAATTTGTCTATATGTCAAAATGGTGGTGCACAGACAGACGGACCCAACGACAGAGGTTCCGCTTTATAGTATATGATGGGAACCCCAAAAATACATTAATATTTATTTTAGTTTTTATCTTCTTCTAGGTACTACCTATTACGTTAAATTAAAAAACTCTAACTACACTAGCTTCGGCATTTTCAATTATTATTTTTACATTACTTCGACTTGCGGCTGACGAGGCAGGCATAGCAATAAGCAGGACAGCACAACAAATAAACAGGGACCGGAACCGCTTACCCTTTAAAAGGTTTTCGTTAGGGTATATAATTGACTGGTTTTTACAAACCCTAACGATGCGATAAGCATATCTTCGACTTACCCCAATGAAGAGCTATCCCATACGATACAATTAATTCGACTAAGCGCTTACCAATTCCTTAAAAGCCTCGTTAGGCTTTCCCTATGAAGTGTTTATTGAACGGCTTCAAGCTATTTTAATCTCTACGCGCAATCCATACAAATTATTTTTGCACTACTTAGCAATTGATTGGCTATCCACACACAGGCTTGAACCAACCAATCACACGAATCTGCGAAACAGAGTCAACGGAGAGGGAGAATTAATAGGGTAACACTAACGTAATGCTAAGTGCTTAAATCCGAAACCCTTACGAAACTGGTAACCTCAATGGTTAATCATTCATTAGGGTAAGCCTAACGATAGGGATACGCTAACGTTTGGGAGAGCATACGATGTAGTTACCCGATCGATAGACTTAGTCGAATAAAGGGGTTTTCCGGTCCCTGCAAATAAATAGTTCTTGTCATCTAAATAAGTTAAAAGTTTAGCGGGCACTCCGGGCGCACGAACTTTGCCGTCTATTATTACAAATTAAATACTAAAAACACCTATAGAACAATGTTTTAACAAAATCGTTTTTTGCAAATTCTTTCAAGACTAAAAATATCTGTTGTGAGAACAGAGCGCGAGCAGATGAAAAAACACGGCGACGCCATCTACGTAGGTTATCGTGTCACAATTTTTAAAACAGTACCGCTTGCTTCATCTACTTGCGTTCTGTACTAACTTTATCGAAGTTTACAATATTACAACAACAAAAAACAATATAAACGAAATTATGAATTATTCAAAAAGTCGACCAGCGTTGAGATACAAATAATACATTATATTTCTAGATGTGATGATTCCATGTAATACAGTTTAGTTTCAGTTATCCAGGCGGTGTATCGCTAGCTCCGCTACAGAAAGCCAAACGAGGACAATCTTTAATCACAGTTAATATTTAGAAATGTGTTGAGATAACCATCTCCAGCCCGTAGCGACATTACTACCCAATATAACCGATTAGCACGTGTAACTTTACAAAGACGGTATACACGGCGTAGCTTACATAAAGCCCAAAGACCAAGGAACTCGGGGACTACGCCATGTATATCGAATAAGGGCAAGTTATCATCCACTCACAGTTCGAGTCAAATCAGGTGATCATGCAGCGGAATGAAAGTGTCCAGGGCTCATGGGTGCTGGTTCCAGACGTGTGTGTGAAGTTTTCCAGAGGTTATTTAACTAATATTTCAGTCACTAAAGTAACGAAACGATATTTTAACGATAAATAAAAATTTTAGGGACGTTATTTTAAGAAAAACGAAGGGTCAGTTGGGAAAGGGTGGAAACTACTAGTTTGATGCCAAGCCAAGACAGTGCGCCGTGACTATGAATCTCACGCAAATGCAATCACATGAACAATATAATGATCACTAGAATCGTATTGGACATGTATTTTTGTTTTAGTAGTTCATTGTCACTGCAGATCAAATTTGACACACACAAGAATAAGATGGCAGATCTGTTGCGTGCTCGCCCACGCAAGCCCAAAGTGAATACGCTACTAGTTTGAACCAGCGTTCAAATCCGGACGTGAAAAACGGCTAGCTTAGGGAACTATCATACAGAACTGTTTCAAAAATGTAAGGCTGTAGAAACCGTGCAGCATCTAGACTATTCACTATTCCACTCGATGGTAAGTGTCCAGAACGAAGCATGTCAACTTAGGCAGTACTTGGTTCCCAACTTGGAAAACACATTAATGACAGACCCCTATTCAGCATCATGGCCATCGAATGTGTTCCAAAAGCGGGCCCATTACGAAACAGAACTGGACTAACGCTTACGAAAATGCGTCGATCATCCGCCGACGCCATCACAGTGTTCCATACAGTTCCAAGCGAACTGACTAAGAGCTAGTCGGCACAGCCTTGTACAGCCGCAGGCGCGTCTCCGACAAAGCGGCTACAACCGTGTCTCCATTGAGCTGGACAGAGCACACATCCAACGCGGGCTCCGCCGCTGGCAGCCTCATAGTCCTCGCCCCGTCCAAGCCATGGAGGAACAACGTAGCGTCGCTCTCGGAGTGCGCCGCGACCCACGAGGCGCCCGGCGCGTGCACCCAGGCCGCCCGCGACATCAGAGAGCTCCTCGCCGAACCCGGGAACGTCTGTTCCACTTTACAAGTCACTTGACCCTCTGTATCACCTTTCAACTGGCACAGAGCCAATCTAGATCGGTCTCCGTTCGCACTAGGCCGGCACGATACCAGAGCTCTTTTTGATTCATTATCGTAGCTCAAGGACATGAAAGATGGACCCTCGACGGGGAGAGATCTTGGCTCCCACTGCCCGGAACTACTGGCGAGCCATAACCAGCAGGAGTTCAGATGGCATGACAGTAAACCGAATTCTGTCGAACATAGCGATACAACGGGGGACATGTCGCCGGGGGCCGACAGCCTCTGAATATAGGTGCTGGGGTTGCGGACGTCGTACTGCTGGATGAAGCCGCCGACGCCGCCGACGTAGAACTCGTTGCTGCGCGAGTAGTCCCAGGCGCAGGACCACAGCTGCACGCCCGCCTGGATCGTGGTGCTCGGGATGCCGCGCTCCACGATCTTCGCGCTGCTGTCGAGCGCCACGCTGAGCAACAAGTCACTGGGCTGAGAATACGAGATGTCTCTGATGGGCTTAGGATGTAAAAGCACAAACTGTCCTTGCCTGTAGTCCACACAGCTCACACTCCTCACACCATAACCAGGGAAGAGCGAATAGGAGCTCTTCTGAGACACATACAATTCATAAGTCCTGCAGTTATAAGTAAGAACACGACACCCACCATCCTTACATATCTCTAAATTCTTCTCGAGGGCGAACCTCCAGGATCTTTTCACCTGAGGTTTCACCTGCGCCTTCAACATGGTATTCTTCAAAGTTTCCAGCTGCTGTATGCACGCTCTGTGCGCTATCTTCGACTTCTGCAGTTCCATCTCAACTCTTCCTTTTTCTACTTGAAGATGTTCCACTTGCTTCTGCATGGCTGTGATTTCTGATGTATCGACTGCTACTAAGCGCTTGGCATATATATGCCTCAAGTCCCTTAAGCTAGCTTTGGTCTTGCACGTGGGACAGGACTTCTGCGAGCGCACCCGCAGCCAGCGCTCCACGCAGCGCGAGCCGAACAGGTGCCCGCACTTGAGGGCCACCAGCCGGTGGTCTCCCGACGTGCCCCACGAATCCAAACAAATGGGACACGTCTCACCATCACCGTCATCTTTAGGGGAGCTTACCTTTCTTATTTTTTCAGGAGGTTCGTCAGAACCCTCGTCGCTTCTTCGTTTCTCAGGTGTTGCTCTTTCACTCTCGCTTATAACGTTAACTTCAGGTAGTGAGGTGGAGTCTGACTCGGCGATCGACATGGCGTTGCTGAACATGCTGTTCTCGTTGGACATGAAAGGGCTCGGCGGCTGCGTGGACCCGTCGAGGTGCATGGGCCGCGGCCACTGCGCCAGCGTCGTGAGGCTGCTGTTGCTCTCCTCGGGGTCGAAGGTGTACGTGGACGGCGACGGGAACACCCCGTCGATGGAGTTGCTGTTGTCATCGGCATGGTGGAAGTTAGATCCGTTGCTGTTGTCGTTGTGTATCGGTGACGGCGTGTAGGACTGAGACTCCTGGAGGACGACGGGGGAGGGAGGGAGGAGGATGGGGCTCCCGGGGGGCTCGGGCGAGTCCGGGGCTTCGAGGATGCTCGGGCTGTCCCGCGCCGGGAAGTAGGGCGGAGAGGAGCTCATCCTCGCTCATAGGAACCTGAAACAAAAACAATTCAAACTTACAAAACCAACATTTTGGGAGGAATTTAAATGTTCAGCTGGTTGAATTGAGTGCAATGCTGATGGCGGCGGTATGCAGGTCTCGCCAGGTAGCGCTGTTCTGTAGCTAAAGCCCAGGCCAAAACACACCAACTGTTGGCACATATGCATCACACAGAAGGCATATTTTTTGTGTAAGAGCGTCGGTGGCCTAGTGGCTTAGGGGGTCGACTCGTGATGCCATGAGTTTTTCTAACTTAAGTGCATTACTCGATGCTCTTACGGTGAAGGAAAACGATCGTGAGGAAACCAGCACATTCGAACAGCTGAGTGTGTAAGAGGGTAATTGGACAAAAGATCCTAAAGCGTCGAAGTGTATCCGAAAAGCCCATCTGTAAGATAAGGTATATTTATCGTATAGAAAAAGATAAGAAAAAATGTCCTTGTTACGAAATTAACACCCTCATATCATATTATTTTGAAATAGCATTATAATACGCGCTAGCCTAGTTGGTAGTGACCCTGCGTACGAAGCTAGCGGTCCTGGGTTCAAATCCCGGTAAGGGCAGATATTTGTGTGATGAGCGCGAATATTTGTTCTTGAGTCATGGATGTTTAGTATGTATTTAAGTATATATTTCTCTATATAAGTATTTATATCGTTGTCTAGTACCCATAATACAAGCCTAGAGCTTAAATTGGGACTAGGTCAATTGGTGTGACATTGCTTGATATATATTTTTTTTTTATAATTGATATAAAGTAAGTAAAAAGTAAAAAGTATTTATTTTTCTCCACCACCAAGTATACAGTTTATGCATAACAAAGAATTAATTGACTTAAGAATAGGTACAGAACTTGTGCGGCAGAGACTGATGCCTGAACTAGGGGGAACCTGTATGTCAGGTCACCAGGTCTCCAACCCTCAGATGTCTAAAGCGACAAGTTTTGGTGGGTGAATACAATGCGATAAACCTTAAAACTAGTCGGGTGGAATACAATTAAACAACAAGTTATCTATGGTAAGATATGGACCAGCATAAATTACAGCATTTTTTGTGGTCTTCATCTTCAGTTGCATTTCATCAAATAGTACTTTTCAAATATCTGTAGGTGAGATCGTATCATCAGATCCTGACATGTTGACAATGGGACCAGCTAGAAAGTATGCCCTTTTCAAACAAAAAATATATTTTCAAATTGGCCCAGTAGTCTTTGAGTAAGGTTGGGACTACACTGAGGCGGAGACGAGCGGAGCTGAGCCAATGTTAACCAATAGAAGGCGCATGCGGTCACGTCGAGCGCGCCCTGCGCACGTTAGTTCAAAATTCAAAATATTTATTCAGTAAATTAGCCACATGAGGGCTCTTTTACACGTCAGTAACATGGAGTGAATCTACTAGCGCTTAGGACAAGACCATCATTGCGGAGAAGAAGCGCCGCAACCAACTCCAGCAGAAGGTAATTATTAAATACAATAATAAGTAAAAGTATCTAAATTACATTACAAGGTAATAAAGTAATAAATAATTATTTTCAAAACTAACACAAATAGTAACAATAAAGTTTAGATTTTATTGGTTAATATTGGCACAGCTCTGCTCCACTCTCTGTTGAAATTTTTTAATCATTATATTATATGTATTGATATCTGATGAGTGACCATTATTCAATATTTAATTGTTGTTGTTTTAATTTAAATAATTATTATTAATTATTCTTGTATTTTTTGATTATTAGTATTTATGTTTTGACGATCTCAATGTAATTTCGTATTTTTTGACATGCAATGCAATTTATATTGTAATATTACATTGATGAATGTTTAGTATGTATTTAAGTATATATTTCTTGGCCTGATTGTGCAAAACGTGGTTACAGAATTATCAACAACTTATTTAAGTGCTTGGTAATTCTGTAGCTCTGCCTACCCCACTCTGGGAATGAAGGCGTGAGTTTATGTATGTATGTATGTATGAATAAATAAACTAAACTAAACTAAATTAAACTAGTCAAAACTGCACATGGGGAATATTGCTATTAAAAATATCACAATGCATCTATTTAGACATACTAGTCAATAAAGTACCCATTTAAAAAAATGCTTAAAGTCATCCATATCATAGATGCTAAGTAAATTGTAACTTCTGGGTAAGGACCAAAAAGTTGGACCACAGTTAAGCGCAGTTAACCACACAAACAACAAAGTTCGTGTCACCATTTTTTTTTATTAGAAAATTTAATTGAGTGAGTTAGCATGGACAACATTTTGGTACTTGCCCTTGTAGGAAACTTAATCTTACTGTAGAATGTCAGATCGCCGTTGGACCTAAGGAGGGTCATTAATTTGTCTTCCACTGTACATGGTGAAGCAATAAAAAGCTTTCTGTGATGCCAAATTAAAGACTTTTTGACATTAAGGTACCACCATAATTCGCACAAAGGAAGCATAAGGACAAACATTATATGGGATCTCAAGGGCCATACCCAATTTTCATGTATCAATTATTTTCAAACTCATTACAGTGTTTTTTTATAGCATATACAAAGTGTAATAGGGTACCTAGTGCAGGTCTTGGGTACTTATAAACCTCATCGGTTGCTCCCTACACAATGCATTTACCGTACTGTACTATACAATCATTGTTTATTTACTCTACTTTATTGGAGGCTTATTTAGAGAAATTAAATCTAATTTTTTTTTTAAAGAGAACTCCTCTGCTATCCAGGTAGTTTACAGCACTTTCACCAATTAAAATATGTAGTTCATATTAAAAGTGGACTAGACACACAATCAAATCAGTGTAAGGACAAAGGTTTGTTATTTCTTTTTAATTAATATTTTAACACTTAATAAGCTAAGCTGCAGCTAGTTTGGATGGTTGTTTCTTAGACTAATTTTAAATTAGGACTTACTTTATACAGCAAATTGAAACACTGACTAAATCAAGTAATTGTACTCCAACGTGCGATGCCTCGGCGCGTCTCTTCCCTCCAAATCCCCGTGTCTTATTTACTAACAAAGCTCATAAACACTGACATCATGTTTTTCACTAATAAATCACAATATAAATCACAAAATTATTTTTCAACTAATAAATTTCATAGAAAACAACGAAAGTTAGTGCATTTGACATGACAGTTTGATTTGACAGATGCAGCTTGCAACATGCATATCAACCTCTTTGGTCCAAAGGAGTAATTTTTTTTTTGACACCACTACGTTTGCTTCCCGTTGGCCGTTAATACACCAGAGATAAAACTCGTCAAATCGTAATTTGGCAAGGTTTATATTTACCAATGGGAGGGTAGGTAAAATGTTAGCTAAAATATAAGGTCAAATATGTTTTAAAATAGAAGTAACAATAAAAAAACAACGTAAAAGTTACCATTTTTTTCCTTAATAATTTTTCAGCATATTAGGCGTGAAACACGGTTTGCTGTTAATAATTTCTCAAGTTAACTACTTTTCCAATCGATCAAACGTCAACTCTATACTCTATCTATGGTATTTATTTATATTTTCGTGCAGTTGGCAGCAGTGTCGAAATAGCAGAGAACGGGGAATCATAACGGGTCGCGTTCGTCCTGCTTTTTTTATCAATTTACAACTAGCCGAGCTTATTATCGTGATTTGTTTATGTAATAACGTATTCAATAAATATTAATAAGTGTTCTGTGCCGTTGTGCTGTGGCCGTGCAAGTGTCTGTGCGTGTAAAAATAGTTTTACAAGTTGACGTGATTGCCAGTAATGGCGGTGTATGTGGTATAAAATGTTTGTTTAGCATTACAAAACCGTCGTGTATTCGTTCGTGATGCTGTTAATTAACGGTAAGTAACTCTCCGATACCAAATCCAACCCAACCAGGATTTATTCTTTTACGAAAACCTTGCACAAAACTCTTTTGAGTACTTTACTATTCCGAACAAAAGTTGAGCTTGTAAATAAAAAATCCAAGTCTATTTCATCCTGTTTCTGGGGCAGAGATTGGTCAATAATGCATGCTTTATCTGGAGGCCAGGCCTGTTGACATTTGGCGAGCGCTGTCGGCCTATGTCGCAAGTATACCGAATCTAGGTCAGCTATGCTGCTTGGGTCAAATGCGCGCGCAGGTACGTCACACCCCCCTTTCACCCCCTCACACCCCCTGGCACCCCTTTACTATCACTTTCAAAATTCACAGATGACCCATATGCTGAAATTGGGCCACCTAGGTCACAAGAAACAACTAAATATAGTACTCAGATTGTACTCAAAGTTCCTAATTACTATGCTGTCTTGAGGGAATCGCTTCTCCTGTACCCCTTTAGTAGTGAACTCAATATTACCAAACCAACACATCTATTGTCTTTAACTTTCAAGTCTGTTCTGCAATCACACACTTTGAATATCCTTAATTATTAACTTAAAAAGATAAACTTGAATTTGTAAAGCTTAAAAAGCTTATGTGGGTACATAAAGGCCATTTGGTGTCTGTAAATATTGATTACATTTCTATAACACTAAAATTTAAATGTTTAGTTATGAATGTTCTCTGATTTAAGCTTTCATTGAGTTCACAAGGTTAAGCTGACTTTTACTGGTGTCCTCTGTATTCTTCCTGTGAGTTAATGTCCTTTTAGCAATTAATATATTTTTGTAAATTTCTTAAGTATAAAGTATTAAAAAATGACTACACAGATGAATCTCTCATAATTTGACCTAACCCTAAACTAAGCTCTAGGCTTGTACTATGGGTACTAGACAATGATATAATATGTAATTACTTTTAAAGAAAATTAAATACAAGACTCAGAAACGTATACTCGCCTTGTATGTAATAAACAAACTATACTTTTAGTAATCAACAAAAGAGAGTCAAGTCTTGCATTATGCACGTGATTGCGCTTTAACTGTGATGGAAGAGATGTCAGGGACATTCGCAATTTTGTAACATGTTTGTGATCGCAAAATTTAAGCTATTGGCTAAAATGTATGCTAAGTTAGTAAAGATTTCTAAATGTCATCTTATGTACAATGACCTGCTTGGGGGGTCTAGCTTTGTATGCAAATTAAAGAGCTTGGCATTGAATTTGTTTACTACTATCTCTTGCCCTTGACTTAGTCCTCTCACGATGACACTGTTAGCCAACATCGTCGTAGAGATCTGGCCTGTGAGTGTAGAGATCCCCGTTCCATTCCTGGGGGGCAGATGTTTGTGTTATGAGCAATTGGTATTTGTTCCTGAGTATTTATGATTTCTATGCTTTGAAATAGTTCACTCCATAGCTATGTTTATTGTTGCCTATTAATCTTATAATTCAAGTAAAATTGTCTACTGACACTAAATATTTTTATACATATTGCCAATAGTTCAAATGGGATTGTCCTCTATCCCTAATACTTAAGTATATCCCTTTCATTAATGCTAGGTAGAGTGTGACAGCCATAGTAAGGCAAGTACTTTTAGTACTCTTAATTATTTTTTTATAGTCTCTAAAGGCAAATGAGCAAGGAGGCCATCTGATGTTAAGCAGTTACCGTCACCCATAAACATCAGCAATGCCAGGGGCACAGCCAAGTTTCGAAACCATATTTAAAGGAGGACATGTCTTAGTGCTTAGAAGCATAGTTTTACTGTAAACATACCATATTTTAGTCAATTATAAACTGTGATGACAGGACAAACTAACAAACACATTTTCCCATTTATAATATTAGTATCAATGTTTAACCCCTCGTATGCGGGAGGTCAAAAAAGTACCAAGTTCTAGTCTCTTTTGATTAAGATATAGTCCATAAAATTAGGCTTAAAAAAAATACAAAAAGATATTCAAATTTTGAGCACGGATCCGTGCCTAAGCATACGATGGGTTAACTGACCAATAGTTACCTGACAAGGTCAAAGCCATTCCACAGATGACAAATGTATTGATCAATCAGATTGGCCTTGGACTGTATTGATCAGCTGAGGAGTACACACAACATGAACCCATTTAATCTACTCGTGTTGTGTAAACAAATGAAATGAAATAAAATGCCTAAATTATAATGGACATACACTATAGCGTATTCATGGTAATAATTGTGACACTTGTAACAGATAAACAGCTTAAAAAAAATTTGTTTGTAAATTCATGAAGTAACATGTGACTAAAGTGCGTGCATTCTGTCACAATGGTTGTTTATATGATCTTGTGTACACAATAATAAAAGTATGAAGATGGTTATTATAACACCTTTTTTTGATGCACTGGCAAATGCCACTCACCCTTTTTTCGCTGAGTGTCAATACCATCCTTGCCCTTTTGCACCATACTGGGACGTTTTGTGCCTGACTGGACCATTATTATCCTTACCTTTTTGAGCCTGGCTTGGCCATTATCGCCCTTACCTTTTTGAGCCTGGCTTGGCCATTATCGCCCTTACCTTTTGTGCCTGACTGGACCATTATCACCCTTACCTTTTGTAGCCCTGCTGGACCATTGTCACCCTTACCTTTTTGTGCCTGGCTGGACCATTATCACCCTTACCTTTTTGTGCCTGGCTGGACCATTATCACCCTTACCTTTTGCAGCCAGGCTAGACCATTATCCTCTCACCTTTTTTGCCTGGCTAGACCATTATTACTAGGGTTGCAAATAGAAAAGAAAGAAAAGAAAAAAGAAGAAAAAGAAAAAAAGAACTTTAAACCTATTCACTAGAACTATCAGCACTATCAGCAGCACTATCAACACTAGTTCGGTCAGCATCAGAATTTCCTGGTTCTTCTTCTGTCTCGTCTAAGTCCAGTAAATTGCGATAACTCCCACTACAGATTTCATTTATGTTGTTATTAATCAAAGTTGTTAAATTAAATTGGTTTTATGGTTAACATAAAGTCTAAAACAAGTAAAACAACTGTATAAAAGTATTAACTGCCTTGCAAATTTTGAGTTTTCATACTTTTGAAAAAAAACGTACTCCAGAAAAAAACGGTTTTTTTTCACGGTTTTTTTTCAAGTTAGAAAAAAACCGTTTTTTTACAACCCTAATTATTACCCTTGCCTTTTTGAGCCTGGCTGGACCCTCTCACACTTACCTTTTGGAGCCAGGCTAGACCATTATCCTCTCACCTTTTTTGCCTGGCTAGACCATTATTACCCTTGCCTTTTTGAGCCTGGCTGGACCATTATCGGCCTTACCTTTTGGAGCTAGGCTATACGATTATCCTCTCACCTTTTTGTGCCTGGCTGGACCATTATTACCCTTGCCTTTTTGAGCCTGGCTGGACCATTATTGCCCTTACCTTTTGGAGCCAGGCTAGATTATCCTTTTACCATTTTGTTCCTGACTTGGTCATTATCACTCTACCCACGGCTAAGTGACAGCTGCGCGCAACCTTGTTCAGCTGGTCTTCAGTTTTCTTCTCGTATCTATTATCATAAACGGCTACCATTGCTTCACTACCATTTTTCTAGTTTGGAGAAAGGTCTACAACCGATGGTTTCCACTACTATCCACGTATGATGAGCTTATTATTCAAGAAACTTTCTGGAGTCCCTGTCACTAGTCACTCGAGAGAAAGGGATGGTGCTATAGTAACTTTGAGCTTAGTTTTTTAAAGTGTCTCTATGTTTGGCAGAGATGGCGCGGGGCTGGGCGGCGCGGTGATGCCGGGCGCCCCATGAGCCGGCTGCTCTGCTGCCGCCGCCACCGGCGCCGAGACATGGGCGCCGCGCTCTCGCTCTCGCATCCCCAGGTAAAGGACCGCGAACGGGATAGAATCTTTAGGTCCACATCTCGGTAAAACTATATAGCATATACGACTAGGGGACCGATTTTTGACTTTCGAGCGCTCGAAAGTGACCAAAAACAATGAAATGGTATTTTTGACTTGCGAGCGATAGAAAATATGAACACGAGTGGTCCGTGGCATTCGTTTTGAATTGTATCAATGGAAAGTATCATTTGACATCTTTCAAACCTGTTGGGTATGTTTGCCGGGAAGTACTCGAAGCATAAACAAACCTACCACAATGCCATAGACATCCACAGACGAGAAAGCGTTTCATTTTTCCTACATTTACCTTAGTCAATCCCTCAGTTTCGAGTGAAAATCTCAAAAATATGGAATTTGGGACCATTCGAAAATAAATCGTGAAAGTATTTCGCATTCGAATATTTTCTACCGCTCGGTTTTGAAATCCAACGCTCGAAAGTCAAAAATCGGTCCCGTGATCGCTTTGCGTCATCTCAAAAAGTCTTGCGTCGCTAAATAACCATATTGTTATTTTCATTTTACGTCTGTCTTTAGCAATTATGACGGAGCCCCGCGTGCTCCTATTCCGGGGCAATTTGCCCTTCGGGTATTTGAATTTAGCTAACGAACCGGACATATAATTACTTTTATTATTATAATTATTTTATTTTCGACGGGCAGTTGGCACTGATATGCCTCAATCTTTGTTCGCTTCACGAAATGTCACACTAATTTAGAATGTTTGTCAAACTTATTTTTAACTGGTTAACACTTAGAATTCACAAAATTAGACGGTCATTTAAACTTGGAACCCTTACAGTTTCGCCATGTCCGTCCGTCCGTCCGTCCGTCCGTCCGTCCGTCCGCAGCCATGCTCAGAGACGCTTAGTACTAGAAAGCTGTAATTCGGCAAGTTTTTTTTTTTTTTTTTATAAAAGAGGGAGGCAAACGAGCAGGCGGCTTACCTGATGGGAAGTAATCACCACCGCCCATGAACACCGGCAAGTGGCAACTCAAGTTGAGTTGTCGGTCCGTTGCCGGCCTTTAAGGAAAATAAGAGCTCTTTTCTTGAAGGACCCCATGTCATAACTGGCAGGAAATATCGCCGGAGAGAGTTCGTTCCACAGTTTCACCGTACGCGTACGAGGTAAAAAGTGCCTAGAGAAACGCACGGTGGAAGAACGCCATTCATCAAGGTGATGTTGATGGAACCTGGCCCTACGACGGCCAAAATATACAAATATACAAATTATATTGTATTGTATTTGAATATACAAATTAGTCACCCCAACAAAGTGGTAAAATAAAATATAGAAAAAAAATATCTTTATGTACCTCACCGCAGGGTCCGGAACCGCTTAGCGCGAAAGGGGTTTTTAATATGCTTTTTGATAGACTTGTGGTTACAAACCCCAAGGATGCGCTTAGCTTATCGTCGACTTAGCTCAAAGAAAGGGCAACCAAACGATATAGTTAATTCGACTAAGCGCTAAGCCTATCCCAATACCCTATTGTCTGTCACCTTATTCAAGCTTATTCGAACGGTTTCAAGCTGGTTTAACCTCTATGCGCAAGAGTTTAGACGCATTATTGAATTACCTAACAATTGATAGGGTGGCGGCAGGCAGTAGCCGCTTAAGCGAGACGGCTAGAGTTCGCCCGAATGCGCAAAAAAGAGAGAGGTGATCTATGGGGTAATACCCAGGTAATGCTAAGCGCTTCAATATTAAACTACCGAAACCCTATTGAACCGGGTAAGCTCTTTGGATGCGGTTAATTACTTCAAAGGGGTTCGCCCTAACGTTAAGGTGACTCAATCATAGCTAAGCACATCGATTGGCTAACCGAATGATAGGTGTACACCTATCTATAGATCCAATGGACTTCCTTTAGGTTCCAATAAAACAACCAGTAAGTAGTTAAGGTCTATATTAAACAAAAAAACATAAAGGTGATATGCGATCTGAGGGAACCAAACGCTTGCGCGAGTTAATGTGCCGGCAGCACCATCTATCGCCGTGATGGAACACCATAAGATTCCTTCATGGTAAATTATCCGTTTGAAGGAGACAGGTGGCGCCATCTATCTGCTTACTTACAAACTAACCATAATACTAGTGCAATGGGAATTGGGAGCATACTGTTTATCGGACAATAGGCTAAGCCTATTGATAAGGTTAATCAAAAAAAGGGGATTTCCGGTCCCTGCCTCACCGTCTCGTAACGTGGGTATCAATTTTTAAGCTATTGCATAGCTTCTATCGCGGGCCTTGAGCGCGGGGACCGAATCCAGAAATTCCGTAACGAAAAAACCTCACGCTCCCCACTCCGACGGGCAAGGAGGTGTGGCTTGAAGGCCGTGCATCGTCTAACGTCGTTTCAGTTCGGCAGTCTTCGACACGGCGTTGTGTGCGTTTGTACGACATGCAATAGCTTTCCCGCGGCAGTCCCCGAGTGCCACACGTCTTTTTTTTTCTCGTCTTCTCCATAATACGGGGTGTCGTTGGATAGGTCTTTCAAAAATATTGCGGGTCTGTGGAAACAATTTTTCGATTAAGGGGTCCGTTTATGAAATATTAAGCTTTAAAGCTGTAATTTTTGTAGTCTGTAGGTACAGCCAAAACGACAAATACAAAAAATCTGAAAAATATCTTCAACTAGAACTAGCCGTGTGGTTGCCGGTTTCGAATTGTACCACTCCATGTCTTCCCGTGGATGGCGTAAGAGGCGACTAAGGGAATAAAGGCTTGTAGTACTGTTAGGCGATGGGCTTGCCACCTGTCACTAATATACACTGTTAAACATCTTAGCCTAATTGTGCAAATTGTGGTTACAGAGTTATCAACAAGTTTTTGGAGTTGTTGGTAATTCTGTAGCTCTGCCTACCCCACTCTGGGAATAAAGGCGTGAAGGTATGTATGTATGTATGTATGTATCTTCAACAAAAGCGCATTTAGCGAATTTTAAATGAAAACTATCACGGCTGAGTAGACATGATTGGTTCCTGAGACACAGGCTGCTGGAGTGTTTCTACCAGCACCAAATAGCTTTAAATAGAGAATTAGTACAGTCAACAGCATAAATAAGTGATCATTTATGTACCTTGTCACTTTAACGTTATGTTTGAAATGCTATACAAAATAGTGAAACGATTGAAAGCGACAAGGTACATAAATGATCACTTATTTATGCTGTTGACTGTACATACTTGTTGTTTTTTACTATAGTTTTTGTGGAACCCTACACTGAGCAGTGAGCATGGTCAGACATGTTCTTGCCCGTTTTTATTATTCTATTCCCTATAAAGTTTTTGCCGATATTTGGGTCATTCTACTTTTCAGTGTACATCTTTTGTTATCGTCCGATAAAAAGTATACCGAATTATGAACCCGCGTCTAAATAAATAACATAAACTTAGATGCCCTTATTAATAAACGTGGAGTAACTGTGGGGTAGCTAAACCATGTTTTATCCTTATCTGTCATTGTGACATTTGAATATGACAGATAAGGACAAAGCATGGTTTAGCTACTCGACGGTTACTCCACGTTTATTAATAAGGGCAAGAATGTTTAAGTTTAACGGTTTCCAAAAAAACAACTCTTAAATTACTCAGTTATCGTCGAAGAATCTTGGTAACTCAGTGGTCATATGATCGTCGAAGAATCTTGGTAATTCAGTGGTCAATTGCACTTTTTCCATAGAAAAGGCGGGGACGTCAACATCCACTGCGTTACTCACTTTATAGTTATAGCAAATAACTTTTTATGAATTTGGATAATTCTAAATATAACCTTATTTACGTCTCTTTTCGAGTTTGAAGTTAGAAAACGGTGCATTTCACCGTTTTCGAAATAAAAATAGTTTAGTGAGAAAGTGGCTAAAAATTATGTACAACGAAAAGTAGAATGGCCCATTTGTCAGAATATACTACCTATAGCTCACTAGATCGTGCATAGTTAGTGCAATCATGTCCGGTTCTCTTTACGTGTACCTGCTGCTGCTGTAACGTGGTTCCGTGTCCCCAGGAGGGCGAGGCGAGCGACGGCGCTGGCGTGCCGGCCGCGCCGCCCACGATGGCCGACGTCATCCGGTCAGTAAACCAACACCACCTTCTAAAATCTACCTAACTAGAGAGATGGGTTACTTCAATATGAGCAATACCAACTTTTATACGTTTATTAAGGGAAATCAAAGAAAACAACACTTATCATAACATTACTTAACCTTTTGAACGCCGTACGTCAAATACAAAATGCGTCACTCACACGCCAAACATGTTTGCTATGCTAAGCAAATTACAACTTAATCCATACGAAACAAAGTATCTTTTAATCTCTAACTTGTGTCGGCTGTGGCCGTCGGTGACGTCAGTGGCACGACTTTCAGTTGTCGGCCAGAGCCGACTGTGGCGTTCAAAAGGTTAAGGTGAGACCCCTCCCATGCTTCACCCACGAAATGATATGAAATAAGAAGCTCGACTCCACTTCTGTCGATCCTTTTATTGACTTCTGTTAATACGTCACGAAGTCCATCGTCTCAATGACTGTTTAAGGATGGTGGCTGGCGAGTTGTAGTTCCAGCTCGGCCCCACAGATGGCGTTGCTGCGCTCGGTTGCCAACACTTCTTTATTCCTCCCTAGCCCCTTCTCCCTCCCCAGGGTGTCCCAGAAACCGACGTCAACCCGCCAAGGGCCGATAGAGCAGCTCATAAGCTATCGATGTCACCCCCATGTATGTTCAGCAATTGTTATTAGTTTCCGAGATATTGATCATTTTAATCTGAATTTTTGTAATTTTTCCTTATGTCCGTGCTACGAAAACCCCCTAAATTAATGATCAATATCTCGGAAACTAATAACAATTGCTGAACATACATGGGGTGAAATCGATAGCTTATGAGCTGCTCTATATCAGCCCTAGGCGGGTTGACGTCGGTTTCTGAGACACCCTGTATATTTAACCAGTATTCTCCTGTTTCTCGATTCTCCACTTAACTCTTTCTTGTTCCTTCATTCTCATTACGATCAATCCCTCGATCTTCTCTCCCCTTTCAGTTTCACATAAATAAATAATCATGAAGAAATATCACAGGGAGCTTCATACCACTATTTCCTCCCTGATGGTGGATGCGTCTTTTTCGTCATGATTTTTGCGTAAAGATACAGTAAAGGTAAAGGTGCAGTCGAGTTCATAAATATGTGTACACTTTAGTACCTTGTCTATTTAATGTCATGTTCAAACTGCCACATATGAATTATCACAGCGATTAGAGTGACAAGGTTTTTTTTATGGCATAGGAAGGCAAACTAGCACACAGGCCACCTGATGGTAAGTGGAAACTGTGACCCATAGACATTAGCATTCACAAGACTGCAAATGCACTGCCAACCCTGAGGACTAAGATGGAATACCTTTATGCTAGTCATTTCACCGGCTGTCTAATCCCCAAACCGGAAAACAACGGTATCAGTACCTTGTCACATCTTTGTGAACTCGATTGTACACATGCACGTGCGAATTCCTTCTGTGGTTTTGTGTCCGCGTGGGGTCGATCAGACTTCTGAGAAAAGGAGGCCAGCTTCCTATTTCAACACCCTGATAAAGTGAAATTTCATTGTCAATGGTATACCTAAGCTTATATGAATGTATTACCTCGTCAACTTTACGATTTATGCCGAATTGATACCTATCACACAATTGTACACAATGGAGTGCTGGCCCCTACCCTGATGTATGGTAGCGAATGTTGGGTGTGGCAGGACGAGCATGAAAGTCGCGTAAATGCAGTTGAAATGCGCTCTTTGCGTAGTATGTGTGGTGTGAAACTGATTGATAGAGTAAAAAATGAAAAAGTCAGAGAGAAATTTGGAATAAAAGATGGAGTGACTAAGATTGAAAAGGGCATGCTTTCATGGTTCGGTCATTTGGAAAGGATGGATGAAAGAAGATTGACGAAAGAGATATACATATCGAAAGTGAGTGGAAGGGTCGGAAGGGGCCGCCCTAGGCGTACTTTTTCGAATCAAATCGGAGAAATACTGGAAAAGGGCTGAATCTTAAGTGCCTGAAACCGACGTGCATGCATGACTCGGTGTATGAATGTGGAAGAAGCGAAAGAAATTTGTCAAAATCGTAGCAAGTGGAAAGAAGTGATCTCCGCCTACCCCTCTGGGAAACAGGCGTGATTTAATGTAATGTAATGATACCTATCACAGTCAGGTATGTGACATGGGGGCTGTTCCTAGCGCTGGACGTCTTGCTACTAATGTTTCCAACGGTGATGGGAACTGTTTCTCGTTGCAGGGAACGGAAGAAGAAGGCCGGCGGCGCGGGGCTGGGCACGCTGCGGCGCCGCATCGCCGCCGCCGCGCGCCGCCCCCGCGACTCGCGTCCTGACAGAGGTGCGTTGAGCGGCGCTTCTTGGCTAAGCCTTTGAACTTTTGAACGCCGGAACCGCTTGCCCTTAAAAGAGTATTCGTTAGGGTTTATAATTGACTGATTTGTGTAGTGAAATCCTAACGATGCGATAAGCATATCTCTGACTTACCCCAATGAAAAAGCTACAATGACTAAGCGCTTACCAATTCCTTAAAACCCTCGTTAGGCTTTCGCTATGAAGTGTTTATTGAACGGCTTCAAGCTATTTTAATCTCTACGCCCAGCCCATACAAAATATTTTTTCACAACACTGCTCGGAAATATAGCCATAGATGCTCTTGTTTGGGGTCACAAAACGTCACTTATAAGGACAGACCAAGAATGTTTTTGTCGGCATTTGCTGATTGGTCGAGAACATTGTTGTCCAACTTTAATAACCAATGAAAATCAATCAATCAATTTTTGTGTCATAGCTCCTTAAAATGAAAAATTGGAATCGACCAATCATAACACACCATTTTGTTTCGTAAAATATTAGGTGTATTTTTGCTAAAAGCTACACAGACTAAAAACTATGTCACTGCTTTTTTTTTATGTAATTCAAACTTGGCCCCTAATCTCGAACCACTAGAGATAAAATTACATGGGAGATAAGGCGAAAAAAATACAATTTTATATGGAGTTGACATATTCATCTCGAATGTTAGTTTATTAATCTCGAAAGCCACGAGAATAGGGGTCCAGATTTAAAAAAAAGTTATCTATGGTAAAATTGGCGATAATACATACAGCTTCTATTCTACTTTTGAAAAACCGACTCCATTTGACTAACACTATTCACATTAACATGAATTAAAATTTGAGTTTTGAATATGAATTTTTATTTTATTTCCTCTCAGTAGTTGTGAAAAGCACTATGTCTGCCTCGGTAGAAAGTGCAATTTATGGACTCGTACACTAGAACTACGTTTCGGCCCTCTATATGACTCGTCCAAAAATCTCGTACTTTCTATCCTCTGCAACAATGTACTATTGCACTACTTAGCAATTGATTGGCTATCCACACACAGGTTTGAAACCAACCAATAACACGAATCTGCGACACAGGGGCAACGGAGAGGGAGTATCGATAGGGTAACACTAACGTAATGCTAAGTGCTTACATCCGAAACCCTTACGAAACTGGTAACCCCAATCATCATCATGTCAGCCGAAAGACGTCCATTGCTGGACAGAGGCCTCCCCCGAGGCTCTCCACTCAGACCGGTCTTGTGGTTTTCGCATCCACCGCGTTCCTGCGATCCTTACAAGTTTGTCACTCCATCTTGTTGGAGGCCTACCTGCAGCTCGTCTCCCGGTCCGCGGACGCCACTCAAGAACCTTCTGGCCCCATCGGCCATTAGTCCTGCGTGCGATGTGCCCCGCCCACTGCCACTTCAATTTAGCTATTCTTCGGGCTATGTCGGTAACCTTAATTCTACTGCGGATATCATCATTTCTGATTCTATCACGCAGAGAAACCCCGAGCGTAGCCCTCTCCATAGCCCTCTGAGTGACTTTGAGCTGAGAAAAAAAACATTATGTTTATGTTAATATCATTTTTTTTCCGACATGCTTTTGCCTGGTTTAAAAATGCTAGATTAACTACCTATAGTCATTCCTAGGCAGGAGTCATGTTGTTTGTTGGGCATATGTAGAGTTATTAGTTGTAGAAGGAAGGAAACAGATATTTCGGGGTTTATATTATCCTTAATGATGTTAAAGATTCAACAAAAAACACTTCTCGTATTACGATTGTCAATGTTCAATTGTTTTCAAAACATACTCTTTTATTTGCTATATTTTTTATTGTATACAATCTTGACTCTATCTATCGGGTGGACGCCACGACAAACAGATATCTCAAAGGCTATTGATAGACTCAGCAATGGTTTAGTATTAAACAAACTACGGGAAATCAGTGCAAATGGTAATCTTAACAAAGAAAATTAAATATTATACTGAGAATCGTAGCCGTGCTGGACGTCGCTAGGTCATATTTAGAGATTACAGTCAGCTAGTTACGGAGTGCCCCAGGGCTCGCACCTGAGCCCACCAGATGTGACTAAGGACTGTCAAATGTTAAGTAGTTAACGGACGAAGGCCCGTATTAATTATCTGATCCAAACTGTAAATACTCGTCTCAAGATGCGTCAATAATTTCGGTTTTCTATAGCTTAAAGTTTACTTTGACGTATCATGTGACAGGTATGAAGCCAAGATGAGTTTATAATACGGCCCTAAGACTTGATAAATATGTAGTTATGTACACACTTTAGTATCTTGAATATTTAATGTCTGTTTATACTGCCATACATGAATGGTCGCAGCGATTAAAGTGACAAGGTGCTAAAGTGTACAAAAAATTTGAACTTGACTATACGTACTTGAGTGAGATGACATTATGAACGAAAAGGATTTCATACATTTTTACCCGACTGCCGAGGTGTAATGCCATTGTCCTGTACGTTCCAGGCTGCGAGCACGCGCGCTTCATCCGTTCCGTGGTCAGCTCGTGGCGGCTCGCGGAGGTGTTCCTGCTGTGCGAGGAGCTGGAGGCGGGCGCGGCGCTGCGCGACCTGGTGACGCAGGCCGAGCTGGCGCGCGAGCCCGCGCCGGCGCTGCACGCCGCGCTGCACGCCCAGGTGCAGGACAGGTCGGTGTCGCAGGCTATCATCATCATGTATGGCACTGATCCTGTATGGATCAAAGGTCGATATCCAGGTGTTTCAGCCAGTTTGCTGCGGCATGCTAAAATTTATGCAGCTCCTCCATGTCACCGGGATAACAGCGAAGTGGGCAATCATTTACCACGTGGGAGAGGGTCTGGTCAGGTGCTCAGCAGTCGCATTGTGGTGACTTCCTCAGTCCCCACTGGCATGCTTTGCTCTCCCAGCTCGAGATGTTCCTGCTGGGGAATGACGTTGTTGTTGTTGGCGATGATTCTGATGATCGTGTTAACAATGACGCTGTCGGTCCCGTGGTTAATGAAGACCGTGACGTTGTTGACGATATTCCTGTTGTCTATGACGCTAATGATCCCGTTATTAACGACGACGTCGTTGCTGACAATGTTACTCTTATCAATGACGCTGATGCTCCCGTGGTTAATGATAACGGTGATGTTGTTGGCGATGCTACTGTCATCAATGACGCTGATGCTCCTGTGGTTAATGGTTGTTGAGGCTGACAATGGTCCTGACTGCAGGCGCTGGTGCGACGTGCAGCTGGGCGGCGCGGGCTGGACGCTGCCGGCGCACCGCGCGCTGCTGGCGGCGCGCTGCACCTACTTCCGGGACCTGCTGCACCGGCACCCCAGGTAGCAATTAACTACGTTTTTGTTGCTCCAACTTACTTGGGGAGAAGCCGACAATGGCTCGAAACAAAATTTACGCACGCACTCCAAAAAATAATCAGATTCCAGCAGAAATAAGTAAATTTAAGCTAATTTTTGCGCCAGTGATTTTAGTAAATGCTCAAGCAGAACGAGGAAGATATTTATAAATAAATCGATGAATTTCAGGAGACAATCTCACCCAAATTGTCCAGGTTGTGGGAGGACCTTGTGCAGGGTCCGACCGGGTTGGTACCACCATCTTATCCATTAACCAACCGCCAAACAGCAGTGTCCGCATTGTGGTGTTCCGGTTTGGGGATAAGACAGCCGGTGAAATTACTAGCATAGAGGCATTCCATCTTAGTCCTCAGGGTTGGCAGTGCATTTGCAGTCTTGTGAATGCGAATGCCTATGGGTCACAGTTTCCACTTACCATCAGGTGGCCTGTGTGCTCGTTTGCCTTCCTATGCCATTAAAAAAAAGCTCGAATCTTGTACTTTGGGTACTAGACAACGATAAAAATACTTGGTATTACAATTTAAAAAACAATCCGTTTGGCAGTGGTCCGTGCCGCGTGCCCCTGGACGGGTCGTGCGCCGGCATCTCGCGCGCCGAGTGCTCGGCGCTGGTGGCGGCGCTGTACGCCGGGCCCGCCGCGCTGCACGCGCGCGCCGACACGCAGCACGAGCGCCGTGAGTACCCGCGACACCCCCGCCGGTCCGGTGAGGGACGAGGACACGACCTGCTGGGCAGTGGTCCGTGCCGCGTGCCCCTGGACGGGTCGTGCGCCGGCATCTCGCGCGCCGAGTGCTCGGCGCTGGTGGCGGCGCTGTACGCCGGGCCCGCCGCGCTGCACGCGCGCGCCGACACGCAGCACGAGCGCCGTGAGTACCCGCGACACCCCCGCCGGTCCGGTGAGGGACGAGGACACGACCTGCTGGGCAGTGGTCCGTGCCGCGTGCCCCTGGACGGGTCGTGCGCCGGCATCTCGCGCGCCGAGTGCTCGGCGCTGGTGGCGGCGCTGTACGCCGGGCCCGCCGCGCTGCACGCGCGCGCCGACACGCAGCACGAGCGCCGTGAGTACCCGCGACACCCCCGCCGGTCCGGTGAGGGACGAGGACACGACCTGCTGGGCAGTGGTCCGTGCCGCGTGCCCCTGGACGGGTCGTGCGCCGGCATCTCGCGCGCCGAGTGCTCGGCGCTGGTGGCGGCGCTGTACGCCGGGCCCGCCGCGCTGCACGCGCGCGCCGACACGCAGCACGAGCGCCGTGAGTACCCGCGACACCCCCGCCGGTCCGGTGAGGGACGAGGACACGACCTGCTGGGCAGTGGTCCGTGCCGCGTGCCCCTGGACGGGTCGTGCGCCGGCATCTCGCGCGCCGAGTGCTCGGCGCTGGTGGCGGCGCTGTACGCCGGGCCCGCCGCGCTGCACGCGCGCGCCGACACGCAGCACGAGCGCCGTGAGTACCCGCGACACCCCCGCCGGTCCGGTGAGGGACGAGGACACGACCTGCTGGGCAGTGGTCCGTGCCGCGTGCCCCTGGACGGGTCGTGCGCCGGCATCTCGCGCGCCGAGTGCTCGGCGCTGGTGGCGGCGCTGTACGCCGGGCCCGCCGCGCTGCACGCGCGCGCCGACACGCAGCACGAGCGCCGTGAGTACCCGCGACACCCCCGCCGGTCCGGTGAGGGACGAGGACACGACCTGCTGGGCAGTGGTCCGTGCCGCGTGCCCCTGGACGGGTCGTGCGCCGGCATCTCGCGCGCCGAGTGCTCGGCGCTGGTGGCGGCGCTGTACGCCGGGCCCGCCGCGCTGCACGCGCGCGCCGACACGCAGCACGAGCGCCGTGAGTACCCGCGACACCCCCGCCGGTCCGGTGAGGGACGAGGACACGACCTGCTGGGCAGTGGACCGTGCCGCGCGCCGGCATCTCGCAGTTCTATAACAATGACTGTTTATGGGACCGATTTTTGACTTTCGAGCGCTCGATTTCAATACCGAGCGGTAGAAAATATTCGAATGCGAAAATCTTTCACGATTTATTTTCGAATGGTCCCAAATTCCATATTTTTGAGATTTTCATTTTTGAGGGATTGACTAAATAGTATTGTTAGGTTGGAACTTGTTTCATTATACGCAGAAAGTCGATGTTTTGCGGGGTTTTTTTTTCATTTTTTCATTGCGAATAAATGTGTGAAGTTAACAAAAGATGAAATCATAACAAGCAATTTGATATTTCAGTGCCAATAAGATTTTTTACGCTTATTTTACAAGTTCTTGACTGGTTATAAATGTAGGAAAAATGAAACGCTTTCTCGTCTGTGGATGTCTATGGCATTGTGCTAGGTTTGTTTATGCTTCGTGTACTACCCGGTATACATACCCAACAGGTTTGAAAGATGTCAAATGATACTTTCTATTGATAGAATTCAAAACGAATGCCACGGACCTCTCGAGTTCATATTTTCTATCGCTCGCAAGTCAAAAATACCATTTCTTTGTTTTTTGTCACTTTCGAGTGAAACTTTCGAGCGCTCGAAAGTCAAAAATCGGTCCCCATGTCACTGTTGGTGTCGCTGCGTTTATTTTTAAAGTGGTGTTGTGTCGGTTTCAGACTGCGAGCGCGGGTTCAGCTCTGACGGGAACCTGGACATCATCAACGTAGAAGGCACCGGGTGTAAGCATGGTTTATTATTTTTCTCAAAAATGACCGGAAAACTTGACATTACTAACTCCATACTGAGACGCGAAGTACATAGTTTACAGACAGTTCCCAAATTAAAAATAAAAATACATTGCGTGCTCGCTACACAAGCCCGCAATGTTGCATACAAATTTCATTGTTATCTAGTTTGTAACTTTTTAAAAAGTGAAAACGGCCATAATAAAACGAGAGCACAAGTCTTATAACATCCGTATTTTATTCGAAACGTAACTTTTTTATCTGTGTCTGGAATAGCTTGACTTTTTTTTTCTAAAAAAGCTTGCGTTCTCCTTGTCATAAACATAAAATCGGTAAAGAGTGATGTTATTTCACGTGAAGTTTCTGTTTATATGCGATTTGTATCTTGCGATTTTAGAGAAAGCACTATATATGCCTCGGCAGGAACGACTTGCGAGTCCGTTTAATAATACGAGGCCCGCAATTGCCTGCTTCACTGCCTAGGCAATAATGTACTATTGTTTAACTTTTTGCCGACTTATGCGTAATTTTAATGTCATTGTGCTAATTTTTGTTTTGTTAAGCTTGCGAATAAAGGCTTTAATTTCATCTATGTATTTATGTATTTCCAGCGTGTTCGTGCTCGCTGGGGTCGGCTCGCGGCGCGCGGCGGCTGGCCGAGCGGCTCGGCGCGCGGCTCGACGACCTGCACCAAGACATGCGCTACCTGCTCGATTCGGGTGTGTACTATACCATCCTAACGCTCTACCATCCTACCGATCTAACATCCTAATGCTCTACTATCCTAGCACTCTACCGACCCGCTCTACCATCCAAATTCTCTACCGTCGCGCTCTACCATTCTAATGCTCTACCGTCGCGCTCTACCATCCTAGCGTTCTACCATCCTCCCGCTCTACCATCCTACCGATCTACCATCCTGATGCTCTTCCATCGTACTGCCCTACCGTCCAGCGGGACGGTAGAGCATTAGGGTGGTAGAGCGCTACCACCCTAATGCTCTACCGTCGCGCTCTACCATCCTAATGCTCTGTCGTCGCGCTCTACCATCCTAGCGTTCTACCATCCTCCCGCTCTACCATCCTACCGATCTACCATCCTGATGCTCTTCCATCGTACTGCCCTACCGTCCCGCTCTACCACCCTAATGCTCTACCGTCGCGCTCTACCATCTAATGCTCTACCGTCGCGCTCTACCATCCTAATGCTCTGTCGTCGCGCTCTACCATCCTAGCGTTCTACCATCCTCCCGCTCTACCATCCTACCGATCTACCATCCTGATGCTCTTCCATCGTACTGCCCTACCGTCCCGCTCTACCACCCTAATGCTCTACCGTCGCGCTCTACCATCCTAATGCTCTACCGTCGCGCTCTACCATCCTAGCGATCTACCATCCTACCGCTCTACCTTCCTAATGTTCTACTATCCTCATGCTCTACTATCCTAGCGCCCTACCATCCTATCACTCTACCATCCTACCACTCTACCATCCTACCGCTCTACCATCCTAGCGCTCTACCATTCTACCGTTCTAATGTTCTAGCATGCTTGCGCTCTACCCTACCGCTCTACCATCCTACCGCTTCACCTTCCTAATGTTCTACTATCCTAGTGCTTTACCATCCTACCGCTCTACCATTCTACCGCTCCACCGTCCTAATGCTCTACTATCCTAGCGCTTTACCATCCTACCGCTCTACCATTCTACCGCTCCACCGTCCTAATGCTCTACTATCCTAGCGCTTTACCATCCTACCGCTCTACCATTCTACCGCTCCACCGTCCTAATGCTCTACTATCCTAGCGCTTTACCATCCTACCGCTCTACCATTCTACCGCTCCACCGTCCTAATGCTCTACTATCCTAGCGCTTTACCATCCTACCGCTCTACCACCCTACCGCTCTACCGTCCTAGCGCTCTACCATACTACCGGCTCCGGCAAGATACCATAACGAACAACGCACTATTTTTACGTACAATAGGTTTCCGTTCGATTTTTCCGATTCAGAACTATGAAACGGAATTCCGAATGTATATGGCCGCCATTGGTATGTTTAATTTAATATTTTGCTCAGTCTATTTTGTGCTCATTACAATGAGTTATGGGTTAAAATTTGGGATGCATATCAAAATACAACGACGGCCTAAAGAGTTTGATCACATGATTTAGAGAGGATGGTGGTAAGGCTTTCCGTTGTATTTTGTGGAGAGGATTTAATTACTCTAGAATGTTCAACTTGAATTGTTGAGTCATTCACACACATTGGTTCATAAGTAGCAAAAAATACAAAACCAAGTGACAGTAGTTAAAAAAAACAGACATTGATGCTCGCGTCTCTTCAGTCTCCTAGTTACCACGGTCGTTGCAATACTAATTAACAAATGATGATGTAATTGTTGTGGTTGAATATGATACTAATAATGATGATTGTGTAGAATAATGATTTCTATGTGTTCCCCAGGCGAGTACGCGGACGCGCGGCTGTCGTTCGTGGCGGAGGGCGGCGGCGCGGCGTTCGGCTTCCGCGCCGCGCTCGAGCTGCCGTGCCACCGCGTCGTGCTCGCCGCGCGCTCGCGCTTCTTCAGGTGGGCTGGCGATGGACGACGTATCACATTCAAACAGGGACATTTTTTTAGGGAGGAATTTGAATCTTACAGAAAGAAAATAAAGTTCCATTTGCTTTTAAAAGCCATTTTCAATTTTGAAACAAATAATAATGAACTTAGTACTTACTAAAATATAGTTTAAACAAAATTGGCTTGATTATGTATCTCCTGTCGCGCACCGGATCTCACGAGGATATGATGATAGCTCATTCTAAATAAACATTAATGTAACACTTTTAAGTGCATCGGAGCCAAGTTATTTGTTGATGACCTTGGCGTATTTTAGTACTGAAAATTAAAAAGTGTAATTTAATCTAGTAACATTTTAATATACTATTTATTAACAATTAAAAGTTAAAACTAAACTTATTTAAATTAAAACTAAGCTACTGAAATATTAAAGATGTAAATAATAATCGCCACTATAAAAAGAACACCCCCTCTTACCTAATACTAACTACAACTAGAAATAAAGGGTATTGCCTTTATTTCTAGTTGTATTAGTATATTGATGAGTGTGTGGTGGTTGCAGGAGCGTGATGTCCCGGCGCGGCGCGGGCGGCGCGGGCGGCGCGGTGTGCGTCGACGAGAAGGTGCTCCCGCGCAGGTTCGCGCGCGCGCTGCTGCACGCCGCCTACACGGACCAGGTGCACACACACACACACACATCATCATCATCATCGTTGTCGCCGTAATCGTCATAATCATCATCACCACCACCATCATCATCATAATCATCATCATCATCATCATCATCATCACCGTCGTCGGCGTCGTCGCCGTCGTCGTCGTCATCGTCATCGTTATCTCATCATCTCGACCGAATAACCTCCACTGTTAAACGCCGCAAGGATCTCAACGACGGCCGGTTTTGTGCTACTCACAACCAGGTCGTCAGTCCACCTTGTGGAAGGCCTGTCAACACTTGGCTTTCCGGCCCACGCCACGGCCGCCACTCTAGAACTTTTCCGCTCCAACTAAAATCACATAGCCCAGATAATTACGAACCTAGTGGCAGTGGGCGAGGTACATTGCTCGTAGAACTGACAGTACACAAACACTTTAATACCTGTCGCACAAAATGTATGTTCGAAATTGATGATATTTATTTCCCGTTAGTAATAGGTTTGAAAAGAAGAATGTAGAAGTACTGAGCATTATGAAGGAACAAAGAAGTCTATTGCAGACAGTGGCGTGCCTAGGGTTTCAGAATAGGGCAAGCCGAGAGATATGTTTTGTAGTTTTTACGGTTATTATGGATAAATTTATCTTGTTACCACATTACTGATCAATCTTCACTTCACTCTGCAGTTGTAGGTATAGGCATTTGCTTACGTGGACGAGCTCACCAAAGCACCCTGAAGGCATGTTACCACTAGATATAATTTTACAGACATATCAGCAATTGCATACTTTCGGTGGCCTTGAAAAAAGCCGCTTGGTTTGTATGAGAGAATAAAATAAAGGTTCAACTTCTTATTTTAACTTTGCTTGCCTAGGGAGAAAGCAATAAGTAGGTACTTACTTTTATTTCAATTACCTATCTAAAAATTACATACATATTACACAACATAGTTAAATTAAATTATTATTTGTATACATCGAATGTGTTTTTCTAAAACGCCATCGTACCTATTTTGAAAGTAGCGACACAAGATCTAAAAAATTACCCTTATTCAATGAAGTTTTAGACTCATCGTGACCTCTGAAGGGAAGTTCTTGTTGTGCTAAATGACAAACAACATCGACTAATCTTTGAAAAACGCTACTATTGTTATCAACACGCATGTTGTTTTGTAATTTCCTTTGATAATTGGCGCGATAAAGATGTCTCAATTCGCTGTTTACCAAAATCACTAAAATAAATTACCGCGTTCATGTGTTTTCGAGAATTCATGTGTCTTTTAATGGCGCCAGCTAAATTATTTAAATCGTTATAACCAGACCAGATGTATTCCACACGTTTTTGTAGTTAGAAAAGAAAATACAACACCAGCAATGTAACTTATTAGAGTGCGAACAACCAACAATCCAATGAGTTTTGTACACTGACCTGTTAAACTGTCTTTTGTGCGATTTACTACTCTGAGAAATACACAAGTCAGGCGTAGGTTTTGCCGAAGAAATAAGTACCTTTTTCTCTGCAAAGTCCAAACATTTTACCTTTCCGTCGACAAGCAAAGTTTGTGCACACTTTAAAATATCACAGTCACACAGGACTTCCTCCATTGTCAATCTAATTGAATCACAACTCACAACACCACAAAAAAAAACTTATTATTGCACTGACCGCGCCGCGCCGCTCAACGCCTAAACAAACTATTCAACACGTGAATAAAAGCATTTGTCAACAAATAGCAATAAAGTGAAGTTGGCCGCTAACGCGGCTCAACGCGCGCTCCGCGCCTGCGCGAAGCGAATTTCGCATTTACTATGGACTCGTGTACAACTTCATACGCAATCAGGGCTTTTTACTCTCATACTATTTGCCATATTAATACACGACCAGTCGTGTTTGGGCATATGCCGTTTCGGTGGGTAAGACAGAGAATATGAAAGCCCGATTGCAAGCCAATACGTGCGAGCGAGATACGAGCTAGCCGCGTCATGAATAGTTCGACTGGTTGCCGCACAGCGCTGAGCGCTGTGCTGCGTAGGTGGCGGCCGGCGGTGCGCGGTAAAATTTAGTAGTTACTACTGTTGCATGTAATTTGATTTGAAGAATTTAGTGAGAGCGCGCGGCGCGCGAAGGTGAAA
Organism: Acleris emargana; assembly: GCA_927399475.2. Lineage (NCBI taxonomy): Eukaryota > Metazoa > Arthropoda > Insecta > Lepidoptera > Tortricidae > Acleris > Acleris emargana. Next base: position 12,771,067 of record OV656862.1, on the reverse strand, counting down.
TACCTATCTAATACATTACGTGCATTTAATGAATAGTTATTTTTGTAAGGCAAGGCAAGCCCGGCTTTTGGGCTTATATGGCAGTACCGCCACTGATTGCAGACAATAGATGTGGTCACCTGTTACGGCCCGACGAGATACATTAACATGATAATTGAAAGAAAACTGAAAAAAGGGAAACCAAGAACTTACCTAGACCAATTAAAAGAAAAAGAAACGTCGTGCCGTATCAGTGTTCTAAAGAGGACGCTTGGAATGGGAAAACATAGAAATTACTCCACCAACAACAGCATAGCTCTTAAGGAAATTATGAAATAGCTTTGGTTTTTTCCTAGGCTCTATAACTTTATTTTCCGACAGGTGGATTTGACGCTGATCGGACGGAACTCCAACTCACCAAACAATACCACCAGTAGCACATCCGTGAGTTGCATTGTGTATTTAATCTTTCACATTACTGAATTGAGCAAGGCATTCGATAGAATAGATCATGTTATATTACTATGGAAACTAATTAATTGTGGAATATATAGAAGTCTGTTAAACCGTCTTAATTCTTACGCCTAAAATAAGTCTAAAGCAGTGTTTTTTCATGGTTTTACTTCTGCCTAGCGTAGTATTCCCTTTGGTGTGCCACAAGGCTCTATCTAGGCCCTTTATTTTTCGTTATCGTCATTCATTCCTTTTTAAGCACTCTTTTTTTTTTTCTTTTATATGCCGATGCCACAAAGACTTTTCAAATTATTGGTTTTGTGAAACAAATCGAAAGAATCATTAATATCCACACCTTTACTCTAAAAAAAGAATATTAAAATAACCTTGAGTAAATGAGAATATCATAATTCCACTTGTATTCACGTCAGCCTCTTATGCCAAGACACATGTAGAGATTGTAGAGAATCCAATCCCAAGCATCCCCACACACACTGACTCTACCTTCTTGCAGGGCTGGGCGGCCGTGGGGCGCGGTGCGACACGCGCGCCCTCCACAGCGATGCTGGACGACGCTTTCCAGCTCTACGAGATCGCCAGGTCAGTGCAGATAACGGAAATATTGTGATGATTGTGTTTTATTTCTTGGATTTTTCTTAAATAATTGGGCTGGAAGAGTAATCTCGGTAAGTAATGCGTCGAAAACTCTGAAATGCTTGTAATACAGCTCTGTAAAACTTAGGTAAGAAAATGCGTTGAATACAACCCATACTGGAATTTAATTTTGGCAATGCATCGAATACAACTCTTGATTTGATTTGGTTTTGGAAATGCGTCGAATATAACTCCTAATACGATTTAATTTCGGGCATGTGTCAAATACAACTTTCGAAAAAGTCAGAGTTCAGTGGATTTTTGACCAAAAAAAATACCACTCCAAATAAAATTTAGTTTTGGGAATGCGTCGAATACAACTCGTTATTAAACCTATTTCGGGAATACGGTAAATGACGAATACCACTCTAAAAATTAGTTATGTAAACAAACTTAATTAATTACAAGATTGCCTCGATAACAACTTTTAATGGAGTTTGGTTTTGCAACTCGTAATAAACAACTCTGAAATTTAGTTAGATTATGCGCCGAAGACTATTCCACATCATTGATCATACGAACACGTCTCAAAGTAACCTACTACTACACACCCCGAAAACTGACTTATACCATCCCCAGGTTTCTGGAGATGCCGATCGTGGCGCAGGGCTGCGAGGACGCCATCTTGTCCGCGCTGTGCGCCGAGAGCTTGCCGCACGTGCTGCGGTGGACCAGCACGCCCGTCGCCAGCCAGTGGGTGCATCGGTGAGAAACTTCAGCACTATGCTTTATAATCACCGGCCAACCTTATTCGTTATACGGGGCGGTTTGTTACAACAGGAAATATGCAATGATTTTTTAATTACTCAACAAAATATGAAGATATCGTAAAAGAGATCACAAGTGAAGTAAAAAAAAAATAAAAAAAATACGGGTGATACAATCATGTTAAACTGCTAAGTAAGACAGCGATTAGAAAGAGAGATCCGTTATACACTGTGACGTCGTATAACAAGTCGGCCTATAGAAACTCGATGTTAAATTCTCTTTTGCTAGAAAGATATAGGAACAACCCTTCGTTGGTTATTTTTATAGCTATTCAGAAAATGTTTTTTCTCAAATGTTTCTTACTCGAATCAGCTGTTATTAAAGCTGTGACAAAAAGTCATGAATATTTCCTATATAGTTTTCGTGATAAAGTTAGTTACAATTTGGTGCCGTGACCAGGATATTTTGTTACAGCTAACCTTGAGTGGCTTTATTAGGTGATCCCGTTGCGTAAATGTCAGTTATTTGCGCCCGTATAGTATTATATGGGTGGATCAACTTTTTGTTGTTGTTATACTGTCCCGTAAGCCAGGAGACAACAGTCCAGCACACTCAGGAGAACGGTCATAAAATAGTGGGTGTGTAATTGCTAATATAACGGTTTTTTTGTGGACTTCTTTGAAATCATAGTTTTAAAGAGTGACCCAGGAGACGTCACCATGGCAACGAGCTACAAAGAAAAGTTGATTGACTCATATTGGTTTGCATGTGTGTTCAGGCAAGCGATGCGCTACCTCCGCGACGAGTTCCCGACGATAATGGCGCACGCGGCGGCCGCGCGGCTCCCGCGCCCCGCGCTGTCCGCCGCGCTCGCGTCGCCCTTCACGCAGTGCAGCGAGCCGCAGGCGCTGCGGGCGCTGCTGCGGCTCGCCGAGCGCGCCAAGCAAGCGGGTACGTGCAGTGTTAGTGTATCTGTGGCAGTGTAGCGAGAGAGAGGGTTACATACATACATACCTTCACGCCTTCTTTCCCAGAGTGGGGTAGGCAGAGCTACAGAATTACCAACAACTCTAAAAACTTGTTGATAACTCTGTAACCACAATTTGCACAATTAGGCTAAGATGTTTAACAGTGTATATAATGGTAAATAAATCCGATGGTAGGGCAATATAATGGTATCAAAAAGATAATTTGATGATGGAGTCGGAAGGTGACCAGAGGATCTCCGCTATACTTAAACTCACCGTATTGGGACTCATCAGTTTAGTCTCGATAAGCAGATAGTGACTTTGCAAAAAAAAAACAGCAACAGAACCTCGCCCCGAAAATGATTAGAGTCCCTTTCCTTTAGAGCCGAACGTGGTGTGGAACACGGGCGGGTCGCGGCGGCGGCGCTCGCTGCCCGACGCGGCGCTGTGCGGCGCGCTGGGCGCGCTGGGCGGGCTGGCGGCGCTGGTGCGCACGGAGCACCTGGGCGGCGCCGCGCTGGCCGCCGCCGCGCGCCGCGGGCTGGCCCAGGCGCCGCCCGAGCGCGCGCAGGACGCCTGGCTGGCGCGCGGCGCGCACCGCCCGCCGCGCTACTTCCTGCCCTACCTCGACGAGCTCAAGGTCACTCCGCACCCGAACATCACTCTCCAGATAGAACCGATGTCTCCCTCGATCGACAACGATCACTCTAATCAGAATCGATCATTCATTCATTCAAAATATCTCTATTAAAATAATCACTTACACTTACTTGACTCCCTCCATCAATAATAATCATTATTCACTCGCACGCTCAATCATAGTCAATCACTCAATTACTCTGTCGTAAAATCAAAATGCTCAATCAAAATCATTGAAAAATACTCACTCCCTCAAAGAAAAGCAATCATTCACTCTCATGTTAAATTTAAATCATTCAAATACACTCACTCAATATGAATCATTGAATACTACTCACTCAATCACTCAAAGAAAAGCCATCATTCACTCTCATGTTAAATTTAAATCATTCAATAACACTCACTCAATGTGAATCATTGAATAATACTCACTCAATCACTCAAAGAAAAGCAATCATTCACTCTCATGTTAAATTTAAATCATTCAATAACACTCACTCAATATGAATCATTGAATAATACTCACTCAATCACTCAAAGAAAAGCAATCATTCACTCTCATGTTAAATTTAAATCATTCAAAAACACTCACTCAATATGAATCATTGAATACTACTCACTCAATCACTCAAAGAAAAGCCATCATTCACTCTCATGTTAAATTTAAATCATTCAATAACACTCACTCAATGTGAATCATTGAATAATACTCACTCAATCACTCAAAGAAAAGCAATCATTCACTCTCATGTTAAATTTAAATCATTCAAAAACACTCACTCAATATGAATCATTGAATACTACTCACTCAATCACTCAAAGAAAAGCAATCATTTACTCTCATGTTAAATTTAAATCATTCAAATACACTCACTCTGTTCGAGGGTCCCAAAAATGAAACACTGATTTTTACTACCAACTATATATATTGCATATAAGTATTTATAGTACAATCTTAATGTTTGCTTCGCTCGAACTAAACGACTTAGGTCAGGTCATGAAAGCTGGGGGACATATCGCCATCAAGTTAACTCGCGGGATAAGCGACATCTAGTCGTCATTTTGGTACTATTTATTTGTGACAAAACGTGATCTTATGAAACTAAAAGTTTAACAGACTTAACCAACATAATTTTGGTATACACTTCAGTATTGTTGTACCTTTCAAACATGAAGGATAACCTTTCCAAATACGGACAACTAGCGCCATCTGTTGTGAGTCTCTATAAAACTATGACGTAAACAATGTTTGTTATAACGATTGAACATTCCGCCCACCAAGGACAGAATGAGGCATATGTCCTTAATTCCGCCCACCATGACGTAAGAGTAAGCAACTAAGTTCCTTAACTTAAATATTAACATAATAAAACTATTAGCTTAAATATTAACATAATAACTATTAGCTTAAATATTAACATAATAAAAACTAGTGACATTTGAGTGCAGTTTATCGGCACTAAATGTATAAATGTAAAAATATATGTAAAATGACTTAATTTAATTATTCTACGGGCAGGAAACATAGTTTGTTTACAGCTCTTTTGATGATGCTGCCTTTACACTTTAAACTAACAACTCGTGTGATATTGTCTGAACCTGTATGTTTTTGTACTATAATGCCGTACAACCATCTAGATGGTGGAAGATCATCTTCCTTGACTAAGACAACATCCCCGACGGATGGCTCAGAACTATGATGGGCCCACTTGTATCGATGGTAGAATTGCGTGAGATACTCACTCGACCAACGCCGCCAAAAGTCTTGTACTAGCCTTTGAGTTAGTTGCCATCTTTTAAGGCTACTAATAGTAGCTGTCTCGTAATTGCTGTCGGGAACTAATACAAGAGGTTCTCCTACCAGAAAATGACCTGGTGTCAATGGTGCAGGGTCACCGCTGTTGTCACTGCCCTTGGACATTGGCCTTGAATTGAGGCAGGCCTCGATCTGTGTAAGTACAGTGGCCATCTCCTCGAACGTGAGGGTTGAGTTACCTATTATTCTTTTAAGGTGGTGTTTTGTTGATTTTATGCCTGCTTCCCATAGTCCTCCAAAGTTGGGGGCATGAGGTGGGATGAAATGCCAGGTGGTGCCATTTGTGGCAAGTTGTTCAGCTATTTCATTTGCTATACCTGACTTTTCTTCTGCATATAGGTGATTTAATTCGCGAGCAGCTCCTATAAAATTACTACCATTGTCACTCCATAAGTCGGTACAGTAACCCCGTCTAGATACAAAGCGTTTAAATGCCGCCAAAAATCCTTGAGTTGTCATGTCACTCACTGCTTCGAGGTGAATTGCCCTTGTGGACATGCAAATAAACAGGCATATATAGCCCTTGTATGAGTGGTGACCTCTGCCCTTGGAAGTTAGAATGCTAATGGGCCCCGCATAGTCAACTCCGCTATGATAAAAGGGTCGGCTGGGCATTCCTCTAGCGGCTGGTAGCTGACCCATTAGAGGGTGCTTTGGTGAAGCTGAATACCGAATACACGTTACACACTTACGTACATAATATTTAACCAGGTTTTTGACCCCAAGAATCATGTTTTTAATATTTTTTAATAATATTTTTATTCAAGTAATATTTACACGAGAATTAAATCTAAAGTACAATAATTCTAACTCTAAGGCCTAATATTATCTTATCTAATGCCTGAACTAGGATTCCCTGTGTTTCAGGCAGATATGGACTAACTTAACATAACATAGGTACTATCTCAAATACTCAAAAGTATAAATTAAATTATAATATAGATCTTAATTAAATAAAAGCTTATAATTATAACAGAACTTATAATTAGGTCATAACAATTAATAACTTCTCTGTATCGTCGTACGACATAGTGAGTAGAGCATCGCGTAGAGTTTTCTTACAATTTTTGTGGCAGAGTGGATACAAATCTAACTTGGCATTAAGTCTATTGTAGAGAAAGGGACCTAAGAATATAAAAAAACTGGAGGAAAACTTATGCATAAGTCTTATATTTTGCTGGCAAACAATATCTTTACGTCTTTTGTTAGTATAATCGCTATTGTATGGAGTAGCAGTGTGTTGTTTTAGAACCGAATTAAATATAAATAACTGTCGGACGGTTAGTACTTCACACGATCTATATAAGAGGTTAGTAGGGTATAGGAATGGGCGAGATGTAGAGACCTTTAATACTGCTCTCTGTGCTCTCTCTAGATTTATTAATATGCTTTTTGCCAAGCCACCCCAAGAAGTTATGCAGTAACTCAATACCGATTGACATAAAGCAAAGTAAACTTGTTTAATGAGAGGCAGATCTGCTATGGAACGTAGCTTTTTGAATACAAATATTAATTTACGTATTCTATTGCACAGAATGTCAATATGTGGTCTGAAAGACAGAGATTCATCAAGAACGATTCCTAAATATTTCATATTGGTAGTAGTGGCTATTACGGGACAGCGACAATCGTTGTTTGCTGGATCATTGCAGTTGTGCGCATACAGGTTGGTGTTAGTTCTTAGCCTAGGCGATTTCCGCATACAAAAATGCACGTATTGCGTCTTGTTAGCATTTAGGGTTAGTAGGTGATGTTGAAGCCATGTGTTTACAACGTTAAAACCTTGTTGAGCATGCAGATATACTTCTTCAATTGTGTTTGCAAAAAAGAGTAGGGCAGTGTCGTCAGCGTATGAAATGATTTTACCTTGTTTCAGTTTCAGCTCACAGAGATCGTTGATATATATTAGAAATAGGGTTGAGCTTAATATGCTTCCTTGAGGGAGTCCAAAAGTTGTGTTTTTCAGGTCGGAGCTGGTGACATGGCCTATTTTTAGACATTGAGTGCGATCGTCCAGGTAGTTTGAGAATAGTTTTAGTTGGGTGCTTCTAATGCCTATAGATTCAAGCTTGTGCAGTAATATGGGAGCGGAGACGGTGTCAAATGCTTTTGCAAGGTCCAAGAAGATCCCTAATGCCTGTTTACCACTATCAAGTTGCTGGACTAAATGGTTAGTCAATTGATGGACAGCGTCAGCAGTTGATAACTTCGGTCTAAAACCGAATTGGTTTTTAGACAACAGCTTTTTATGTTCTAGGTACTTGATAAGTCGACCATTTATAATTTTTTCTAGTACTTTCGATATTGAGGGGAGAACTGAGATAGGTCTATAATTAGTTACTTCCACTTTATTGCCAGATTTGTGAACAGGAACTACGACAGCTTTTTTCAGGCATTTGGGAAAAATTCCTTCAGCTAGGCATTTTTGGATAATGTGCGTGAGAGGTGGGACCAATATGTGCTTGAATTGTTTTAGTAATTTATTTGAGATACCATCCCAGCCAACAGCAGAGTGATCCTTCAGGCTTGATATGAGTCTGTCAACCTCTTTTTCGTCAGTATTTAACAGTACAAATGATTTTGCGGTATTTTTGTGGGCGAAGTTGCTTTGAGGGGGTGCAGGTATATTTCCTTGGAGATTTTCGGCGAGAGTTTTCCCAATATTGACGAAAAAGTCATTTGCGTGGTTTGCGGACAAAAGCGGAGTTGAGCATACTTTTAACAAGCCTGAGGGTGATTTCCGCTGTTTTTCGGTGAACGTAAGAGTTTTAATACACTTCCAGATTAGTTTGCTATTTGACCCCGCCATTTCTAATTGTTTTTTATCGTAGCTAACCTTAATATTTTTGAGTAAGTTATTGCAATAGTTACGATATCTTTTGTATGTTAGTTGCAGTGTTATATTTTTAGGGTAAGATTTGGCCTTTGAGTGCAATTTATCCCGATGTCTTATACACCGGACAAGTCCCGGCGTGATCCACGGTTTGATATTGTGAAGTTTATTGCTGATTGGAACGTTAATATTTATTGTATTATTCGCAATTGCTTGTCGGACACTTTGTATTAGGTACGACATGCAAGTATCTGCGTCAGCAGAACATTTGTAGATTGGGTCAAAGTCAATATTGCATAAATCGCGTTCGAGTCCGTTTTTATTTAATTTAGTACTTATAGTTGGGTGGCCTAGATTACGTGATTTGCGAAATAAGGTTAGTAAAACGGCTCTATGATCTGTCACTGAGGAGTTAGTGACTAATGTTTGGGCTGGGAGATTAGATTTAAGCATGATGTGGTCCAGACAGGAGCCGCTTTGGTGTGTGGGAAGCGTGTGCGCAGGTAGTAAGCTATGATAGGAACATAAATTTAGATAGTTCAGAGTCGCAGGGTCTCTACTATCGGGAAGAATATTGATGTTTATGTCTCCTATAACAATGATGTTTTTGAATGAAGTTAATGAACGGAGGGTTTCGTCCAGAGAATTAGTAAAAATGTTCATATCCTTGAAAGGAGGCGGTCTGTATAAAGCGAGAATTGTGTATTCAGATTCAATCTTAATTAAGAGCCGGTTACAATCCTGCATATTTGGTTCCTCAATAGTGACATTCAGATTGTTTTTCACGTAAGCCACTACACCATCGTTTTGGTTATAGTTCCATTGAGTTTTGTGCTTATTGTAATGTGGAATGTTAGGCAGGTTGTCATGATTATTTAGCCAGCATTCAGTCAAAATGATGATGTCGCAGTCTATTCCAAGTCTATGCTGGAATACGCTAAAATTATCGAAATTTTTGAAAATACTACGGATATTCTGTGTTAGTATCGTTAGTGGTTTCCGGTGAGAGTAAATATATTGTTTGCAGTCTTCCGTGTTACACGTGTGACCTTCTCTCCCGCAGTGTCCACAGATCTCCGCCTCCCTCTTGCAGAACTTCGCCGCGTGCCCGTACTGCTGGCATTTAAAACATCTCGTCACCAGGGTGAAGTCTCTGACAGGGCAGGATGACCAGTTAACGAAAACTCGCTCACTTGATATCAAGGCCTTTCTTATGACGGCTGATACTTCAATGATGAAGTTACAAGTTTCAACATTCTTTTTTCCCGATTTGTGGCTCAGTTTGGTTGAAGATAAGAACTGCTCTAGAGACATGTCCTGTATCTTATCGGCTAAGTTTTGATGGTAAACACATTTTAATACATCGGCATCCTGCATGGCGCTGGGGACTCCAACTATGACGATACGGGGTCTTCTTTTTTGGGGCTCATCTACGGTAAGGCCTGAAGTTGTCAGTTGTGGCGACTGCTTGAGTTTTTGAATGTCATCTTTGGACTCCGTGCTGATTATGACTCCGCCGTTTCTTACCTTACGTAGTCCTCTCACATGGAGCTTCATCTCCTCGGGTTTTATTATTTGTTGCACGAGAGCTTTGGTATCGTCGCTGGACTTAGACTTATCAGTAGGGAAAATAGCTAGGGAACTAATGTTAGAGGGCTGGATCAAAATAGTGTTGTTTTTCTTGAGTGCGTCGGAGAAAGATAAAGGTCTAAAGTCTTTTTTTGTTGACTCTTCAACACACCGTTGCAGCTCTGAGAGGCTAGTAGAGAGGTCCAGTTTTTCGCGGAGGTCTTGACAGGTCTGGAAGTTTTGGGTGGACTTCTGTTTTAGCGCTTCGTATTCAACCGCTAGCTGGGAAGTGGAATGTCCGATGTTGCGGCACAAATTGGTTATCTTGAGCTTTTGCTCGGAGTTCAGTTTCCCTTCTGCGGCGGTGGTGCACACGTCGTTTAGGGACGCGTCGATAAATTTCATCCATTTCTGGATTTCAGCGGTACTCACTAGCATCGGCGGATGGTCCCTCTCGGTAGGCACGGGTCCGGGCGCAGGCGCATGGATGGGCGGGGGAGCGGACGGGTGGTCCGGGCGGGGCGACGGCAACGGCGGAGGACTGCGGGAAGTTAACCCACTTCGATTGAAGGGGCTGGACTCCGCCATTGTTGTAATAATTTATTTTCAGTCCAAACTAAACATTACAACGTAGGCGCTCGTGCACTGACACAGATAATTGTTTGCTGTTTTATGGAGAGGACTAGGTCACGGTTATGCACTGAGTATTTTCAATTAGATTTATATAATGCACACGTCCGATCTCATTGACGGTCGGTCATCATAGTAGTTTGAGCTTAAATAATTAAGCATCAAATTTGGGCCACCGTGCAATGTTCTTTCATGTGCGTCAGCTATGATCAAATTGGTAAAGTGAGCCTTTTGCGGAATTATAATTGGGTGCTTCATTTTTTCACTCATATGAGCATGCCGAAGGCGACCACCTACTCTCAAAATTCCTGCGTCATCGATGTAAGGATTCAGCGAGGTAAGTTTGCTATTTTTCTTTATTTTATTTTCTTTTTTCAGGTTCAACATTTCTTCTGCAAAACATTTGCTTTGGATTAGTTTAATGCATGTTGTCAAGCTTTCTTGAATTTCTTTAGCAGTTAGCCATATTTGAATGGCATTTCTGTTTTTTGATTGCATGCGTTTAAATCTTTTACAGTAGGCCACAACACGAACGAGTCGTCTTAAGCTGGAAAATCTTAGTAAGATGTTCAGTTCGTCATCTGCATTACAGGTATTTATTAAAAAAAACGTTTTTTACCTTTTTCTTCTAAATTTGTCTCCCGTTGAATATTTGTTTTGTAGTTTATTTCTTTTTCTTGCAGCCATCTTGGACCTTCCTTCCAGAGGTGTTCGTCGTGAATACTATGTGTTCCTCTAGAGGCACAGTCGGCCGGGTTCTCTTTAGATGAGACGTGCGACCATTGATGAGGGTCGAGTGACGTAAGAATTTCCGAGACTCGATTTGCAACAAACGTTTTCCATCTATTGGGTCTGCTGTTAAGCCATGATAAGACAATTGTTGAGTCAGTCCACGCGTGCACATTCAATTTGTCAATTTTTAATACAACTGATACTTCCATTAGCAACTTAGTAAGTAACACTGCTCCGCACAGTTCTAAACGTGGGATTGAGACTTGTTTAATCGGTGCTACCTTCGTCTTTGCTGTAATTAGTGAAACTTTTATCGTTCCATCTTCACTAATGGTACGCAAATAGACCACTGCAGCGTAAGCGTCACAGGAAGCATCACTAAATCCTTGTAATTCCAGAGTCTTGGTGCCTTTCTCTACATGTACCCATCTCGGAATAGTGAACTTGGTAATTTGATTTAAACCGTCCCTGTATTCCATCCAATCCGACATCAACTGTGTTGGAACCTTATCGTCCCAATCAACACCGGACAACCACAATTGCTGAATAAATATTTTAGCGCGGATAATGACGGGCGCCAGCCAGCCGAGAGGATCAAACAGACGAGGAATGTCGGATATCATTTGTCTCTTTGTTATAGGAACCTTAAGTGGAGGTAATTGCACTGCGTATTCAAACATATCGGTTTTCCTGTTCCAGGTAAGACCCAAAATTTTCATCACAGTGTCAGAGTTTATTTGCATATTTTCTTGGCTTTCTCCCGCATCCCTGTTTATTATTTTCATTAGTTCCTCATTGCTGGTACTCCATTTCTGAAGTTCGAAACCCGCCTTCCCAAGTAATTCATTTAGTTGCTGGTAAATTTGTTCCCCTTCGACTACAGTCTCGCAGCCTGACAATAGGTCGTCCATGTAAAAATCTTCAAGGACCCTGTTAGCTGCCAACGGATACGATTCACCTTCATCATACGCGACCTGATGCAAAGTTCTGACGGCTAGATAGGGCGCGGCGGCTGTTCCGAAGGTAACTCTGAGAAGTCTCATGTGCTTCATAGGTTCGTCTGGGCTATCTCGCCATAAGATACGTTGGAAGTCTGCATCTTCTTGGTAAACCTTTACTTGTCTATACATCTTAACGATGTCTGATACGAGACTGATCTTAAAAAGTCGTCAACGCAATAGAATATGGCGTAAGTCTTGTTGCAGCTGTGGCCCAATTAACAAGTCTTGATTTAGTGAGACACCATTACTTCCCGGGCAAGAGGCGTCAAAGACGACTCGCAACCTTGATGTGCTTTTTCCTTCCCTAATGATGGCGTGATGGGGTAAATACACGGCGTCTGACTTGATTTGCTCTTCCTTTGGAATTGTTTCCATGTGACCAAGTTCCTCGTATTCATTAATTACGTCAGTATACCGCTTTTTAAGCTCAGGGTTTTTGACAAATCTTTTTTCTAAAAAGCTAAAACTCTTAGAAGCTATGAAGTTGAATTTCCCTTCTTTGCAGCCTGGATTTACATCACGAAATGGCAGTTTGACGATATATCTCCCATTGTTATCCCGTTTGGTTGTAGCGGCGTATATCTCTTCGCTCCTCCGCTCTTCATCACTATAATTTTCTCTACGGTTCATAACAAGGTTGTCAGATTCCAGCTCCCAAAACTTTTTTAAGAGTTCGTTGTCGTTAACGTTAACGTGATTTATTCTGACATGGTTGTGCAACCCTGACTCATTCATTTGAATCGGGCCTGAAAGAATCCAGCCCAGTGCCGTTTTTTGTGCAGTTGGTGCTCCTGGTGATCCTTTTATGACTCCTTCTAGCAATATCTTTCCGTAGATATCTGCTCCAAGAAGCAAGTCGACCTTGTTTGGTTGATTGAAATAAGGATCAGCTAAATTTAGATTTGAAAACTCTGACCACAACTCCACGACGATTCTCCTTTCCGGCAAAACCGACGTAAGCTTGCTAAGCACAAAAGCATTTACTTTGAATTCCAGCTTGGTATCAAGAAGTGATTGAATTTTAAACTTTACTAACGACTTAGAGGCTATTGTAGCACTCTCGTCACTTCCTAAACCTGATATTGTGCTTTTGTGTGCTATCTTCTTGAGTCCTAACAGTTGGACTGCAGACTCCGTTATCAACGAAGCCTGTGAACCTTGGTCGAGTAAGCATCTGAGGGTTACGACTTTACCAGATTCCGACTTGGCATTTACTAATGCAGTTGCTAACAAAACCTGACCTCGAGAAGTCGAAAAATGGGTTTTTATGTTGGTAGTGGACTCATCATGTGGTGATAGGCCTGATGTAGTTTCAGGTACAACCACATTTGCTACAACTGATTGAGAATCAGATGTTTGTGAAACATTTTTGGGGTGTAATAAGGAATGATGCTTCTTTTTGCAGATTCGGCATCTAGATGATTGACGACAAGAATAGACTGTGTGACTGGGACCTAAACAGTTAAAGCACAAGTTATTTGATTGAACAAAACCACGACGAGCATCAGTATCAATTTTAGAAAACTCTTTACAATAGCAAATTTTATGGGTTTCAGAACAATAAGCACAAGATAGATTTGAGACGTGATGAACCTTTGAGTATACAGGGACGTTGACATGTTTATGCACATAATTAGGTTTTGAAGCTCTTGGTTCAATAAACTCAAATGCACGGAACCGAGTTTCAAGAAATTCTACGAATTGTTGATAAGTGGGTAACTCATTACATAATTCACTAGACTTGAGTTCCCATTGCTTTCTTGACTCGTTATCCAATTTTAAACAAATTAAATGGATAATAATAATGTCCCAACTGCCAATATTTATCCCTAAATTCTTTAACGCCTGTAGGCACTCATTTGTAGTATCCAATAACTCCTTGAGGGCACTTGCAGACTCGGTGACTAAATTGCGCTGACTCAAAAGTCTCTTGAGAATGCAACTTGATAAATATTTTTTATTGTTGTATCGTTTTTCTAATTGCTCCCAACAAATACTATAGTTATCTTGAGTAATTTGTACATGACGTAATAATTGCTCCGCTTCTCCAGTTAAATGACCTTTTAAGTAATGCAGCTTTTGGACATTATCTAAAGTTTCGTTATTATGAATCAGTGAAACGAATAGATCACGGAAACTAACCCATTCCGAATATTTGCCAGAAAATGTTGGTATGGATATCTTCATAGGATTTGTTTGACACCGTATTTGATTCGTTGTCTCTATTACTGGGCTCTGTTGAAGGATTGAGTGTGTTTAATGTTGACTTAATGAGGCATTTATAATCAATATACACATCTTCAGACTTATCGTAAATACCGTTCTTCACATAGTTACTTTTATTCAAGACATCAGTATCACTATCTTGTACGATCTGCGTATGGGTTAGTGAAAATTGAGCCCATAATTCCTCCAACAATTCCAATCTAGTTTTGAGATAATCCACTGAACTACGTCGCTCTTTAGGAGACTTTTTAAAGTTTTCAAAGGCGCGTCCTATTCTATAGTATAAGTCTTCCTGAACTTTGATGCGTGAATCCATCGCAATTTTTTTAAGTGTTTTAAAACAATCAAACTTCTTACTAAAAATGGGCGTGGACTCCCCGTCGTTTCACTTTTATCGAAACTATTCCAAGTCCTAACTAATATTTTATGAAATTTTCTAAGTCCAATTTATTAATCGTAAATTTTACAAGTCCCAACCCAAGGTCCCTCACTTCATAAATATAATAAAGTACTCACAGTTGGTCCACTTGCACTCACACGTCACCTTACGTCACTAATGAATGACGTCACTTGCTTGCTTGATAAATGATGTCCATGTCCACGTTCCTGACGTCTGCTGCTGCGCCCGATGACGTTGCCTTCTGATTCGACGTCACTGGATAGCTACTCTTGGCTGCGATCCACAGCAGTGCTATCAGTAGCGCCCTCTACTGCCAAATCCTTGCAAACCGAATCCACTTCCAGTTCGTAAGGACCATGTTCGAGGGTCCCAAAAATGAAACACTGATTTTTACTACCAACTATATATATTGCATATAAGTATTTATAGTACAATCTTAATGTTTGCTTCGCTCGACCTAAACGACTTAGGTCAGGTCATGAAAGCTGGGGGACATATCGCCATCAAGTTAACTCGCGGGATAAGCGACATCTAGTCGTCATTTTGGTACTATTTATTTGTGACAAAACGTGATCTTATGAAACTAAAAGTTTAACAGACTTAACCAACATAATTTTGGTATACACTTCAGTATTGTTGTACCTTTCAAACATGAAGGATAACCTTTCCAAATACGGACAACTAGCGCCATCTGTTGTGAGTCTCTATAAAACTATGACGTAAACAATGTTTGTTATAACGATTGAACACACTCAATATGAATCATTGAATACTACTCACTCAATCACTCAAAGAAAAGCAATCATTCACTCTCATGTTAAATTTAAATCATTCAAATACACTCACTCAATATGAATCATTGAATACTACTCACTCAATCACTCAAAGAAAAGCAATCATTCACTCTCATGTTAAATTTAAATCATTCAAATACACTCACTCAATATGAATCATTGAATACTACTCACTCAATCACTCAAAGAAAAGCAATCATTCACTCTCATGTTAAATTTAAATCATTCAAATACACTCACTCAATATGAATCATTGAATACTACTCACTCAATCACTCAAAGAAAAGCCATCATTCACTCTCATGTTAAATTTAAATCATTCAATAACACTCACTCAATATGAATCATTGAATAATACTCACTCACTCCCTCAAAGAAAAGCAATCATTCACTCTCATGTTAAATTTAAATCATTCAAATACACTCACTCAATATGAATCATTGAATACTATTCACTCAATCACTCAAAGAAAAGCAATGATTCACTCTCATGTTAAATTTAAATCATTCGAAAACACTCACTCTATAGTACAGTCATTTGGTCGAAAAAATAGAGGTTACCTGGAAAGTTTTCCGGGAGTTTTGAAATTTGGCAATTTTATAGATTTTGGGATGCTCTTGCCAAATTTCAACTTTGCCACCTCGTATGGCTGCCGCTCGCGCCGCCATATTGAAAAAATGGCGCCGAAAAGCAGTTTTTTGATAATAACTCCTTTCTGGCGCATTTTACAGGAAAAACATATTTATACAAAATAAAAGTAGAGAAAATTTCCTACAATTTATGTCTTAACCTTTTCTTTCCTAAAATCAATAGTTTCGGCGTAGGAGCGCCGTAAAGTGTAATTCAATACACGTTTCGGCAGAAATACTCGTTTCCACACCACCATGAGGTAGAGAAATCGGCGCATTTTTTTTATCGTGGTATCCCCAGTAGGTCTAATCCACATCTGACTCACTATTTAAGTATTTAGGTCAATTTAAAAATATTTCTATTGAGCTCAGCTGGGGCCAGATGTTTCTTAGAAGGGAAAGAAGGGGGCCTGACACAAAAGGGACGCATTCCTTTATGCCTGCGCAGACATAACAGACTAGCTAGACATGGTAGACTAGTAGTTAGGTAGGTGTCATTCTATGGAACAATATTTAACCTTCGAATAATTTTTATAATTTACAAATCACAATATGAACAGTTTAAAGTAAATATTACACGTTGGCGTGGATGTATAATGGTTTACGGTGCTCGTACGCCGAAACTATTGATTTTAGGAAAGAAAAGGTTAAGACATAAATTGTAGGAAATTTTCTCTACTTTTATTTTGTATAAATATGTTTTTCCTGTAAAATGCGCCAGAAAGGAGTTATTATCAAAAAACTGCTTTTCGGCGCCATTTTTTCAATATGGCGGCGCGAGCGGCAGCCATACGAGGCGGCAAAGTTGAAATTTGGCAAGAGCATCCCAAAATCTATAAAATTGCCAAATTTCAAAACTCCCGGAAAACTTTCCAGGTTTAAATACTAAATGACTGGGCTACTATAGAAATCATTGAATACTACTCACTCAATCACTCAAAGAAAAGCAATCATTCACTCTTATGTTAAATTAAATCATTCAAAAACACTCACTCTATAGAAATCATTGAATAATACTCACTAAATCCAAATCATTAAAATACATTCATTCAATCAAAATCAGTCATTCATTTGATTCAAAATCACTCCCTGTGAGTTAGTGAAAATTATGCAAATAAAAAGACAAAAGTGATCCCTTACTACTTTGCCTGGCCTGGGAAGAAATCGTTTGGTACTGACACGTTGGATTGGTTGTTGGCAGGCGCTGCTGGAGGACCAGCCGGTGCCAGAGGCGGAGATCGCGCGCATCCGCCGCTCGCGCTACCTGCACCGGATACCCGACACGCTCTACATGGTGAGCCGACCATTACCGACATTGCATCTATTATTATGGTCCATAGGAGAGCTCGAGAGGCTCGCACATTAGATCACGTCGAGCGGTGATCACGTAAACGAGTTTAAACGCTCCTAGCTGTGAAGTGGTTTCATGTTTCGAAAAATGAAATTGTATATGCAGAAGATTGTTTTTTTTTTTTTTTACTTGTTCCTTCACTCAAAAATTAAAAAAAAAACTCCCTTCCCCCGCAGGTGGCAGCGGAGCGCAACCCCGCGTCGAGCACGGCGGCCCCGGGCGCGGCCGCGGCGGAGAGCGCGTGCGTCTCGCCGCGCGTGCTGGCCGCCCTGCGCGCGCGAGTGAGAGAGCTGCGCGCCTCGCCGCCCGCCAGCCGCGCGCTCGCGCTGCAGGCCAGCGACACGCGCGCCGTCCGGACGCAGGTATAACATACCCCCGCGTGCGTCTCGCCGCGCGTGCTGGCCGCCCTGCGCGCGCGAGTGAGAGAGCTGCGCGCCTCGCCGCCCGCCAGCCGCGCGCTCGCGCTGCAGGCCAGCGACACGCGCGCCGTCCGGACGCAGGTATAACATACCCCCGCGTGCGTCTCGCCGCGCGTGCTGGCCGCCCTGCGCGCGCGAGTGAGAGAGCTGCGCGCCTCGCCGCCCGCCAGCCGCGCGCTCGCGCTGCAGGCCAGCGACACGCGCGCCGTCCGGACGCAGGTATAACATACCCCCGCGTGCGTCTCGCCGCGCGTGCTGGCCGCCCTGCGCGCGCGAGTGAGAGAGCTGCGCGCCTCGCCGCCCGCCAGCCGCGCGCTCGCGCTGCAGGCCAGCGACACGCGCGCCGTCCGGACGCAGGTATAACATACCCCCGCGTGCGTCTCGCCGCGCGTGCTGGCCGCCCTGCGCGCGCGAGTGAGAGAGCTGCGCGCCTCGCCGCCCGCCAGCCGCGCGCTCGCGCTGCAGGCCAGCGACACGCGCGCCGTCCGGACGCAGGTATAACATACCCCCGCGTGCGTCTCGCCGCGCGTGCTGGCCGCCCTGCGCGCGCGAGTGAGAGAGCTGCGCGCCTCGCCGCCCGCCAGCCGCGCGCTCGCGCTGCAGGCCAGCGACACGCGCGCCGTCCGGACGCAGGTATAACATACCCCCGCGTGCGTCTCGCCGCGCGTGCTGGCCGCCCTGCGCGCGCGAGTGAGAGAGCTGCGCGCCTCGCCGCCCGCCAGCCGCGCGCTCGCGCTGCAGGCCAGCGACACACGCGCCGTCCGGACGCAGGTATAACATACATCCGCGTGCGTCTCGCCGCGCGTGCTGGCCGCCCTGCGCGCGCGAGTGAGAGAGCTGCGCGCCTCGCCGCCCGCCAGCCGCGCGCTCGCGCTGCAGGCCAGCGACACGCGCGCCGTCCGGACGCAGGTATAACATACCCCCGCGTGCGTCTCGCCGCGCGTGCTGGCCGCCCTGCGCGCGCGAGTGAGAGAGCTGCGCGCTTCGCCGCCCGCCATGTTATATGTTTATATTTCTATCTTGTTTATTTTGCATGCCAATCTTGGTTTTACATAATTGTTCCTTACCCTGTAACATTGTCCTTAGCAAATAAATGATTGATTGATCGCTCGTCTGGTCAGATCGCGCTGCGCGCCGTGCGCGAGCTGTCGCTGCCCGACTCGTGCGCCGAGCTGCTGCTGGCCGAGCCCGACAGCGACGCCGAGACCAGCGACAGGTGAGGCCCACCCCTCCCCCCCCCCCCACAATACTAAACATTACCACAGACTGTATAATACAGATTGGACAAACAATTTGCCATGGTGACGTCTCTTGGGTCACTCTTTAAAACTGTGATTTTCAAGGATATAGGTCCATTGAAAATCTGTTTTATTGGCAGTTACAAAAGCATTCTTCTACGGTACTTGCATACTTCATATCATACTACTACTAATTACATAGCATGTTTAAGTATAGATTCGATCTAAGTGGTTTTAAGTTTTACTTTAAAGTAATATGTTCATCATCATCAAAAATGAGAACAATTTCGGTTCCCCAAACTGATTAATTCCGCGCAGCAAACTTTCCATTCGCACTTTTCCCAATTTTATTTTTTCTTCAATTGCAATTTTCCCAATTTTTTTACCAATGGAATATTTTGGATTTTCCCATTTGCAGGTTTCAATCCAAAATAAATGTCACTGAGTCAACAGAGTTCTGCTATCGCGGAGCTCCTATTTCCTGTTCCTTCAGTCCCTCTGCAAAATAAACATTTAATCTAAAGTCTACCTATTTCGACTTTATTTTACAATGGGAAATTTTGCGAGTGGGGAAAATCCAAAATTGAAAATATTTTGGCAATCGGTAAAAAAAAAATAAGGAAAAATGGGATAAAAGAAAAAAAATGGGATTAAATGGGAATGGAAAGTTTGCTACTCCGAATTATTCAGATTGGGGAACGGGTCTAACTATTCCCATTTACTATATGTAACATAAACCTTAACGTCAGATTATTTTTGACAACTGATTTGATGGAAATACCGTATGACAAAGATACGGACGACGTCGTTCACGACGATGTGGCAAGTGCCTCAACGATCCCGTGCGGTGACTGTACGTTTATAATATTTAATTAAAATAAAATTTGTAAAGGTCTTTTTGACTGGTTGTCAATATTGGAAAGTCAGTAATTATGTGACCACATCTGTATATTTATGACTTGGAATGTGCCCGATGGGTTTATCTGACGGTGTGGTCCGCAGGGAGCGCGGCTGGGAGTCCCCGCGCGGCGAGCGCGCCGAGCCGTGGCCCGACGCCGACTGCTGCAGGTGAGGACACTCTCAAACATGTAGTTTAAAAGAGACATTTCATGAAATCAATCCGTCCGCCAAAATGATGCATGCTTTGTACGGTTACACGGTCAATCCAAGAAGGACATCAGATTGATTAAACGTACGACAGTTGTCATTTAGATCGCGAAGATGACAGTCGTATATCCACTAAATAAACTATTAATTACATACATTAAATCACGCCTGTTTCCGAGAGGGGTAGGCAGAGACCACTTATTTCCACCTTCTACGATCTTGACAAATTTCTTTCGCTTCTTCAACATTCATACATCGAGTCATGCACGCACGTCGGTTTCGGGTACTTAAGATTCGGCCCTTTTCCAGTATTTCTCCGATTAATTGTACGTTACGAATAAATAAAAAAGCGTCGTTGAAAATTTGAAGTTATGTCGAACAGTATTGTTTGCATCTTTCGTTTCAATTGACTTAGACAATGTTCTCGGTGTCTTGCACTGTAGATTTACGTTCTGTATGAGAACGTAATTTTAAAAACTTTTTGTACATTTTTGAAATAATACTTAACTTAATTGTATGCTTTTGAGGTGTCTTTTAATTAATTATTTTTAATGTGCTGGTTAATGGTTTTTATGACCTCTATAAATGAAGGATTATTGCGGTGGCCAGTGCTGAGAACATAGATCGGATCCCCAACTGATTAATTCCGCGTAAAAAACTTTCTATTTGCATTTTTCCCCATTATTTTTACCAATTGCAATGATGGCACTTCTGCAAAGCTAACATAACCTAAAACTATATATCTAATTCGATCTGTTTCGACTTAATAACAATGGGAAATTTTGCTAGAGGGGAAAATCCAAAATGAAAAAAATGGGAAAAAATCGAATGGAAAGTTTTCTACGCGGAATTAATCAATTTGGGTAACCGATCTAGCGCTTAGTCCAGGGAAATAGCAATAGATTATGTGTGGGTAACGATTGGTCGGTGTGTCGTGCAGGGCGGGCGGCGGCGGCTCGCTGCGCTGCGCGTCGGCCGGCAGCCTGCGCGCGCGCACCACGCACGCGCACACCATGGGTAACTTTTATTATTATTATTAAGAAATAAACTATTATTTTACACATAGAAATATTTAAAAAATGTGTATGAAATTGACGTGAAGTTTTCTTAGTTTAATTAAGTAGCTTGTTTTCTTGTGGCCTTTATAATTAAGTTTTTTTTTTACAGTGTATACAAGACTGATTGTTTTGTAATTTGTATACACATTTTGTTGGATTTTTAACGAAATTGTCAAAAATATTTATCATTTTACAGTTTTTTTTTGTATTCACTATTTTTTGATTTTTTTACGTTTTATGAAAATGTATATAAATAATTAATAAAAATGCATTTTACGCTGTGCATACAAAGTTTATTTTCCATAAACGTATTTTTTGTATACAACCGGTTTGTACTTTTAATAAAAAAGTTATATATCCGTCCCCGCAGACCGGCCCGGCACGTGTCGGCGCGAGCCCCCGCGGCTGGACGGCGCCCACCACAGGTACTGTCTCTTATGCTGCGTGACGAGGTCGCATGTCTTCAATGTTTATACGAGAATAAAAAAAGAAATACATAACAGGCAATATAACAAAAACAAACAAGTACAAACTTACAATGTTATCATAGTTTAACTTGATTTTAAAGTTTTTTTTTTTCAATTTTCAATGAGAATAGCAATAATATGGAGTCAAATATTTATGAAATAATGGTTATTTTCGTACTGATTAAATATATCAATTCACTAATTTCAAAACGAACTTGTTTTTTTTTAATATCTCGTACATTTTCTATATTGCAGCTAAATATTTAAATTATACAATTTAGTGTAGTATTCCAAGCCGTAAATTTATTAAATATTGACACGAGCAGTACATTTTCTATCTGCCCCACTACCAAATACGTTGTCCGTGTGGCGGCGCAATTTCTTGTTTTTTTTTAAGTAACAACATTTTTGTAGTCACTACTGTCAAGGTAATCCATTTTTATAATTCGGAGATTCTTGTGGCGTTTCTTCTCAGCGTCAGTCTCCTCTTGGGGAGCGCTGGTACTTACTGTTCCCCCCCCCCAGCGGCGGCGCGTGGGGCGGCGCGGACGGGCTGTCGGCGGCGGTGCCGGACGTGGCGATGGCGCCCAACGGGAACACGCACCTGCTCACCGCGCGCGACTACTGCCGCCCGCACAAGGGTACCATTTCATCATACTGTCGCACATAACAATTATTTCCATTCGTTCAATTCATTTATTCATTTTCTTTTATACATTCAATTCGTTTATTCATTTTATCTTATTCATTCAATTCATTTTATTTTATCATTCAATTCATGTATTAATTTTCGTTCATTTATTCATTTCGTTTCTTTTTTTATTCACCTGCAACTTTTTTCGGTACAAATTATTTGTAATATTTTATATATTAATTTTACTTTATTTATTTATTCCATTTTATATATTGTTATTCATTTCTCTCATTTCATTTTCTTTGATTCATAATCATGTCCAGTCAATCAATTTCATTTATTAATTTTATTTGAATTAATTCATCTGTTTATTTTAGAGTACGGCGGCGGCGTCCTCCAGCTGGACCTGGGCGACGGCGCCACGCACACGCCGCGTCCCGGTATGTAAACACACACTACATTCATTCATAATTTTAAATAATAATATACCCACTGGGTGACTTTATACATACTCAAAGAACATCGTATTTGATCGGATAACTTTTATGCTTGAGAACTGTTCCCGCAAACTTACCTTTAAAAGTTTTTTTTTGGATCCAGTTGATCAATACTTGTCGTGTATGACGCTTGCAGGCTCCCGGGCACAGCGCGCGGCCGGTAGCGCGCGGCAGCTGCGGGACCACTCGCAGGTGAGGACCGCTCACTAACACTAATAACAGCTGGATATGTGTGTGCTCACTAATAACAGCAGGATATGTGTGTGGTACTTTTGTCACTCGGGGAGTCGGGTAAAAGTGTTTTCATTTTGTAAATCATATTTTTATAGGTGAGTCCCCATTTGTATAAGTGGTATATTGTGATAGATCAACTCAAAATAAAATGCTTTGTTATATTATTTAATACTCTTAAGTGTATTGGAGCCGACATATTTAAATATTGATTCATGAGCGTACTTTACACCATAAACGTAATACTTTAATATTTAGGCTTCGATATTATGCGAGGTCAGATTTTGTATACAAACTTACGCAATGCCCTTTAGTACTCAGTTTCAAACTAATTTGAATATTAATGTAAATTTCAGTGTTATTAATTATTATTATAGTGAAGTGATTTTTTTTTCTGAATAAATGTGTGCGTATTTGTGTTACAGGCGGGAACGCGAGCGAGAAGCGACGAAGACGAGCTGCGCGCCGCCATAGAGATGTCCGTCATGAGAGGTGAGTTGATAGTGTTTCAGTTTAAATTTAAGCATCGTTATTGGTGTTATACTGCCACCCATAGTGTAATCGAAGCGTTGTCATGGCGATATTAGTTTTATAATGAATGCAACTGGTGTGCAATGTCATAATTGGTGTGTTGCAGCGTACTCGTCGTTCGGGTGCCGCGCGCGCGCCGCGCCCTCCGCGCCGCCGCCGCACCCGCCGCCGCCCGCGCCCGGCGGTACGTGCGCACCGCACACATGACACGCACAGAACCAGTGATAGGATTAGGTAGTGCCATTTGGGGTGAATGACCTTAATCGCTATCCATAATATGGATATGCCCTGGGGATTTCCGGAAATCCCAGACTCGTATTTTATTGACGGTTGATAATATGTATAACATAAAAATAATTAATTCTAGGTTTAGGAAAATTTTATACTTTCGTCTTCCGTCTCTTTCACACCTAACATGGTAATTGTTGTAAATAATAGAAAATTAGAAAGCGTCCTCGAGTCAGGTAAAGGTTTGAATGCAGAATTCAGTTTAATAAATAACACGTGTACTTACATAAAAATAATAACATGTACGGCTGAGCATCTACTTTTTTATAACAACTTACTATTAAAACTTTATAATCATAAAAATCCCGGGATTAAGTCATATCCATATTAATCTTTCGCCACGAAGTCTCGGGTCATTCGCCCCAAATAGCACTACCTAATCCTATCACTGAACATGACACACGTAACGCTCACCACGCACAACACACACGCTACGCACACCAAACACGCTATGCACAACACGCACAACACACGTTAAGCACACCACGCACTCTAAGCACATCACACACGCTACACACACCATGCACACCACGCACAACACACACGCTACGCACACCACGCACAACACACACGCTACGCACACCACGCACAACACACACGCTACACACAACATATACACACAGATACATTAAGAGGATTGTGAAGCGCCACTAAATTCGCGTAGCTGTCAAAAAAATCCAAACAAATTTAGCTCCGGCCGTTAACGTTTCTCACCCCCTAAATCAAGTCTGAATTCCGTGATTATTGGATATTTTGTAGTTATTATAAAGAACTAGATCTGTACGTTCTTTTTTTTTGTTTCATTCTAAGAAGTATTTTGGTCGAAAGGAAAACGTACAGACGTGGTTTTTCATGATATCTACAACATATTCAAAAATCGTAAAAACGGACTAGGTTTAAGGGTTTAGACGTGCATAACATATGACCAGGGATCGGAAATTCGGATCGATATTTACCTATACTTTCGCACCGGCTTTGTTGTTCAGTTGTATGGAGGCGGACTCAATCATAGAATTCATTACTAAAATTTCTGGGATTTCAAAATAAATAAATTGCACCGGCATTAATTCATAATCAATTATTTATATTAACTGTTTGAAGTTATTTTTTATGTATAGATTTACCAAATGTTATTTAATTTACCTGTAACTCATTAACCTAACGAATTCATAGGAGCAAAAATGAATGGTTTATCCTATATGTAAAGTAATTATTATATTAACATTTTGTAGAATCAAAATCCCGGAACTTATATTATTAAAATAATATTTGTTAAGAAGCCGACGCCATGTTTGCCTATCTTTTTCCGGTATTTTGCCAAATTTAGGTAAATATCGATCCGAGTTCCGATCCCTGCATATGACTGCTGGCGCCAGTACAATGAGACGACTGGTTAATGTGTCGGTGTTGCCGCGGCAGGCTCGGCGTCGCGCGGCTCGCCCAGCCCCTCCAACAGCGCGCACCTCTCCGCCGCGCGTGAGTACTGACACATCTTCGACCCACCTTAGGTTCAGATTCCATCTTATATTCTACAACAGGAGGTTGTTTCCTATAAGTTACAAATGACTTGGCATCTCTAATAAGTTTTTTATGATATTGGTCACAAATTAACGTTCGACGGACTAGTTAAAGTGACATTGGCAATCAAAATTTAAGACACCTCATAATTTGGTTTACAAAGTCCATGGTGGCCTAGGAATCAAATTGGTTGTCTGTATTTACCACTAACTGTGAACACTGAAATTTGTCGCAAGTCGACCGTGCTGAGGGTATGCGTGTGTCGCAGTGAGCCGCGCCAGCCCGGGCGCGCGCACGCCCTCCCCGCGGCGCGCGCGCCCCCTCTACCGCGCGCACGCGCCGCACGCGCCACACGCGCCGCACCCGCCGCACGACTACAGGTAACACTAACAGAAAAAAAAAAGAATAATTTAAACTGGAAAACCTTCCCTCCGTCGGCCCATGTTTGTAATGCATTCAATGGCGTGAGTGCAATTCTGCCTGTTTTTTTAAATCGCTATCAAATTTAATACTAAAATCTTGGCCTGTTTGTTGCGCACTGTTCAGTACTACTCACTGTTTCTATTTAGTCCACTAAGTTTTTCGAAAATGCTGTGTATACTTGTAATTGGCTTGTGACATGGTACCCTGACCTGTCACAATGATATAA
The DNA here is from genome assembly GCA_927399475.2 of Acleris emargana. Classification (NCBI taxonomy): domain Eukaryota; kingdom Metazoa; phylum Arthropoda; class Insecta; order Lepidoptera; family Tortricidae; genus Acleris; species Acleris emargana. Next base: position 12,745,047 of record OV656862.1, on the reverse strand, counting down.
ATACTTTCTGTACTTGGATCCAAAGTCAATCTTACATTCTACAACAATAAGATTGAGTTTCCTATACGTTACAAATGATTTGGCATCTCTAATGACATTGACGATTTTACACCTATTTTGTTTTAAATGGGGCACAAATTAACATTCGCGACCGTACCTTTCAATTTTCCTTTTTCCGATTTTAACCCTAATTTAACTTATTTTTGTATAATGATGTGTTGACCGCTATAGGTGCATGTTTGTGTGTGTCAGGGCGGAGGGCGCGTTCGGGCGCGGCGGCGCGCGCAGCCCGGGCGGGCTGACGTGAGGCCGCGCCGCGCGCAGGTAACCACACGCCTCGCTGCGACACTACTCATACGCTACTAATTAATAATACGAACGTATGTCGCTGACGTCTGCCACCGATCCATGTGGAATTTGGTACGGTCAACAACTTTAATTGTTGAGCGCCTATAGAACCATGTCGCAGAAAGACAAATGTTAAATTGGTCGTTTTTTTTTTCTTTAGACGACGTTCTCCGCGTGGAAACACTTAAAGCCATCCCTTTTTATTACCCAAAACTGGCCCACTACTTTCCATTTCAGCCTAATACAGACCCAAAACAATGATTTTCAGAAATGATGAGAGCTCCTCTCGTCCAGATGTCCTACAGCTGATGTCATGATAAAATGCATCTTCATACATACATACATACATTAAATCACGCCTGTTTCCCAGAGGGGTAGGCAGAGACCACTTCTTTCCACCTGCTACGATCGACAAATTTCTTTCGCTTCTTCAACATTCATACATCGAGTCATGCACGCACGTCGGTTTCGGGTACTTAAGATGCATCTCCATTGTGTAATTATCACGGATCGGAAATTCGCATAGATATTTACCTAAAGTTGGCAAAATCCCGGAAAAAGATAGGCAAACATGGCGTCGGCTTCTTAAACATATTATTTAAATAATATTGGTTCCGGGATTCGGGATTATATAAAACGCGAATAATAATAATTTTACATGTAGGATAAAACGTTCTGTCAATTTGCTCCTCAAAATTACAGTTACAGATAAATTAATTAACATTTGGTAAATCTATACGAGGGAAATAACTTTAAATATATAATATTAATACTTAATTATGAATTTGTGCTGGTGTAATTTATGTATGTATGTATGTAAACTCTTTATTGCACAAAAAATAAAAAACAATTACAAGTAAATTCGTACATAAACTTAAGATAAACATGTACAATGGCGAACTTATCCCTTTAAGGGATCTCTTCCAGTTAACCTGATCATGATAGAGGAAACTGTACGAGGATAGGCAAGATTACAAGGATGTGCACCAAAAATAAATAAACTAATATTTCTACAGCTAAATATCCATAAACTATACATATAAATAAATAAACATCACATACACAAATATAAATATAATTATATAGTACAGCATATATATACAGTGGTGGACATATAATTAGAAACACTTGCGACATATTTCACATTATACAAGGCACATTGCCGTAAAACTTTTGTTTTTGGAAATAAAACAACAAAATGCATAGAATACGTTCAACAACTTATAATTCATTAAAAAACAAATAAATATCCGAGTTTACAACTACCATTTAGATATTTAGTTACGTACAAACAACTAAACGACATTTGCAGTACCATCCGTCATGGACAAGTAATTAGAAACACTAAAGAAATGAGGTAAAAATCAAAGTTTTAACGTGTCAACATCAACAATTTCAAATTATTTATGTAAAATAATGTTTGGTTTACTAAATTTCTTAACAATTAATATTTAGTTGCATAGCCTTTGTTATTAATGACGGCTCTGCAACGACGTGGCATTGATTCAAGTAATTTCATACATTTATCGAGTGGGATCGAGTTCCATGCTTCAACAAAGGCTTCGTAAAGTTCATTTTGACTGGAATTACGTTTAACGGAGACTTTTTTTTTAACGACGTACCACAAATTTTCAATTGGATTTAAATCGGGACTATTTCAGGGCCAGTCTAACATGGTAACACGTTGCTCACTAAGAAAGGATTTAACACTGCGGGCCGTGTGTTTTGGGTCGTTATCGTGCTGAAAGATCCAGGTCACAGGCAAATGGTCGTCGGTGTAGGGAATCATTGTCTCTTCTAAGATGTTTTTGTATTGAAATTGATCCATTATACCTTCAATCTTACGGACGGGTCCAACTCCGCAACCAGAAAAACATCCCCATACTTTAATATTACCACCGCCGTGTTTGACTATACTCCTCGTGTATTTATAATCAAAAGCATGGTTTATTGGACGTCTAACGTAGCGTTTGCCGGCTGAATTCACCATATTTATTTTTGTTTCATCCGAGAATAACACTTTTTTCCATTCTCGTACGGTCCAGTTAAGATATTTCTTTGCAAATAATAATCGCTTCTCTCGGTGTTGCTTGGTAAGAAGCGGTACCTTTCGAGAAACCCTCCCGAACAATTTAGCTTCCACTAATCTGCGGCGTACCAGTTTCGAGGAAATGTTCCTTGGGTCATCAGGTGAAAAAACTTCATTCCTAATCTCTTTTGAGCCTTTGAACGGGTCTTGTTTAGCTACACGTATTATTTGCGAATCTTCCCGGGGAGATGTTTTCCTTGGACGAGCCTCTCTAACAACACTTTTAGTAGTTCCGTTAGTTTTATAATGAGCAATAGCGTTGAAAACTTTCTTCACAGAACATTCTAGATGTTTAGCAATTCTTCTATAAGTCCACTTTCGATCTAAATGTAATTTAACGATTAATTGCCTGGTTGACTCGTCACAACTCTTATTTTTACCTATTTTTACCCATTTTTACCAATACTTATTATTCAATAATTTTCCAAATTGACGTTTAATTGCCGCCGAAACAAAAGAAAAAGCTTAAAAAGAGGTTTTTTTTTTATTTTCAAAAATGGAACGAACCATGGATCCCGTTTCTAATTAGTTGTCCAAGCGGCCAGTAATAGAAATTCAACTATCATGATTTTAAAAATCTTTTAATAATTAAAGATAGAACAGATTTACTTTTTTAAATATTTTATGAGTTTTTTAACTCATTGGCTATATTCTGGCATAGTCAATAGTGATTTAATCATTATAATTTTTACTCATAACGATAGTTCAATCTGTGTTTACCTAAGTTTTATGTACTGTTTCTAATTATATGTCCACCACTGTATATATATACACTTACATAAGTAAATAGTCATATATACATGTATTTATTTATTTGTACATATACTTGTTATGTACTTATACATACTTGAATATAAATAAATACATGACGTCGAAATGAAACATTACTGACTAGAGCATTTAAGGATTAAAACAGTAAACACTACTCATCCAACCACAACCTTTTTAACTTCCTTTTCTTTTTCCTTTTTTCCTTTTATTTCAAAATCCCGGGAATTGTATTAATAAATTTAAACTAGAATCCGCCTCCATACAACTGAACAACAACGCCGCCGCCAAAGTTTAGCTAAATATCTATCCGAATTTCCGATCCCTGGTAATTATATCTAAGCTTATTTTTTAAGCGATTTATGTCTATTGCAGAGAGCCGCCGCGCGCCCGGTGACCCTGATCTCACTCGCGGACCGCACACACACACGCAGCCCTCGCCCGCTCATGTTTATACCGCTCGTGTGTAGGGGCCAAGCCAAGGTCTGGCGGTAAGTCAAAAGCTGGAAAACTCGCCATACAAGAGGATCAGAGTGATCAGGAACAAGCAGACAAAATGTCCACACCTTAACCTCATCAGGCCCAGTGTGCAATAGGATTATACATAATCAAGGCAATTTACTTTGAACTCTGTTGTAATAATGTAATAAGAATAAGGTTTATTTTCCTATGGGTGAATCAACTTTTAAGGTACTCCTTTTCTTTTGCGGTTTTAAAACTTTCCTGGTGACTTATGGTTAAAAATGATCTATGAATATTAAAATCAGACCACCAAATTTACAGACCTTATACGTTAAACAGCTCAAATATTTTTTAATCCGCGATAAAACCTGGTAACTCAGGGGAAAATGCACATTTTCCATACAAAACGTAGGGACAACATTGTCCCCTGCGTTACCAACTATATTATTATTTAAAACTGTACTATTTTAAATCAAATAACTTCAAATGTGAGCCTATTTGTCTGATTTAATAAGCGTGTAAGCCACGTCATTAACAAAAATATAGTTTTTCTAAAAACATATAATTGGTAAAACATGTCGAAAAATGGGGAGTACCTTAAAAGTTGATTCACCCCTATGCTCGTGTTCAAATTGCATTTTCGAACAATCGCCATTGAACTTTATTCCCTTGATTGTAGATTCAAAGTCCTAGTTACAAAAAACTCCCATTTTGCAGTATGGTTTGCCTTACGAGGTTAAGAACTGTTCACAACACTTTTTGCTTTCTGGTTTCTCGGAGATGTATTTCAGTTGTATAAAGTTCAGTCGGTGGGTGATTATTCGGCGTTTTAACCACCGTCATTATTGTCTTCGCATTTTTTTTTTACTAGCCTGTTTTGGTGTCCCACTGCTGGGCAAAGGCCTCCCCTCTCTTTCGCCACTCGTCCCTATCCAGAGCGCATTCCTGCCAATCTAGCCAAATTCGCATATTACATACATACATACATAAACTCACGCCTTCATTCCCAGAGTGGGGTAGGCAGAGCTACAGGATTACCAACAATATATTATTCAAGATAAAACAAAACTAGAGTTTTTGACGACGCGCTGGCCTAGTTGGTAGTGACCCTGCCTACGAAGCTAGCGGTCCTGGGCTCAAATCCCGGTAAGGGCAGATATTTGTGTGATGAGCGCGGGCGTTTTCACTAAAAAGTGTACCCAATTAAGGACTGAAATTAAGGAACTTTAACTTTGTCAGTTTTGTGACGAAAATTAGCCATACATTGCGGCCGTCAGTATATAGCTAATTTTTGTCACAAAACTGACAAAGTTAAAGTTCCTTAATTTCAGTCCTTAATTGGGTACACTTTTTAGTGAAAACGCCCGCGCGAATATTTGTTCCTGAGTCATGGATGTTTACTATGTATTTAAGTATATATTTCTGTATATAAGTATTTATATCGTTGTCTAGTACCCATAGTACAAGCCTAGAGCTTAGTTTGGGACTAGGTCAATTGGTGTGACATTGTCCCCTGATATTTATTATTATTATTTATTATAAAACTAATAACTTTCTTGTCTTTTTAAATGGATACTACTCACGGGTCCGCTGATTTTGACATCAAAAGTGGCTGGTAGTTATCATTATTTTCGTCGATATCATCATGTCAGGCGAAAGACGTCCACTGCTGGACATAGACCTCCCCCAAGGCTCTCCACTCAGACCGGTCTTGTGCTTTTCGCATCCACCGCGTTCCCGCGATCCTTACAAGGTCGTCACTCCATCTTGTTGGAGGCCTACCTACAGCTCGTCTCCCGGTCCGCGGACGCCACTCAAGAACCTTCTGACCCCATCGGCCATCAGTCCTGCGTGCGATGTGCCCCGCCCACTGCCACTTCAGTTTAGCTGTTCTCCGATATATTGAAGATAATAATGACGGCGTTTGAATCACCCGAATATTCACCCGGTAGCGAAAATTTGTGGCAGAAATGAAAATTTAATAATTTTCTTGTATCTGTATTGATCCGCTGAAAAAATACTGGTATTAGTTAGCTTTTTTAATGAACAAAGAATAATACAAAAAAAACGATTGAAATTAAATAATGCACTTTTATCGTTTGTAAAATTTAGATCACGCAAATATTTTTTCTTGATACAAAATGAATTGAGCATCATTAGCTCTAGAAATGGTTTTGAGATTGAAGTTGTTCTTCGTTCTTGCATATCGTCGGTGAGACTGCAAAACCGCGTAAGTAACATTTTAAATAAGGAGCAAAATGCACCTTTTTAATAAGAAGGTAAGGTTTATTTTTCTCTATCGTAAATTTGTTAGTTACGCTGTTTTGGAGTATCACCGACGATTTATTTTTCTTGCAAGTGGTGACTTGTGTTTAATGTAAAAGAACTCTAAAAATAATAAACCATCGAATGAACAAGACTTAAAAAACAGTTTGTAAAAGTGCACCACTCTTCACAGGCATGCTGTCTGGGTGAAATGATGTCGCTCGTGTATCATTAAACTTTTTTTTTCATTTCTCAAAATGTTACTCGCATTTTTTTCACTTTTGGTAAATGCAAAATTTGGCAAATCGTCCGCGTAAGTGACATTTTTAATAAGGAGTAAAACGCACCTTATTATTTAGAAGGTAAGGTTTATTTTGCTCTTTCATAAATTTGTTAGTTATCACCGACGGAATGATGCATTCGACAAGAAAATCTCCCAAACGGCAGAGAGCTAGCTTTAAGATGCATTGATGCTGTGAGCGCGAGGGCTGCCCAATAAAACATAATAATAATCTATATATATGACTGTAAATATCGCTGTAAGAAGTATCGTGTCGTGGCACGTGACGCTGGCGGCGCCTTTTGTTTCTCTGTGATATTCGTGCTTACATTAGGTTGTTTTTTTTTTTTTATCGGAATGAAATTGTAACTAACTTTTTATGTTAACTCCGTAAGGCCCAGTGTGCAAAGCAATGTATTTTGAACTCTGTTGCAATAAGTATAAGGTTTTTCCTATGTTTATAAACTGAAAATGGCATTTTCGGACAATCACAATTGAACTTTTTCCATTGATTGTAGGTTAAAAAGTCCCATTTATAAAAAATCCCATCTTTCAGTATGGGGGGCCTTGCGAGGTTAAATACTATAACTGTTTTAAAACGAAGACAAACGCGGGCACCTATTTTAATAAAATGATTTTAAAGTTCGAACAATATACCGTCTGAGGTGGAGTTGGGTTCAAAAGTAGGATAAATCATGTTTCGTTCCAATTTGGTACAACTGTATTTTTTTCATCCCCAATTTCTATTTGGAATCACTTTAATTAAACTGATACTTTTGATATTTCTTTTGACTATCTGTTTTTTTTTAATGCTCGAGAGATTTCCATTATTTAATGAGTCGCTATCTAGTTATTTAATTTTTTCGTTGAGATTAAAGACGCGACCCACCGCTGCTCAAAATACGGTGTCGTTGCGTAAACGAAAGACGGGGTCATAGTAGCAACATGGCGCCGTTTTTGACGCACCGTGATATACGCACCGTTAAGCAGCGGTGTGGAGGGCATGCGATAAAAACGGTACGCATACGATGCGTCACTGTGATTTCTTACCCTCACCGTTTTTTAAGCATTGGTGTGGGCGTACCTTTATTTGAAATGTTATGACTAGAGTTAGGACTTTTGGTGGCAAATCGTGGTTCTAGAATCTATGGAGTCGCTGTTTCCTATTTATTGTAATACATACCACTTTGATTTTGACCTTCAGTATTTTAATAATTTAAAATTAATTTATTCATTAAACCGCTAAAACAATTTAAATACATTTTGGTATGGAGGATATCTCTGCTGTGAAACCATTAAAAACAAGCAAATATGAGTAGGTATTGAATAAGCGAACCAAAAATGTATTTAGTTCATTTTGAAACATGTCCATACTGAAGGTCAAAATCAAAGTGTCATGTATAATTATATAATTAGGAAATAGCGACTCCACGGATTCTAAAACCACGATATGCCACCAAAATCCTAACCCTAGTTAGGGTAAAGTCACCAGTGGTCGGCCAGAGATCTGTAGTCGGCCTCTGCCTATAATTTGTATGAGTGGGAAGAGTACGAAAGGTATATTTCCCACTCGTCGTACTCATATAAGGTCGACTACTGGTATCTGGCTGACCACTGGTGACTTTACCCTATGACTTTTTTTTTATTTGAAATTGCCTACGTTATATAAAAATACTGTACACCTGTGCGACCCGCCAGACTTTAAAATGCGTTTAAAGTACATTTTAGAGTCCGACTGTACGTATGAAAGACTTACAAAAATGAATTTATTATATAAGTTGGGTATTGAAAAGCGATGCCATAACGGTTCTGTAGCGCTCCGCCAGCGGTTGTACATTATGTTGAGTTGTGCGCATGCGTGCGTCGCGGGCGACCAAATGTTGACGCATTCCGAGGATCTAGCAGACGGACGCGCCGCGTCGTTGCTTGCCTTGTGTGGGGTAAAGATTCTCGCCTAGAAGCCGCCATCAAACATGCAGAAGGTTCTTAACCTTGTGAACGCCACAGTCAACTGAAAGTCGTGCCACTGACGCCACCGACGGCCACAGCCGACACAAGTTAGAGATTAAAAGAGACTTTGTTTCGTATGGATTAAGTTGTAATTTGCTTAGCATAGCAAACATGTTTGGCGTGTGAGTGACGCATTTTGTATTTGACGTACGGCGTTCAAAAGGTTAAAGAATAGCACCCACAATGAGGGTGGAAGTATGGGGAATGAAAATTCGTTTATCGAGTTTGACATGAGGGATTTTTTTAAATGATGCTTAGACAGGTTTGTCCCCAAAGCATTTGTTGTTTTTTTGTTTCTATTTACTGAGAAAAATAAAACTATAGGTGTTTGCTAAGCCCGCTTTAGAATAGCGGTCGGAATGACGCCATTTGGTTTGTAATTTTTTTATTTAAGTAGCTCTTAGATTTTTAACTGAGCGATATTTTTTTATCTGTACGAGGAAAAAATTATCAATCACCCTCAACCCCTGATACTGGTAAAGTTGTCCAAATGGACAGAAGCCATTTCGAGAAAAAATAAGAATTCAGTCTAGCACTCGCTGTGACGTGGAAAAGACAATGTGGCGTTTAAGCTCTTTAGCCATTAGCAGGTATTTGTTTATTTATTTTCTTATTAAATAGTGAACAAAAAACCCGGCCAATGCGAGGCGGAATAGCGCACGAAGGGATCCGTACCATTATCTATACAACATTAGTCACTATACCAGTTGCCGTTTAATATCAAGTACACAAATGCCAAGTGATAGTGTCCGATATCAAGAAAATACTTTAGTTTATGAACACGTTGATGGACAGTACTACAGTAGTATATATTGTGTATCAGTACGTGCATAGACGTCTTACGTCGTACGGCGTACTGTCACATCACAATGCCCTTACCATTACACGCTGTGACACTACGTCTTTATGGCGGTTGAAAATATGCACGTCGAGAGGCGTACTGTCATATATATTTTTCGAAGGTCTACGCCTACAGGCGTTCTGTCCGTCAACGCGTTAAGGAGAGGTCGAGGGCGAGGGAGGTACAGTCAGCATCATAAATATAGTGGCAGTCAATAGTTCCAAATATACCGCACCATCCAAAATATTCATAAAGGTTCAATTTTCTTATGTGTCCCGTATTTTTGGCTACTTTGGATGCTTAGAAACCTTCGGCGTTCTGGACGTTGCTATACTAACGGCGGGTTGAATGTTACCAAGTATATGACGTTATGGATGCTCCGGTATATTTGTATACAGTGGATGGCCTGAACAATTTGATCACTTGGAATGAGTACGTATTTATGGATATTTTGGATGGTGCGGTATATTTGAAACTATTGACTGCCACTATGTTTATGATGCTGACTGTACATCCGGGGACGCTCGGCGCAGTCTTATGCGTAAGTATATGAGAAGTTTCCAAGAAGGAGCATTACCCGAATAGTTTAGCCAATGGCGGCTTACATGTTATATTCAGGCTACGGGAGTCGCCCCGACAAGGCAGGCAAGGACGGGACAAGTAGCTTCGGTACCGATTCAAAGTGGCCAGGCGTCGACCAAAGTTTATTTGAGAGAGCGGAGTTGTTATTTTGTGAATATTTGTATTTATGACTCTGAAGATATTACCTTTACTCCTTGATTTATTTTAATGAAAAAGGGAATACTGTGAAGTGGCGTTTTCGGTTATAAGAAAACGGATAGACGGACATGGCGAAACTAAGGTCGGATTTTTATTCCCACAGAAAAAATGTAAACAAAGGTGTTGCCGTTAGCGAAAATCACACACATTTAAAATAGAAATCGACTTTCTTATAAAATAACTATATATTGTAATCAAGATTGAAGAATTTAATTTGTTGATGGCACACTTTATTTTGGTATAAACTCTTTGTTGTATTAATTAAAAACGAGAAAACTGTTTTTGTATGCATAATTTATTTATTGCACTGGTATTATTGACTCGATACACCTGTGTCAACAAGTTGAGGGCCGCTTGATTGATTAGAGACTGTGAGACGTCACTTCACTCGCTTCGATTCACGATTCGAGATCCCGTGTATTAATCGCTTTCCAGTGGCTCATTTGTGCTATTTTAATATCAATTATTACTCGAATTATATTTTTATATCACGGTTAGAGCTAAATTATAATTAAATTATATTTCTTGCCGGTCCAAACTTTAAGATCCCCTGAAATGTCACTTTGACAGTGACGTAACTTTGTTTACATTTTTTCCGTGGGAATTAAAATCCGACTTTAAAAGGACTACGTAACCCCAAAAACGTACTCAAAACTACATACTCCCAAACTATCAAAAAAAAACAAGTAGTAACGGGAATGCGTTACGTTACAGTCAGCGGCTGAAGTGAATGTCTAAGTCTTAAAAAAGTCTGAATTTATTGTTTCTTTAATCTATTTGCAATGCTGGCTGTACGATTTGACTGAAATTGTATTAAAATGTTTTATTTGAAGAGTGTGTAATGTTAGTTTTGTGTCGCACCGAAGCTACTCTCGATTTAGGAAGCAAGATAATTAATTCAAGAGATATATAATATAGCTAATGTTCTGTCTGCCTGTTTCGTGGTTAGGCTTCTATCTTTTATCTAAGTCTAATTTCTCATTTCTTCCAGTCGACCACCAACCGACCAACATTTGCGTTTGAGTGCGTTTCTTCCCCTAAAGTACTCATTGGCAAGAAATGGTAACTTTCTAAGTTGGCACTCGATGGGAACAAATTGAACTTGGAATTTGTCCGTTTGAAAAGATAAAGGAACAAATAAATCTTGTTACTATTTCTAGTTGCTTCATTGTATATATTTTGAACTGAATGTTTTTCTACATTATATATTTCTTGAACTCCGTCTGCGTATAAATATAAATAGATTAAATTAAAATAACAAATATATAAATCGACGTATTGTTAACTGCCATTGTTTTTACATTATTTATATTTTAACAATGCGAATGGTGGCTTGCGTGGCAACTCGGCCGCGGGGCGGTCACCACCGCCGTTCTAGCGGTTTCGTTACTTGGTGTTGTTCGTAATGTACAAAGATAAATCATGGGATGGTTTTTTTATTAACCTACAACTTACTTACTATTAACTTATACTTCGTTTTTTTTTCAGAAAAGATTTTTTTTACGGTTTTTTACACACGTTTTCGTGTTCAACGAGGTCAAAATGGAAAGAACTTTTGTACGTTATTACAGGAAATGTGCGTATTTGGCCGTTATTATTTTAATGTAAAAAAAACGAAGTCCATGTATCGTGTCCATGACAAGTTGATTTTGAATTTGTCAAAATTGTTTTAATCTGTGGCAAAGTTACCCGCTCCGTTGCAAAGTTGCCATGTTTAGCAGTATTTCTACTTTGGAAGTTTCTCCATTACAGTCACAACTAGTATAAGGTAATAATAAGTGAACTGTCACTGCCTGCATTTAGTAAATAATTAGATAAATTTCGTTATGTTTTCTGTGAAGGATGTCGAGTTCGCGATCACTTCGCACGAGGCGCGAACCTACAGCTTGCATCTCCGTTGAGACTTAAGTGGGCTCGAGGTGCGAATGAATACGAATAATGCGTTAGAAAGGGAAGCACAGTAGGCTGTTTTATCGGGAAGTTAGTTAGTTACTTGTAATAGTACTTGTAATACAGGGTGGAAAAAATCGAACGCCACATGTAGGGCAACTTTTTTGACATATTTGATCGTTTCTATTCACGTATAAGACAGATTAATTTTCAAAAATCTATGAATGTAATTTTTTTTTTCCAAATTTAGTACCTAGGTAACTTTGATATTTCCAAATAATAAAGGCATTCTCCCTCCATGTGGGCTTGGTTTTTCCGTATCGATACATCGAAAGTCGATAAATAGATCATGCATCACGATCATGAAGATTTAAAATGCCAAGACAATTCCGGTCTTAGCCGCTCACTCGCAGTGAGCCAACTGTGAGCCTTATATGTATGTAGCACAAGGGTCCGTCGTGAGGGAACTTCCCAGGTAGAACATTCGCCGCATTTGCGTTACACATTAAAATGTTGTTGCATGTAACTTAATAAAATTATTAATCATTTTCTTCTTGTTTCTTTTGACTACGTCCCCTTCCCTTCCCCCTTAATTCCCTACAAGAATCCCTCGGTTACTTAAAGACTGATAAAGGAGGACGCTATCTATCTCCTCAATGTTCAAACCTCGATACAGGGTGTCCCGTAAGTACCACGTCAAACTTAAGGGGGAGGTAGGTGAGCAAGCCACCTACCTAACATGGAAAAATCGCCTTAGTAAAAGTCGCACCGTTTTCGAGATATTTGATATTTTCTGATTTTTAGAAAAATGTACACCCGCACTGAGTTTTTGATCTGTGGTATTCGGAATTTATTATTTTTTAATTTTTATTTTATTGCAAATCAATCTTAAATAGTTGTGTTATCAAATGGTAAAAACCATTGAAAAGTAACTATTGTAGTTTTTTTTATATTTTAAATTAAATTTAAAATTTGCCTCTTCCGTTTTATTTTGGTAAAACTTTAGCCCCTCCTGTTGGAAAAAAAATACATGACCACTGGTTAGCCAATTAGATTAAAAACATGCTCGTTTAATGGACATTTAAAAATGATAAATACTTTATCATCAAAACACTAATAAAATTTTTTTTTAAAGAAAAGCGTAAAATACACCGCAATTCACGTTAAGCCAGTACTGCCACCCAAGCGTACTTGCGACGCGAGCTGTATCAGAATTCCATTCTAGTTTAATTCAGCAGCAATGCAAAACTAATCGCTCAAATTAAAATCTTTAAATTTCGGTAACTTCGTTCGAAATTTAAAAATAATTTTTTGAACCCAATCTTACTGTTTATTTGGTGTGTGGTTAAATTTAATTACTTACTTTTGTGATTTAATCCACAGTCACAATTGTCACAAAGGCCAAATCGTTAAGCAAATCAGAGTCCGAAATACAAGCAAAAACAGTTAGTCCGAAAAACATCAAACATAAACGACAAATCACAAAAGTAAGTAATTAGAGATTTAACCACACACCGAATAAACAGTAAGATTGGGTTCAAATGTGACAATAAACAAATAAATGAGGAACAAAATAATTTTTAAATTTCGAACGAAGTTCGAAGAGTTTTAGGACAGTTTTTTTTTAAATAAAGAGTGGCATTATGCAGGTTGTAAGCCCAAATCGAATAATTATCTACTTGGAATATCGCAGATTAAAAGTTTTATAACTTTTTTTTTATAAATTAAGCGAAATTTAAAGATTTTAATTTATTCGATTAGTTTTGCATTGCTGCTGAATGAAACTAGAATGGAATTCTGATACAGCTCGCGTCGCAAGTAAGCTTGGGTGGCAGTACTGGCTTAACGTGAATTGCGGTGTATTTTACGCTTTTCTTTAAAAAAAAAAATATTAGTGTTTTGATGATAAAGTATTTATCATTTTTAAATGCCCATTAAACGAGCATGTTTTTAATCCAATTGGCTAACCAGTGGTCATGTATTTTTTTTTCACCAGGAGGGGCTAAAGTTTTACCAAAATAAAACGGAAGAGGCTAATTTTAAATTAAATTTAAAATATAAAAAAAACTACAATAGTTACTTTTCAATGGTTTTTACCATTTGATAACACAACTATTCAAGATTGTTTTGCAATAAAATTAAAATTAAAAAATAAAAATACCACAGATCAAAAACTCAGTGCGGGTGTACATTTTTCTAAAAATCAGAAAAATTCAAATATCTCGAAAACGGTGCGACTTTTACGAAGGCGATTTTTCCATGTTAGGTAGGTGGCTTGCTCACCTACCTCCCCCTTAAGTTTGACGTGGTACTTACGGGACACCCTGTATACTGGAGCAAGTTTTATAAAGCTGCAAATAACAATTTTACAGGTCTAAACTGGCAACACTCATCAAATGGCCGGTCGTCATTGGTCGAGGTTGTGTCAAATGGAAACTTGTAACCTGTAAATTATAATTTGTATCTTTATAAAACAGGCCACTGGTGGTAGGACCTCGTGCAGGGTCCATCCAGATCGCTACCACCATCTTGCCTTTTAATCTGCTGCCAAGTAGCAATCGCATTGTTATCCCGGTGTGGGGATAAGACAAGGGATAAGATAAGTCAAGGTGAAATGACAAGCATAGAAGCATTCCATCTAAGTGCTCAGGATGGGCATTGCATTTGAAGGGTACAGGGGCAAAACAAGAAATGTCACAAAAACAAAAAGTTATGTAATTAACATTTTAATTTTTCCCTGTTTTGTTCCTGTATACAGTTTTGAGACTTATGTAATTCATCTGACTATACTTGTTATTACGCTTTTTGTGTAATGCCAAATAAAAAGTTTGCCTTCTTTTTCTTTTCAATCCACATAAGCGCTTCCCGCTTCTTAATTTGACTTTGCTTTTTTATACGTAATATCATGCAGTGGGCGCTATTTCGTGGAATAAAGATTTGGTTATTTCACGTACAATTTTGCCACGTTTTGTACGTGGCAATTCTGAAATTTCAACTAGAAGTAATTATATCTATCTGCAGTTTGAAAAATTCAGAACGAGCGGAGCGTCCCATCACTATCATATTCGTATGATATAATCAAACTTTTGAAATATTCCGTTTTATTTGATTCCATCATGTATATTTTATAAAGAATTAACGCTTGTGTTCAAGATTTACGGAAATGTTCAAAACTATTGCGTCTTTAAATTACGTACACATTCGGTATAAATGTGTCTGTTTCTACAAGTGTAGAACTACGGACGTTCCTGTGCAAAAACTATAAAACCTTACTCAGGAAATGGCGTTCCAGTATCCGAACAAACAATTTAGTAGAAAATATTAAAACATGCCAGTGGCAACTGGCAACACCGTACTAAATGTCAGAAACATGTATCCATGTCGTATACCTTAGCGTTAGGTAAATATTATCGTAAGAAACTAAGAATTTGTAGAATAATGTTGAATAAATACACTTCTAATTCAATGTTTTTATAATTAATGTAAAAGGGGTCGTGGAGGAAACATCAAAGACGTGGAGCAAGTAGTTTTTCTGTCATAACTGAACGTAATATTATATCGACTATATAAACAGATTTTACTTTGATTTCACCTTAAACCTGCTTAACCCACATCATTATAAGGATCTTTTTACCGTTTGGTTTCTAACCACATTTCTAGCCAAGGAATCAATCACAAAGACTGAAGGTCAAAAATAATGTTAGCGCCGTACGTGAATTGAAATCTTACTTATCTTATTGTACGTGAATCTTGATTTCTACATACAACCGATTTTCTACTTTCACCACCATCGATCCAACATTGTTTCTTGTGGCTCTTGTAATAAATTTCTTGTAATAGCTACATTTTCTTTAGTAGTTAATACTTCTATTTCATTTTCCTAACTTTCTTGTTACCTTAAAAAAATCTTTTGAATATCTATAAGCAGGAAAAACGGAAATGTCTCTGTGTATTGTGGTTTTAAAGATAAAGGACATATGTGTCTGTAACATAATAGGGTAATTTTTGCTAGCAATATAATAATAAAGTTATCATCAGACAACTAAAGCTGTAGCGAAATGGCTCTAGAGTTTGTACAAGTGAAAGAGGAGTCTATGCTGGAGAGCGAAGCTCCTCCGAGCGAATGCACCATGCACGTTGTCAATCGAGAGCTCATGGTGGAGCTGAAGGTCGTGCAATATGCTGATCTGAAGAGTAAGTTTTATGTGTTCATTTAGTCTTTGATGCTCAACAATAAACGGGCTGTTAGACTCTGATAGAGATATAATTTCACCTTCAAGATTCCACTCATTCCGCACCTCTAACATTCCACTAGTTTTCTTTCAACGTTGAGAGTGTGGACTAGTGGAAATTTATTGTCCTATTTATTATTCTCAGCATTGATGGCTGGGAACAAAATCCCACTTATTTGCAGTGTGAAGAAACGGGTGCGGACTAGTGGGAATTATCCAAGCATTTTCTGTGGGAATTATCCAAGCATTTTCTACGAGAGAATTTACGAAGAAGCCTACCTCAGTAAAATCACAAAAGTTGATGTTTAAAACTATATTTTGTTGGAGCTTGAACTGTCAGTATATGGTGATAGTATGTGTTGAAGTAGAGAGATAATAAATGATAAATGTATTTTTAGAAAGAGTGGAGATGGAATCGAGATCCCGGACTACTGTGGAGCAGTTCACGGTTCTGCTGGAGTTCATGGAAGAGTGAGTCCTGATGTTAGGTTAAGTTAGGTTAGGTTAGTTAGGTTAATTTTTACTAAACACCTTTTTTGCATGTAGTCCAGATGTTGTGCCCTACTCATTTATTATTATTACTTCAGTAACTTGGCGCAAATGTCACTTTAATTTATCTCAGAGTGCCCTACATACTGTGCAATAGCAGCTAAAAAGCCCTTTGTGTTTGTACCTCCCTCTCATTCGCTCACGTATGCTCTTATGCATCTCACTCAAACTAAACCCAAAATACTTTTTCTCAAAAATGACCGGAAAAGTTGAAATTACTAACTCCACTGAAATGAAATGAAATGAAAATATTTATTTCGGACAAAGAATATCCATAATCATAATATCACATAATATTAGACGCGACCATACTGAGACGCGAAGTACATAGTTTAGAGACAGTTCCCAAATTAAAAAAAAAATACATTGCGTGCTCGCTACACAAGCCCGCAATGTTGCATACAAATTTCATTGTTATCTAGTTGGAACTTTAAAAAAAGTGAAAACGGCCATAATAAAATGAGGGCACAAGTCTTATACATCCATATTTTATTCGAAACGTAACTTTTTTATCTGTGTCTGGATCTGGAATAGCTTGAGTTTTTTTTTCAAAAAAACTTGCGTTTCTCCTTGTCATAAACATAAAGGCGGTAAAGGGTGATGTGATGTTACTTCACGTGAAGTTTCTGTTTATATGCGATTTTTGAGAAAAGCACTATATATGCCTCGACAGGAACGGCAATTGCCTAGGCAATAATGTACTATTTCTCAAAAATGACCGGAAAAGTAGACATTACTAACTCCATACTGAGACGCGAAGTACATAGTTTACAGACAGTTCCCAAATTAAAAAAAAAATACATTGCGTGCTCGCTACACAAGCCCGCAATGTTGCATACAAATTTCATTGTTATCTAGTTTGTAACTTTTTAAAAAGTGAAAACGGCCATAATAAAATGAGGGCGCAAGTGTTATTCATCCATATTTTATTCGAAACGTAACTTTTTTATCTGTGTCTGGAATAGATTGAGTTTTTTTTTCTAAAAAAAGCTTGCGTTTCTCCTTGTCATAAAAATAATGGCGGTAAAGAGTGAGGTTATTTCACGTGAAGTTTGTGTTTATATGCGATTTTTTTCTTGCGATTTTTGAGAAAAGCACTATATATGCCTCGGCAGGAATCGCAATTGCGGGCCTCGTATTTTTAAACGGACTCGCAAGCTCGTCCGTTTAAACCAATTCTCGGCCCGCAATTGCCTGTTTCACTGCCTAGGCAATAATGTACTATTAACACTTCTTGCTCATATATGTCCCGAGTCCGGGTTGGACTAAAGCAAAGGGGGCGCAGGACTTAAATTTTTTTTCGGCAAAATGGTATCATTATGACACCTAATTTAAATGATTTTATCTTATAGAACACGTTAAAATAAGCATGTTTTAAATGAAAAGCTTTTTTCTAAATTCAAAAATGGTTGAGTTATAGGGGTTCAAATGTTGGTTAATTTCAAGGCGTCAGGGACTTGGATTTTTTTTCGGAAGATTGATGTCATTATGACACCTAATTTAAATGATTTTATCTTATAGAGGACGCTAAAATAAGCATGTTTTACATAGAAAACTTTTCCCTTAACTTGATAATTAGATAATTACCGAGATAAATGATGGAATCTTATGTATACGATATTAGCCTGCGAAAGTCCGAATCTAGGGCTCTCGCTGGTTAGGACGCGTGCCGACACAGCGCGCCCTAGAGTGTTTTTATAAAGCTGGAGGCGCGGAGGGAGAGCAGTCCTCGCCCGCCATGACGAAGCGCGGGAACGAGTGAGGCGAGTGGCTGAGGCCACCAAGCCGAAGCTGCGGAGCCGAGCGAAGTGACCGTGCGCCGTCATGCAAGGGCGGAAGGGCTGCTGTTCCCGCAGCGCCGGAGATACAGAAAGTCACTATTGACATTAAAAACGATTATTATTTTATTGTTGGCATTTGCGACAACGGCAATCAATCAGCTTAATAGCTTTTATACCTAATCCAGGATATACTTTAGAAAAAAGTTTCTCAAGTTAAACATGCTTACGTGTTCTATAAGATAAAATCATAAAAAATAGGAGTTATAATAACAACAACATCCATCCATTTTTTTCTAAGGCCTAAAATCGTGCCAAATTTGAGCTCCAATATCTCGGCCATTTTTGATTTTAGAGAAAAAGTTTTTTCTACAAAACATGCTTATTTTAGCGTCTAGAATGAAATTTTAAAAAGTGTTTTATGATTGCTATAAAATTTTCATTTTTGGTCAAAAAAAATCTAAGTCCTTTTAATGCGCCCCCTTTACTTTAGGCGGACCCGAGTCCGAACTAGTGCTTTAAAGCTACATGTGGGGCAGGCACGGCGACCTGGGGCGCGCGGGCCCGTGCGTCGTGGGCCGCCTGCGCGGCGACCGGCTGTGGACGCAGCTCGCCCAGCAGCTCAGCACGCTCGCCGGCGGGGTGCGGAAGACCACTCTCAAGTGGAAGAAGGTCGGCCATCACATCGATCCTAATATACATTGGAGTTAGACTACTCTCATCATCATGTCAGCCGAAAGACGTCCACTGCTGGACATAGGCCTCCCCCAAGGCTCCACTCAGACCGGTTAGACTAGTCTCCGACATAGGTTCTAGTTTCGGCCGAAACCGAAACATTTATAGATGTGTTAATATCATTAAATATTATTAATTAAAATATCAGTGGACCTTTATTTCTAGACATATTAACAAAATGTCAAGATCGTAGCAAGTGGAAAGAAGTGGTCTCTGCCTACCCCTCTGGGAAACAGGCGTGATTTTTTATAAAACATAGTGTCAATTTTGTCGAATTTGCTTTTTCCAATTTTAATTTAAGGTAGGTCTCACTTATTTATTTTGTAGCCGTGTGGCGCCGGCAGAGTAGAATAGCACCACCCCATTTCTTCCCGTGGGTATCGTAGAAGGCGAGCAAGGGACCATCCGAGAGGTGGGCAGCAGCGCCTCTTGTGTAGACAACACAGTCCAAATAAATACACTGCGGTCACCAACCCGCATGCCCAGCGTGGTGACTACGGGCAATACCCCCCCACATGAATATGAATAGCCACGAAAACAAACGGCCCCCAGTTCCCGGCCGCCCTACTATTCCGGGTCACGGCAGCGGCCTTGGTTACGGTAGGGTAGGGGGTGCTAAGAATCCCCGGGCTACGGACGGCTGCCAACAATTGACCCTGGCTACATACAACGGACGCAGTCTACGGCTGGACGAAAGCCTCCAGATCCTTGAAGTGGAATTAGAGAAGATACGATGGCATGTTCTCGGGCTATCGGAAGTTCGTAGAGAGGGGGAGGACACGATAACCCTTGAGTCGGGCCATCTATTCTACTTCAGGGAAGGGAGCCAACAATCTCAGGGTGGCGTGGGGTTCCTCGTTAACAAAGCCCTCCGTGACAACGTGATGGAGATCTGCAGCGTCTCGACCCGGGTAGCGTACCTTGTACTGAAACTGACCGAGAGATACTCTCTCAAGGTCATACAGGTATATGCGCCGACGTCGAATAGCACAGACGAAGAGGTGGAGGCCGTTTACGAAGATGTATCAAAGGCCATGCATCGTACCACCAAAACCCATTATACCGTTGTCATGGGGGACTTCAACGCCAAAGTGGGAGAAGAAGGTGGTGAATCTTGTTTGGGACAGCATAGCTATGGGTGCAGAAACCGTAGGGGCCAAATGCTGGTCAACTTCCTTAGCATGCAGGGGCTGTTCTGTATGAACACCTTTTATCAGAAAAAGCCCCAACGGAAGTGGACCTGGAAGAGCCCCGACGGTGTGACGAAGAACGAGATTGACTTCATCATAGCCGACAAGAAGCACATATTTAGGGATCTCTCAGTGATCAGTAGGTTTAATACCGGTAGCGATCACCGGCTTGTACGAGGCACCCTAAATATCAATTTTAAGCACGAACGCAGACGCATGATGAGGTCTGTTCTTCGTCCAAATGTGCCCCAAACCGGACATGATGCGTTCCAATTGGAATTGCAAAATAGATTCGCCGCACTGGAGACCCCGGCAAATGTTAACGAGGATCTGGACGGCTTAATCGGGGTGATAAGTGAAGTGGGAACGAGGCATTTTCGTAAAAGGCGAGCAGATAAGAAGTCCAAACTTTCTAGCGAGACCCTGGATCTGATGCGATTTAGACGTGAGACACCAGAGGAATCCTTGCCAGATCCCCAGTCACTCCACAAGAAAATCAGGAGCTTGGTAAGACGCGACCTTCGCAGCTGGAACACTCGCCTAATACATGAGGCGATCGAGCGAAACCGGGGGTCGAAGGTCTTCACCAAAACACTGGGGAGGAGTCATCTGACAAAGTTGGCTACCTCGAATGGTGAAACCGTCACATCATTCCCGGGGATACTCGCTGAAATTGAAGACTTCTACGGACACCTGTATGCTTCGCACGCACCGAAGCTTCCACCTGACGCGAGAGACCCTAGAGCCCCACTTACCCGCCACTTCACTGACGATCTCCCAGACGTAGATATCGACGAAATCGGGGCGGCTCTCAAACAGCTTAGTAATGGGAAGGCTCCCGGTGAAGATGGAGTAGCCTCTGAGCTCCTCAAGGCTGGGGGTAAACCCGTTCTGGAGGAGTTGAGGAGGCTCTTCAACTCCGTAATAACCAACGGGACTACCCCGAAGGCGTGGAGCAGAGGTGTAGTGGCATTGTTTTTCAAGAGAGGAGACAAAACGCTCCTTAAAAACTATAGGCCGATCACGCTACTGAGCCACGTCTATAAGCTGTTCTCGAGAGTCGTCACGAATCGTCTGGCATCAAGGTTTGACGCCTTTCAGCCACCGGAACAGGCTGGGTTTCGTAAAGGCTATAGCACCGTGGACCATATCCATACTGTTCGGCAGGTTATACAGAAGTCCGAAGAGTATAACCAACCGCTGTGTATGGCAATGGTGGACTACGAGAAGGCCTTCGACTCCATCGAAACCTGGGCTGTTCTGGAGTCTCTGCAGCGATGCCAAGTTGACTGGCGGTACGTGGAGGTGCTGAGGAGTGTCTACCAAATGGCGACTATGTCCGTCCAAGTGCAGAACCACCAAACAAGACCCATACAGCTGCTCAGAGGTGTAAGACAGGGTGACGTTATCTCCCCGAAACTCTTCACCAATGCTCTGGAGGATGTCTTCAAGACCCTGCGGTGGAATGGGATGGGCATCAATGTCAATGGTGAATATCTCACACACCTCCGCTTTGCTGACGACATAGTCCTAATGGCAGAATCGCTGCAAGATCTGCAGGAAATGCTGTCCGGCCTTAATGCTGCCTCGAGACGCGTTGGGCTCGGGATGAACTTAGACAAGACTAAGGTCATGTTCAATGAGCACATCGTCCCTGAGCCTGTCTCCGTCGAAGGTGTAGCTCTCGAAGTTGTCCAGGAGTACGTCTACCTAGGACACAAGTTACAGCTGGGTAGAGACAACTTTGAGGGTGAAATAACCAGAAGAGTGCAGCTTGGCTGGGCAGCATTTGGAAAGTTGCGTCACTTCTTCGAGTCACCCTTGCCACAATGCCTGAAGACTAAGGTATTCAATCAGTGCATCCTGCCGGTCATGACATACGGAGCCGAGACGTGGAACCTGACAGTGAAACTAGCCCACCGACTACACGTCACCCAGCGAGCTATGGAAAGGTGTATGCTCGGAATCTCGTTAAGGGACAAAGTCCGGAATGAGATTATCCGACAAAAAACCAAAGTCACTGACGTAGTTCAGAGGTGTAGCAGACTGAAGTGGCAGTGGGCTGGTCACATCTGTCGCAGAACCGATGATCGGTGGAGTAGACGGGTTCTCGAGTGGAGACCACGGCTCGGCAAGCGTAGCGTAGGACGCCCTCCAGCCAGATGGACCGACGACCTAAAAAAAGTGGCTGGTGGTGACTGGATGGTAAAAACGGGAGATCGGACCTTGTGGCGAACCCTGGGGGAGGCCTACGTCCAGCAGTGGACTGCAATAGGCTGAAATGATGATGATGATGATTTATTTTGTATGTCTTTACCAATCACGGGACTATGGGAGTCCCGGACCTTTGGATGGCGTACATGGAGCCTTGTGCAAGGAGCAAGGTGGAGCAAGTTTAATTTAGAAAAGTGATGGGACACCAAGCGGCGATTGTCCCTGAGTTCAAACTATAGAAGTATGCTCCCACGGACAACCACCGGTTAATGTAGAACTATTTAAGAAGAATAGAAGTATTAAAAATAGGCTCTATGAATGAACAGATATGGATTGGTGAACTAGGCTATTGATGAAACTACGGCGCCTGCCTGGCCAATGCTAGTTATTTTGGTTGAAATGGCAGGCGGTGACTCAATGGAATGGACCTCCCGAAATAGCCGCATGTATATAGCAGCAGAGAGGTAACAGTTAAAGAGGGGCTAAGGGTGGAGAGGTGCTTCTGGACTTTAAACGACCATAAGGTGCCCACTCGCCACTTATGCAACACATTCATTTCTTCGAGCATATAGCTCTTGCGACTCCACTCTGACCGGCCAATAAAGGCAAGCCAGAGGTGAGGGTCTGTTCCTCACCATTATACACTCCAGCCGGCCGGAGAAGGCAAGCGTGAGGTGAGGAACAGGACCTACCCTCGGGAGCACTCAGGTCCGTGGTGTCGCCACTCACCAACAGCTCGCCACTAGCTAGTTTAGTTTAGCTAGTTAGCTAGTTTTATATTATTATTATATTTATTTCAACCAATATTTTACAGCCTTACAATGCCAAAACGCTGCACAAGTCAGTAAATATTACAATAAAGCTTAATTAATTAGCTCGGAAAAAAAAACAACAGTTTTTTTTATAAAAATCGCTAAGCAATACCTCTGGCACTCACGACGAGCTCTGCCATCGACTCTCAAACAAATCGCTCGGGCGTGTTGATGACAAGCGCCCTTCGCGTGCGTGTTTCCTCCCTGTATATTAGGCGTTAACCTTGTTCAGGTGTGGGCCGACTGGAAGACCAAGACCAAGAAGAAGGCGCTGGAGATCCGTGCGAGGGGCGACCCCCCCCCGCCGCGCCCCCCGGGGCCCCGCGCCAGCCTGGCGGGCCGCGCCGTACTCTCCCCGCTGGAGCGCCGCCTGCTCGCCGTCATGGCCGCCGCCGGCCTGCCGACCAGGCTCGCTGACGCCCCGCAGGTACCTCCTGCCTGTATCTAGTACAGCCTGGCGGGCCGCGCCGTACTCTCCCCGCTGGAGCGCCGCCTGCTCGCCGTCATGGCCGCCGCCGGCCTGCCGACCAGGCTCGCTGACGCCCCGCAGGTACCTCCTGCCTGTATCTAGTACAGCCTGGCGGGCCGCGCCGTACTCTCCCCGCTGGAGCGCCGCCTGCTCGCCGTCATGGCCGCCGCCGGCCTGCCGACCAGGCTCGCTGACGCCCCGCAGGTACCTCCTGCCTGTATCTAGTACAGCCTGGCGGGCCGCGCCGTACTCTCCCCGCTGGAGCGCCGCCTGCTCGCCGTCATGGCCGCCGCCGGCCTGCCGACCAGGCTCGCTGACGCCCCGCAGGTACCTCCTGCCTGTATCTAGTACAGCCTGGCGGGCCGCGCCGTACTCTCCCCGCTGGAGCGCCGCCTGCTCGCCGTCATGGCCGCCGCCGGCCTGCCGACCAGGCTCGCTGACGCCCCGCAGGTACCTCCTGCCTGTATCTAGTACAGCCTGGCGGGCCGCGCCGTACTCTCCCCGCTGGAGCGCCGCCTGCTCGCCGTCATGGCCGCCGCCGGCCTGCCGACCAGGCTCGCTGACGCCCCGCAGGTACCTCCTGCCTGTATCTAGTACAGCCTGGCGGGCCGCGCCGTACTCTCCCCGCTGGAGCGCCGCCTGCTCGCCGTCATGGCCGCCGCCGGCCTGCCGACCAGGCTCGCTGACGCCCCGCAGGTACCTCCTGCCTGTATCTAGTACAGCCTGGCGGGCCGCGCCGTACTCTCCCCGCTGGAGCGCCGCCTGCTCGCCGTCATGGCCGCCGCCGGCCTGCCGACCAGGCTCGCTGACGCCCCGCAGGTACCTCCTGCCTGTATCTAGTACAGCCTGGCGGGCCGCGCCGTACTCTCCCCGCTGGAGCGCCGCCTGCTCGCCGTCATGGCCGCCGCCGGCCTGCCGACCAGGCTCGCTGACGCCCCGCAGGTACCTCCTGCCTGTATCTAGTACAGCCTGGCGGGCCGCGCCGTACTCTCCCCGCTGGAGCGCCGCCTGCTCGCCGTCATGGCCGCCGCCGGCCTGCCGACCAGGCTCGCTGACGCCCCGCAGGTACCTCCTGCCTGTATCTAGTACAGCCTGGCGGGCCGCGCCGTACTCTCCCCGCTGGAGCGCCGCCTGCTCGCCGTCATGGCCGCCGCCGGCCTGCCGACCAGGCTCGCTGACGCCCCGCAGGTACCTCCTGCCTGTATCTAGTACAGCCTGGCGGGCCGCGCCGTACTCTCCCCGCTGGAGCGCCGCCTGCTCGCCGTCATGGCCGCCGCCGGCCTGCCGACCAGGCTCGCTGACGCCCCGCAGGTACCTCCTGCCTGTATCTAGTACAGCCTGGCGGGCCGCGCCGTACTCTCCCCGCTGGAGCGCCGCCTGCTCGCCGTCATGGCCGCCGCCGGCCTGCCGACCAGGCTCGCTGACGCCCCGCAGGTACCTCCTGCCTGTATCTAGTACAGCCTGGCGGGCCGCGCCGTACTCTCCCCGCTGGAGCGCCGCCTGCTCGCCGTCATGGCCGCCGCCGGCCTGCCGACCAGGCTCGCTGACGCCCCGCAGGTACCTCCTGCCTGTATCTAGTACAGCCTGGCGGGCCGCGCCGTACTCTCCCCGCTGGAGCGCCGCCTGCTCGCCGTCATGGCCGCCGCCGGCCTGCCGACCAGGCTCGCTGACGCCCCGCAGGTACCTCCTGCCTGTATCTAGTACAGCCTGGCATGGCAGACCGCAGCGCAAAATTGTCTTTAATTACTATTTTGTTTTACATTAATCTATTTTTTTTCGCAAAAGTATTTTAAAAAGTCTGCACTTCGCTTCAAAATGTACTATTTTGCTTAAAAACAAGGATAAACATGGTTAACTAAAGTTTAATAACGTGCGTGCATGACTCGGTGTATGAATGTAGAAGAAGCGAAATAAATCTGTCAAGATCGTAGCAAGTTTTTACTTGTGGGAGGACCTTGTGCAGGGTCCGTCCGGGTTGGTACCACCATCTTATTCATTAACCAACCGCCAAGCAGCAGTTTTCGCATTGTTGTGTTCCGGTTTGGGGATAAGATCATAAGACAGCCGGTGAAATGACTAGCGTAGAGGCATTGGCGACGCGCTGGCCTAGTTGGTAGTGACCCTGCCTACGAAGCTAGCGGTCCTGGGTTCAAATCCCGGTAAGGGCAGATATTTGTGTGATGAGCGCGAATATTTGTTCCTGAGTCATGGATGTTTGCTATGTATTTAAGTATATATTTCTCTATATAAGTATTTATATCGTTGTCTAGTACCCATAATACAAGCCTAGAGCTTAGTTTGGGACTAGATCAATTGGTGTGACATGGTCCCTTGATAATTTATTTTATTTTATTTATTTATTTCATCTTAGTCCTCAGGGTTGGCAGCGCATTTGCAGTCTTGTGAATGCGAATGTCTATGGGTCACAGTTTCCACTTGCCATCAGGTGGTCTGTGTGCTCGATTGCCTTCCTATGCCATTAAATAAAATAAATAAAAATAAAATAACTAAAGTTCGTGTTGCAGGAGCCATTTCGGTCACCCCCTTCCCCTCCCCCGCCGCCCGAGCTGCCCCCCCCGGCCCCGCTGCTGCCCCCCGCGCCTCCAGTGATCGTTCCCGACGTTGAAGGTAACTTTGGTGTAAACGTTAATTTTTTGGGTAACTCAGGGTATTAATAAACTGAGCTCGATTGTCATGCTCGTCAAGAATGACAGTGTCCTACGGCTTGACGTTCAGTTCGACGTATAGTGTATTTCTATGGAACTTGCTAACTATTTAAACAAAAGACTTAACTTGGTTTTGTCACTGTTTCTCCTTGAATTTTCACACCACCTCATCAAACACCATTGAAAACATACACTATTGAAACGGTAGTTACTGTAAAATACAAAATTACCAAATATATAACTCTATCTTGGATATTTCATTAAAAGTTTAAATGGTTTCATAAGTTAGGTTATTAGGACCTGATGGAATGACGTTTTTGTTTCTTTTAAATTCTACAATTGTCTATGATGGGTAGTGTTGTGGCTAAAGTTGGCGATATATTAAGGCCCCTACACATTACCCAACTCACGCTGATCACACTCACAGATGATATAACGGCACCTTTTATAATAAATACTGGTGATATATCATCTTCAAGTACCGATTTTTCTTCAGATCGTGATTAACAGAGATCGGAATAGGTAGAGCTAATTTGCCTAAACTTGATGCATGTTCATTCATAAATGTGTTCCTATTTCACTCACTCATGAATGAATATGCGTCAAGCTTAGGCAAATTAGCTCTGCCTATTCCGATCACTGGACTGATTAATCAAATTACAAATAAGTAACAACTTGTTTTTTTACTTTTGGTATTTTATTATTCGATATGGTTTGTCATAAGTAAAGGAGTATTGCCAATCACTAGTAAATTCATCATTCAGAGACAATTTCAATATGGCGGTTTGTTTACATAGTTAGCAAGGTCCATAGAATTAGACCTTATCTTGTGACACGCATCTCAGTCACGATGGGTTTATTTATTAATTTGGCCCTTAGTTCCTGAATCCTGTTCTCTTTCTGTTTGTTTTCCGGTAGTGGCAGATATGTGTGTGAGCGCTAATATTTGCTTCCGAGTCTTGGATGTTTTCTATGTATTTAAGTATCTATTTATTTATATAAGTATTTATATCGTTGTCTAGTACCCATAGTACAAGCCTAGAGCTTAATTTGGGACTAGGTCAATTGGTGTGACATTGTCCCCTGATATTTATTTATTCATTTATTCATGTTTTTACCCGACTGCGTCAGAAGGAGGGTTATTGTCTTAGTAGTTTTGACAGTTAATAATAAAAAATAAACCTAAAAAAAATCTTATTAAAATATATCCCCGCCGATTGTATAATGAAAAAGAATGATACGGTGACTCAGCATTATTCTTTGGATATTATTAATAGTAAATTGCCTAGTTTTAAAAACGAAATTTACAATATATTTAGTACTCAATTAATTAATATAATTCCTCTCTGTAAAACTAACAAATCAAACACATTTGACTAACTTTGTTTATGATACCTAGCCAATACTTATTAATTATTTTGTGTACACCTAGTTGAGAATGAAGTCCAGGGGACCGATTTTTGACTTTCTAGCGCTCGATTTCAAAAGCGAGCGGTAGAAAATATTCGAATGCGAAAATTTTTCACGATTTATTTTCGAATGGTCCCAAATTCCATATTTTTGAGATTCTCACTCGAAACTGAGGGATTGACTAAATCGTATTGTTAAGTTGGAACTTCTTTCATTATACGCAGAAAATCGATGTCTTACCGGTTTTTTTAATTCATATTTTAATTGCGAATAAATGTGTGAAGCTAACAAAAGATGAAATCATAACAAGCAATTTAATATTTCAGTGCCTATAAGATTTTTTTACGCTTATTTTACAAATTCTTGACTGGTTATAAATGTAGGAAAAATGAAACGCTTTCTCGTCTGTGGATGTCTATGGCATTGTGCTAGGGTTGTTTATGCTTCGTGTGTATATACCCAACAGATTTGAAAGATGTCAAATGATATTTTCTATTGATAGAATTCAAAACGAATGCCACGGACCACTCGTGTTCATATTTTCTATCGCTCGCAAGTCAAAAATACCATTTCATTGTTTTTTGTCACTTTCGAATGAAACTTTCGAGCGCTCGAAAGTCAAAAATCGGCCCCCAGGTCCATGTTTTTATCATGATATTTGCATCATTTCTGATTGTAACTAGTTTAGTGAGCCATGAATAAATAAATGAAAATAAACTAAAATCGGACTGAAATTAAATGCAAGGCGCATCGAAAATAATTAAAGGATAGTGGGCAAAATACACCCAGCTCCTTCAGCCATATATTGAATACGACTCGAAACATATAACAAAATAATAATGATAGATCGTAATGATAATTAAACACTGTTAAATAGATTTTTTTGTTTATAACGTTATTATTGAGTGTATTTTGTTAAAAAAAGGTTTAATATGTTACGCTTGTTTCAATAATGCTCAGTAAAACCCATTCGACTTATAATAAATAGAGAACCCACGGACAGAACTTGATGCACATTGGTACGGAAGTACATAGCTTTGACAGCTTCCAAACAAAAGTAGTCTAAGCTGTGGCGGACTTGGGTGTGCCGTCCAACCAAACATTTTTGGCCCACTATCCTTTATATAAAATTTCCAATATTTTTTTTAAATCTATTTAATTTTATGTATAAATACAGTTTCACCCCAATTGAAATTGAAAATGTTTTTTTCTCAAAAATGACCGGAAAAGTTGACATTACTAACTCCATACTGAGACGCGAAGTACATAGTTTACAGACAGTTCCCAAATTAAAAAAAAATACTTTGCATACAAATTTCATTGTTATCTATTTTGTAACTTTTTTAAAAGTGAGAATCCATATTTTATTTGAAACGTAACTTTTTTATCTGTGTCTGGAATAGCTTGAGTTTTTTTTTCTAAAAAACTTTGCGTTTCTCCTTGTCATAAACATAAAGGCGGTAAAGAGTGATGTTATTTCACGTGAAGTTTCTGTTTATATGCGATTTGTATGTTGCGATTTTTGACGTGTTTCACTGCCTAGGCAATAATGTACTATTTCTCGAAAATGACCGGAAAAGTTCACATTACTAACTCCATACTGAGACGCGAAGCACATAGTTGACACAGTTCCCAAATAAATAAAAAAATACAAGCCCGCAATGTTGCATACAAAGGGTCTAGCAGGCTAAGCTAAGAAGAATGGCCCCCACGAGGGATTGTGTTCTACTTTTAGGTGGAGTAGTGGCAGGATCTAAGAACACTGTATGCCTGATATCAGCCTCCGATCTTCTTTTGTTTCAGATTTATTCACGAAAATGTTAAAAAGTCAAGGTAATTTTTAAACTGTAATTATAGCTAAACCTAGCCAGCGAGGGTAACCAAATAAAATCAGAATTGTGGAGGATATAATGGGGTTACTAATACATATTTTTACAGACCTTCATGTCCTTAAACTTAGATGAAAAAAAAAAATGTTTTTTTTTCGATTAATTTTTTTGCCACTTCTCGCGGAGACACAACTACCAAAAAAAATACGTGACAAGCCACAATTGTCAACTACGTATACATTCAAAAACATTTTCAAATATCATGGTGCGTCATGACAGCAAAAATAAATAAACGAACGTATATTTTGTCGTCAGCTGCAAATCAAATGTATTAGCTATGGTACTATTATTCTAAATGTGTTTTTTTCTTTCTTATTCTACACAAATAAGGAAAGTCAAAAATAATAAGTAATAAGAATTTATTGTAGGCTCATTGACAGAAGAAAATGTTAGTACCTACCATTTCATATCGATAAATAACTCAGAAGAGCAAACAGAACAATACAATTCTTGCATATTTACACAATCATACTCTTCATCGTCCCATGTATAACTAAATTCGATGCTACAATAGTTACAAATTTTCGTTAGGGCAATATTTTCGTCCGAAAGAGAAATCTCAGCGTTTGGTAAGGATCTTAAAAAGAGCTCCTTGGACATTTGTACTGGTATGTGGAGCCCAAATACTTTCGACTTTATTATCCTCATCTGAAACAATATAATATATTGAGTTTATTCTACATTTTTATTTATACTTCGTATTTACAAAGGCACAAAAACATACTTTTGCAATCATTGTCAATTCGGACTCCTCTTCTAAATAGTACTCAACATACTTATCCAAACAATCGCTTAGTTTTTTAAGTGCACAATTATACAAAATTAACTATATGTCATTGAATTATTTTATAATGAACGAAAGAGGATGTTATACCTACTTACATACTCATTTGCTATTACTACTCTATTAATATGACATGATATAGTAAATATACGTTCGTTTATTTATTTTTGTTGACATGACGCACCATGATATTTGAAAATGTTTTTGAATGTATACGTAGTTGACAATTGTGGCTTGTCACGTAATTTTTTTGGTAGTTGTGTCTCCGCGAGAAGTGGCAAAAAAATTAATCGAAAAAAAAAACATTTTTTTTTTTCATCTAAGTTTAAGGACATGAAGGTCTGTAAAAATATGTATTAGTAACCCCATTATATCCTCCACAATTCTGATTTTATTTGGTTACCCTCGCTGGCTAGGTTTAGCTATAATTACAGTTTAAAAATTACCTTGACTTTTTAACATTTTCGTGAATAAATCTGAAACAAAAGAAGATCGGAGGCTGATATCAGGCATACAGTGTTCTTAGATCCTGCCACTACTCCACCTAAAAGTAGAACACAATCCCTCGTGGGGGCCATTCTTCTTAGCTTAGCCTGCTAGACCCTTTCATTGTTATCTAGTTTGTAACTTTTTTAAAAGTGAAAACGGCCATAATAAAATGAGGGCACAAGTCTTATACATCCATATTTTATTCGAAACGTAACTTTTTTATCTGTGTCTGGAATGGTGTCCCCTTATTTTACAGACAGAAATTTCTCAGAATATTATTTCATAGAATATGTTTCATATACTATTTGGTTCTTGTATTTTTGCTTCGAATATTTTTTTTCTAAAACTATTTACTTGAATGAAACATATTCCACAGAATATCAATTCAATGAATTTTATAATTTTTTTTTTTCATTTATCAAACTTATCAAAGAATATACTTAGGTAATTATTTTTTAAAGAATATTGCTTGGACAATGTATTTTTTTCAATAAAAGTAGTATAAAAACACGTCGGTAACTATATGTTCCGTGATTATTTTTTGTGAAACAAACCGAAATTACTGTCTGCATAATAAGGGTACACCAATAATAACAAAAT
Source organism: Acleris emargana (assembly GCA_927399475.2). Taxonomy (NCBI): domain Eukaryota; kingdom Metazoa; phylum Arthropoda; class Insecta; order Lepidoptera; family Tortricidae; genus Acleris; species Acleris emargana. The sequence continues at coordinate 12,713,497 of OV656862.1, read as the reverse complement.
CAATACAATATAATACATTATTATCTTTTGGTATAAGGGTAATATGATAAATAATATGGTATTATTTGTCCGTTCGACCGACTTTGTTGAGAGAATCACTACCCTGAACCGACTCGAATAGGTTAGGTTAGAAGGCTATGGCGGGAGCGAAGCGAAGCAAGCTCCCGCCTTAGCCTTCGAGGTTATTTTTTTTACATCCGTTGAATAAACTTTTATAGGTAACTACCTACTGTATAACATGATTTATTGTTATTAAGTCATATATGAACTAAATAACATGAGAACTAATAATATTTAATATGAAATTATATGATTTGAAAAAATTAACATTGAAATTCATTTAATTGTAAAATCGATGATTTAAATGTCTTCAACGTAATTCTTCTACAAATTGATTATTCTATGAAATGATAATACGAGAAAAAAAATACTAGAAATGAAATTCTTAACAACTTCTGTCGTAAAATAACGTGCAACCGTTTGGGATAGCTTGAGTTTTTTTTTCTAAAAAAGCTTGCGTTTCTCCTTGTCATAAACATAAAGGCGGTAAAGAGAGATGTTATTTCACGTGAAGTTTCTGTTTATATGCGATTTGTATCTTGCGATTTTTGAGAAAAGCACTATATATGCCTCGGCAGGAACGGCAATTGCCTGCTTCACTGCCTAGGCAATAATGTACTATTCCTTTAAAGCCCCCCCGCCTCCGAAGCCGGCCCGCAGCCCGCGGCCCTCCCGCGCCGGGTTCACGCGCCACCGGCGCCGGCGCCCGCGCAGCCGCCTCGAGGGGCTCGAGCGCCGCCGCCTGCGGCTCGAGGAGGAGCGGGACAGGCGCCTGCACGAGAGGGAGACGGAGAAACTTCAACTCGAAGCGAAAAGGATACAAGCCGATTGTGAAAGAAACATACAGTTGAAGAGGATAGCTGATGCGGCTCACAGTTTTATGGATAAGTGGGGGTTAGTGGGGGGCCGGGTGTGAGCAGTGAAGACGGTGTCAGTTAGTAGTTGGTTTTGTTGTCTGCACGGTAGAACAAACCAACGCCACATGTACGGCAAATACCGCCAGTATTGGAAATACACTCAGGGGCAAAAAAAAAACGGGTCGGAGTGCGTTTTTCATACAAAAGAGGCTATTTTGAAGCCTCGGTTCATAGCCAGGGGAAGCTTATACAAGACTTCCAGAGTCCCTAGGATACCTAACTGATTGAATCTGCGGCTAACGCCGGAATTGATCATGTTCAGAATAATAGGCAATAAAATGTAAGGAAATCCAAATGCTGACCCAAACTCTCTCGCTGCGGTGTTAACTGATTGTGCGATCAATTAGGTATATATTAAACACTTTTGACCTCCTCTATTGCACCTCGGAGTATCCACCATTAAACCTCACTCAAAACAACCCAATAGCCTCGTTTGTATGAAAAACGCACTCTGACCCGTTATTTTTGCCCCTGAGTTAGCTAATTCTGTGCAAAGGAGATTTACTTTATTTTTTTAAAACAAAAAATACTGCATTATTAGATTTTTGAAAAAATCCTCTTCCATAACAGGGTATTGAGTTGGTCGAATATGACATAACAAGAAAGTCGTGTTTTATGATAATTATGATACAGATCGAAAGGGTCATTGATAGTGATCATTTATGTCTGTAACACCTTTTTTATAGCATAGAGAAGACAAACGAGCCTACAGGCCATCTGATGGTAAGTGGAAACTGTGACCCATAGACATTCGCATTCACAGGACTGCAATACAATCCTAAGACTGCAAATGCGTTGCCAACCCTGAGGACTAAGATCCCTACACCTTTAAATTAAATAAAGACTCTTATTTATTCCCGGTTAAGGCAGATGAATTTTCAAAAACCCATAAATATAGGATTTATGGTTTTTAAAAATACGAGTAAATCTCCTTTGCGTAGAACTTGCTATTTCCAATATTTAAATCAAGTTGCCGTCCATGTGGTTTTTTCCACCCTGTATAGTCCAGCAGCCGCTTGGGCTCTCGCCAAGTATTTTTTTAAAGCACGGGCGCTGATCACGACATCATGGATTGTAAACCTTTTCCCTGTAGTAATACGGCGCATTGTTGGGTGTAGGCCTAAAGGTCAATGTACGATATTTTTCGTCGCCCGCGTCCTTGCTTTATGTAAATATGTTTATCGTCGTCTAGTACCTAGAGCTTAGTTTACGTATAGGTATATTAGGTCAATTTATGAGATAATATCCCCTGATATTAATTTAGTTGTTTTATTTTTATTATAGGCAAAGATAATTGTATTTCAAGTAATTAACTTTTGTTAGCGTCACTTGTGTCTAACCATATATGTAAACTAATTTATCTTATCTTTAAACAGATGGACTGCTTTGTTTCGGATGAGTTTGGTCCTGATCTTTTGTGTAATTACCATACCTGGGATAACTCAGGGCAAGTTCTAGGGATTTGATATCGATAAAAAAGATGTCGATATAATATTTATATATCTAACGTGACGCGTGACATTGTATTTTTTCTGGAGAAAACTGTCATTACATTTAGAGCAAAATAATTTTGACTCACGTAGTTGTATGTCAGAATATTCACTAATCCACGAGTTAATATAATTATCGCGTGGGCGTGGATGTTTCTTGGGCGGCATGATTATTTTGGACTTTGTAACAAACGTAGCGGAATATTACCTCGTATATTATTCTTACTCTAAGATATGAATGGCACTGACAGTAAATTGTCATTTTAATTGAAATTACATTCGCATACTTTTATTATCTTAAGAAGCTCGATATCAGATATGGCATCGAACCTCTTTACAGTAATCGAGAATGATCAATGTGCACATGTATTAATTTAATTATATCGACATCTTTTTTATCGATATCGAATCCCTAGAACTTGCCCCGAGTTATCCCAGGTATGGTAATTACCCTTCTTGCACCACACATTTCAATGTGTAGGTTTCAAACACAGTAAGAGCATCAGGTAATTAGTAACTCAAAGTATTTGGTACGTACCGGCCGATTCCGTCTTCGCTGCAGCCTTCTTGTATTGTTGGCATTTTTCTTACTGGACCTTAGGATTAACCTTTTGTGGCCTCTGTGGTAGTACCTTGTGCAGGGTCCGTGCGGATCGTTACCACCATCTTATCCATTAACCTCCCGCCAAACAAGTGTTCGCATTGTTGTGATCCGGTCTGGGGATAAGACAGCCGGTGAAATGACCAGCATAGAGGCATTCCATCTTAGTCCTCAGGGTTGGAAACGCATTTGCAGTCTTGTGAATGCGAATGTCTATGGGTCACAGTTTCCACTTACCATAAAGTGGTCTGTGTGCTCGTTTGCCTTCTCCATGCCATAAAAAATCTTATGGGTTTTGATAACAGTAAAAAGTATGCCACTCGAGCTGGTGTGATGGAGGCGGAAGGTGGCCGTAGGGACTCCTCAATGGCTATTCATGAGACATATCGGAAACTCGCGGGATTTAGGTAGCACTTGACAGATTAGTGATGAGACAAGTTGTCTAGGTGTCACAAGGTTATAAGATTAATTAATTAATTAATTACGTACATGGTCTTAACATAACAAATGACGAAGTAGGTTTGATCTTAAAAACAAAACATCAATGTCAATGATATTGTCGACGCGCTGGCTTAGTTGGTAGTGACCCTGCCTACGAAGCGAGCGGTCCTGGGTTCAAATCCCGGTACTGACAGATATTTGTGTGATGAGCGCGAATATTTGTTCCTGAGTCATGGATGTTTACTATGTGTTTAAGTATATATTTCTCTATACAAGTATTTATATCCTTGTCTAGTACCCATAATACAAGCCTAGAGCTTAAATTGGGACTAGGTCAATTGGTGTGACAATGTCCTTTGATATTTATTTATTATTATTAATTATTAATGATATTGTCATTCATTCATAATAAAGAAGTTGACATCGAAGAGAACATCAATAATACGCTGCAACTTTACAATGGAATGCTTGTTTTACCCATCAGTGGAACTTGAAAGATCATTTTCTTACACAAAGTGGTTTTTCTCAAGTAGAAGACGTATGCTGACTTGTAAAAGTATATAAAAAATATTAATTGTTTATCACGAATGTCATATATTAAATGATTGAAAATACATTTTTTCTAATTGGTTACCTTTTCTCGACTCGTACAGGAAGAGCATTGTCACATCACTAGTCTGTTAGCAACTGTCAAGTGCTACCTAAATGCCACGAGGTACCGATGATTCATGACCCGTCGAGTTGGGCCTCATTTAACTCGTCTTTTGATAGCGAGTTAGCGAGCAGTGTTAAGTACAGTCGGCATCAGTGTGATGTAAAAAATATTTTTTTTGTTGTGATAAGCTTAGTTATAATTATAAATAATATATTGACATATTTGTGATCTCGTGATAAGCTTAAGTATGGATTACTACATAGTTCAAGCACAGTGTATTCCTATTTTAAGCCGGAGAGTGATATTTACTTTTCATACTGTTACAACAAATCGTAGATATTTTTTTTTAAATATAAATACTAATAAATTTTGGTACTCGTTTTTTTTTACTTTTCAAATTCGTCTGTTTAATACGAACTGATCCTTAAGGGCCAGTACACACGGACAGCATTTCAACTGCAACCCAGCTGCAAAGTGGCAATTGTGCAGTCCGCTTGCAGGTGTCGTGCAGTTGGTTTGCAGTTTCGATGCAGTTGCACCAACTGCATCAGAACAGCCCTGGAACTGCCACTTTGCAGCTGGGTTGCAGTTGAAATGCTGTCCGTGTGTACTGGCCCTTACACGTTCCCTGTCCGGGTGCCTCCAATGTGGGGTCATGTTTTTTTTTTCAGTGGTCATATCCCCATACTAAATGCACAGTTGGAATTATGACATTGTTAGATCGTTTCGTATGGGGACAGTGAACGTGTTTATAGTAATCGAATGTCTTCGTTTTATGACAGAATGACAATATAGTCGGTTGCGCATGGGCTCGTATTGTGGTCGTCTACATCGCGGTATTTTTTTAAATTTGCTTGTGGGAGGACCTTGTGCAGGGTCCGTCCGGGTTGGTACCACCATCTTATCCATTAACCTTCCGCCAAGCAGCAGTGTTTGCATTGTTGTGTTCCGGTTTGGGGATAAGACAGCCGGTGAAATGTCTATGGAGATACTATAGAAACATTCCATCTTAGTCCTCAGGATTGGCAGTGCATTTCAGTCTTGTGAATGCGAATGTATATGAGTCACAGTTTCCACTTACCATCAGGTGGCCTATGTGCTCGTTTGCCTACCTATGCCATAAAAAAAAGTAATATTTAGTACATTGATGAATAAATAAACTAAACTAAACTATGTGCAATAGAGACATCACATCACCATGCTATAAGGACCGCACTAAGTGATAGCTTAGGTACAGTCTATTTAGTTCCATTTAATTAACTCTGCATTATTAAACCTTTGAACGCCAAGAACCACTGAAGGGGTCGTGTACTGTCGTGCCTACGACGCCATCGACCCCTATAGTGGTCACAGATACAGTGCAAAATTGCCCAGAGTATTTGTGACGTAAGGTTGACATTAGCTGTGGTTTTCAGCTGTCATTGGCGTGTGAGGACGACGTTTGTATCAAGTAGGAGGCGTTCAAAGGGTTAATGTAACTACTAGGAAAAAAAGGTAGTTCCGTTAAGAAAACCCTCTTCGTTTAATGTAACTGCTGGGAAAAAAAGTCTCCCTAGTTCCATCAATGGAACTAATAATGAAACAAGGCGGAGTACACCGCCAATTTGTGTGATATTTATTATCATAATTTTTTTATGTCTAGTATTTTAGTTAAGTTAAAAATCGAACGTATTTGGTAAATGTATTGGAATGACAGCTCAGGATTGACTACTTATGTTACTATTGCAAATATGCAACTATTTACATACATACATACATACATTAAATCACTCCTGTTTCCCAGAGGGGGAGGCAGAGACCACTTCTTTCCACTTGCTACGATCTTGACAAATTTTTTTCGCTTCTTCTACTATTTAATGTAATAAAAAACCTGACTGTTGTTGCTAACCAACTTTAGATCGTTATAAATCCTAAATGGTCAAACAAAATGAAAAATGTTTAAAATAACCTAAAGATGATTTTTAAATATATATTCCATGATACCGAATATGTCATAGATCATCGACTTTTTTTTTTTTTTCAACAGGACGTCTAGTTGCCGCCATATTAAATTTTAATTACTGTCATATCTTTCGTGACACACTAGATTAAGATAAATCGATTGACATAAGCATCATCGAAATCGGTCCACGGGTTTAGTTTCTAGAACGCCACAAAGGAACAAACATACATTATATATATACAACAATACAATACCCTTCTCCTTCGGCAGTTGATTAAAAAGAATAAACACGCACAAAATTTACATGATTTATTAATTTACATTAACTTACTCCCTAAAACTACGTCATTGTACAATCATCATACACGTTATAAAACACCGCATCAATTATTATAATCTCGTAGGAGATTCTTGGACTCGACGCACCAAATATTACCCGCCAAGTTGAAGTTGTCCCGTGAGAGCGTAAATAACATTTTCTCAAAAATGATTACTAACTCCATACTGAGACGCGAAGTACATAGTTTACAGACAGTTCCCAAATAAAAAAAATATATATTGCGTGCTGGCTACTTAAACCCGCAATGTTGTATACAAATTTCATTGTTATCTAGTTTGTAACTTTTAAAAAAGTGAAAACGGCCATAATAAAATGAGGGCACATATTATATTCGAAACGTAACTTTTTTATCTGTGTCTGGAATAGCTTGAGTTTTTTTTCTGAAAATATCTTGCGTTTCTTCTTGTCATGAACATAAACTCGGTAAAGAGCGATGGTTTTTTCACGTGAAGTTTCTGCTTGTATGCAATACAAAAAATGAGTGATGAAGATTTTACTCCAACACATTTTTTTTCTTGCGATTTTTGAGAAAAGCACTCCATATGCCTCGGCAGGAACGGCAATTGCGGGCCTCGTATTTTGCGAGTCCGTTTAAACCAATACTCGGCCCGCAATTGCCTGCTTCACTGCCTAGGCAGTAATGTACTATTAAGGGTGTGCTCTCAGCCTACCCGCTTTACCTGTCGAGTGAGCGAACGTAGGAACGTACTGCTGCTAAGCATTAAAAAAACAACCGGGTTTTATAGCAACATTATAAAGAAACTACTGATTAATTTGTAACAACACTTTTTACGTACGTAAATAACTAACAATACTATTTACATTATTATACTTATATAATACTTGTTCTATTCATTTTGCGCTACATTCATGGCGAAAGTACTTGTGAAGGTCGGTGACATCGTATTTTTAATAACTTTAAATATGTGTAGCCACCTTACACTAATAAATTATTCATTTATCAAATCCCGGTAAGGGCAGATATTTGTGTGATGAACACGAGTATTTGTTCCTGTCTTTAATGTTTCTATGTATTGTAAGAATGTATTTCTCTATATAAGTAAGTTGATCGTTGTCTAAGTACCTATAGTACAAGCTTAATTTAGGACTAGGTCAATTTGTGTGAAATTTGACCCGTGACATTTATTTATTTATTTGTTAATTAATATATTTAATTTGACATCGCTCCGCGCACATAGAGCTCGTCAAAAGAGAATAACGTGGTGACAGGTAATTCAAATATTCCCAGGTGTAATCACCGTGTGGGTCCCTCAAAATGATTAAACTACAATCTACTCGTAATATTTTATTAAAATAATAACTAACAAGCGAAAGGAAAGAAAATAAATTTGGAAGATAAATAAGGCGTGCGGTCAGCGCGGCTCGCATCGAGATCTGTCCGCCGGTGGTGCCACCCACCCCGCGCGCCCCGCGTCCCCGGGCCTTCCGCGTCGTCAACATCCTCCACCCCAGTGCTGCTTAGCAGCACTCATCAACAATCGGTATTCGAGCGACGCGGGCGGCTGATCTTACAAGAAGACCAGTCTGGGTTTTTATTTTTACGGCTCTCACTCTTCCATCTCTGCCCGGCATTACCTCATTTATCAGCCCTCGTGGCCAGGTGTTCCGCGGCCCGTCAGGGTCAACTATTAAAACGAGGTCTCCCACTTGCAAAGGCCTCGTCTCCTGATTCCACTTTCTGCGTGGTAATAAATCCGGCAAAACTTCCTTAACCCACCTCTTCCAGTATAAGTCAGCCAGTCGTTGGGCTATTCTCCACTGTTTTCTCAAATAAAAGTCAGTGTCATTGTATGCACCCAGGTGAGGTAGGTTCGACGACGATCCGATGAGAAAGTGGTTAGGTGTCAGGGTTTCAGTGCTGCCTGGTTCCACAGAAACATGTGTCAATGGCCGACTGTTCACCACATTCTCAACTTCAGCCAGTAATGTATTCAAAGTCTCGTCTCGTGGGGCTCGCTCTTTTAATACAATTTTGAGGCTGGTCTTAACGCTCCGAATTAGCCTCTCCCAGGCTCCACCCCAGTGTGGGCTTGCAGGGGGTATGAAAGTCCATCTTGTTCCATACTTCATGGAATTGTTTTTAAGATACTCCTCGTCTAATTCTTCAATTGACCTTTTCAGCTCTGTTTCGGCACCCTTAAAATTAGTGGCGTTATCTGAGAATAAATTCTGTGGCCATCCTCGCGGCGCGGCCATTCTTCGCAAAGCCATTATGAATGAGTCAGAGGTAAGAGTACTCACCACTTCGATATGAATTGCTCTCACAGTCAAACATGTAAACAGGACTCCATATCTTTTTTCGCGTTTGCGGCCGACTGTGACCTCCATGGGGCCGAATAGGTCAACGCCACAAAAAGAAAATGGTCGCTGATGGTGAGCAACTCGAGCCTTCGGTAAGTCTCCCATTCTTGGGATCTCTTGTTTACATTTCCGTATTCTACAAAACATACATTTCGATGTTATGTTTTTTACTGTTGGTCTAATCCTTAATATGTAATGTTTCTGTTTCAGGTTATTAACTACTGTTTCCTGGTTGCCGTGCGCCGCGAGAATATGGTAATGCTTCACTAACAGCCTTACTATGTATTCTCGCCCGTCTAATATTTTAGGTCTTTTTGTTTCAGGTAAGACGTCAGCGGCGGCGTCGATTCGGCCACCGAGGCGGAGGACATCGTGCTCGTCAAGGTAAGGGGATACGGTAAGTATTCTACTAATCTTAGGTAATAATTTTCCATTTTTCAGGTTGTATATTTCTTCAGGAAACGACGTGCGTTGTGAATATTTCAGAAGCAGCGTTTCAGCATTCTCCATTGTGGTTTCGATTTCCTCCTTTATACGTTTGCATTTATTTATAAATTTAAGCATTACATAAGTAGATCTGAGGAGACGCAACCAAGAAGAAAATCTCACAGGGTTGGGAATTGGTAAGTTAGTGTTCGTTTGTATATTTGTAACATACTCCAATTGTTCCTTATTTATTTCAGCACTCACTTTATCCTGAGGCCATTCGTCCTCGTGCTTTTGTAGAAAAGACGGCCCGTTAATCCAGTCCTTAGGTAATGTAGTACATTCATAGGATTCTCTAGTCGCTAAATCGGCGACGTTAAGTTTTGTGGGTACATATCTCCACTCATTCTTTTGTGTAAGTTCATCAATTTCACCGAGCCGGTGCGCGATGTAAGTCTTATAATTGCGCGCGTCATTCTTTATCCAGTGCAGTGCCGTCGATGAGTCACTCCAAAATGTTCTACGCTCTGGCTTGATCCTATGTTCATTTATTATGGTTTCAGATAAGCGAGCGGCGAGGACAGCTGCCTGAAGCTCCATTCGTGGTATCGATGTAAATTTAACCGAAGCAACGCGACATTTACTCGCTATGAATGCTTGATAAACATTATTATCGTTATTCCATCTCCAGTAAGCCACCGCACAAATTATCTTCGTAGATGCGTCGCAAAAAATATGCAATTGTAGGTTTGCATAACAACAATTCATGTTATAAACAGGTTCCGGCGCAGGCGGGAGCGCATCACCGCGCCGAGTACTGATATCAGGCGTTCCCATCTCACTTGCACTCGCGGTGCGCGTGCGCATCTCGCTTGCTCTTGTAGCAGCAGCCTGGTAATATCTAGGCAGACGTACCCTATTCATTGATTTTAATTGATCAATCCATTTTAACCATTTTTCGTAAATATTATCTGGTATAAACTCATCCCAGGTGATTTGAAGTAGCCATGTTTCTTGCATAATTAATTTACCGTTAATTGTAAAAGGCGACAAAAATCCATACACGTCGAAAATCGACATAACGACTCTTAAAATGTCTCGTTTAGTGCGCCTTTGTTTGCCACTAATTATGTTCTCAGGTATTTTCTTTAACGAGGCATCGATCCCGAGCGTGTCTTCACCGGGCTGCCACAATAGTCCCAGCGTTCACTCGGTCCCTTGGTAATGTTGTTCGGTTTTGAACCTTACTACGCTGTCACCGAGACTCTCTTTTGGAATGTCATTTAAAACATATTTTCTGTTACTGTTCCAGTTGCGTATTTCGAAGTTGCCTTGTTTATGTATGTGGGTGACGTCACGGATTAGCTTCATAGCGATTTCTTCGTTGGGCAAGCTGTCTATGTAGTCATCCATGTAATGTTGTGAATATATAGCATTCGTAGCGGCAGGCATTATGGACTCGAAGCGTCGAGCATTCTTGTTCTTTATGAATTGCGCGATATAAGGAGAACAGTTTGCACCGAATATCAGCGATGTCATTACGTAAGTGTTAACAGGTTCGTTAGGGTTGTCACGATACAAGAAGCGTAGGGCATTTCGGTCTTCTGGTTTAATCTTTACTCGTAGGAACATGTCTTTAATGTCGCCGGTAACTGCCACTCGGTGTTCACGAAATCGCAACATTATTCCCATTAGCGACATGAGCAGATCGGGTCCTTTAAGTAGGTAATGATTTAATGATAAGTCCTTTGTTTTAGCGGCTGCGTCATACACAAGACGTAGCTTCTTCTTATTTGGATTGTCCACTCCAAAGTGTGGCAAGTACCAGGTTTTAGGTGTAACATCTGTATTTTCCAACAGTTCGCGTAATTATTTTCAAATAAATGTTGTATACGTTCTTTATATCGTTGTGCATACTGTTCGTTTTTTTTCATTTTTAGTTCGACTCCTCTTAATCTCGTCAGTGCATTAGGGTAGGAGTCAACCATGACACAATCTTCATTCCTCCAAGGTAAGCCGACTTGCCAATGACCATCGATAAGTTCAGAGGTCTTTTCCAGGTGTTCCTGGGCCCTTAAGTCCTCCGAGTTCTGCCGAGGTTTAGCAGATACGCCCATAGAATCGATGGAAAAGAAGCGGCGGACTTCTTCATTGAGTTATTATTATTATTATTATTATTATTATTTTATTTTAGACAGGCAGTTGGCACTGATATGCCTAAATCCTTGATTACTGCACGAATTGTCACACTGATTTAGAATGTTTGTCAAACTTATTTTTGAACTGATTAACACTTTTAGAGTTCACAACATTGGAGGGTAATTTGTTCCACATTTTTATTATTCTATTCCCTAAAAAGTTTTTGCCGATATTTGTGTTGTGTTTCTTTGTTGCAAGTTTAAAGTTATGTCCTCTGGTGCGTGTGTTGGTGTTACGAACAAACAGGTCGCTAAGATCCGGACAGTCGTAAAAGCCGTTTAAAATTTTAAAAGTTTCGATCATGTCTCCCCGCTCTCGTCTTTTTTGAAGTGATGTCAAGTCCAGTCTCTTTAACCTTTCCTCATATGGCAATGATTTTAGGTTTGCGGGAATTTTGGTGAATCTACGTTGAACTCGTTCTATCATGTCTATGTCCTTCTTAAAGTATGGGCTCCAGATTTGAAATCCATATTCAAGGATTGGTCTAATGTAGTTCTTGGAGAATTTTATTATTTTCTATTTCGATGTCTTGTTTTACGTTATGATATATGTGTAACGAGGAGTGGTGTACAACCCTAGGCGATGTTATTCGCAACGGCGCCCGTCCATGCAGGCACCAACCCAGCGGTGTGAGGGTGGCGCAGGGCTCGTGCGGGCCGCCCGTCACCACTTCCAAGGGCACAAGTAAGTGGTAATTGTCCTGTCCAATGAGTATTTCTGGTTTTAATTTTTTATCACATAAATGTTCCTTTATTTGTTGCAGGTATTTATAGTTGTCACAATTAACTAAGTTCAAGTTTTGTGCAGGCAAGTTTAAGTCCTCTACACTCCGCGCACATAATGTAAACATTGTCCCATCCTGATTACGTAACGACAGGTTGATCAGCTGTGTCTCACAAACTAGTTCGGTATTGTCCCAGGCGCCCCGCACTCGTAAGCACTCGCGCCGCCCGCGCACGCCGGCCCGTTCGGCTAGCGATGCACTTATTAATGACACCGTGGATCCGTCGTCAAGCAAAGCGGTAGTGTTAATAACACCGTTAGGTCCATAAATACGTATAGGTACAACTTTTAATAACACTTCGCACTTTTTAACGTTTATATGCGCTACGGTCTCACTAGTTTCAGTATGAGTGTCACTTTCTAGCACTTGCACTTGGTTGGAACTGTCTCTGCGCGAACTTTGAGCCGGTACGTAGTGCAGGAGCCGGTGGTGAGGTTCACCGCACCCTTCTACGTCACACGGCGCGGCGGAGCACGTCTGGCGGTCGTGCTGCGACACCAAACATTTGTAGCAAATGCCGAATTTCTTAACATACATCCAGCGGTCCTTGCGTAGTGATTTTTTAAATTTCTTGCACTCCGTTAGTTTATGTTTTGTCAAACGACAAAAACGACACTTCTCGTAAACATGTCCACTTTGCACAAGAATAGTTTGCGACTGGTTTGCACTATGCTCATAATTTTTACGTTTAAAATCATGATAACGAATGGGAATGAGAGAAGCACTACACGTTGATACTTTAACAGCCTCTTCGTGCAAAAATTCGGCGATTATATCTAGCTTTGGTTTAGTTCCTCCTCGTATCAGCGGGTAACTATAATCCGTCCACTTAGGTAGCAGCACAGCTGGTAACTTAGCCAATACGATTGAAACTATAGTCGTTTCATGTAAGTATTCTTCACGACGAAGGGCACGAACGGCTGCGACGTAGTTCCTTATTTTGATTGCAAACGTCACGATTTCCTTATGGTACTCCAGTGGTAATGGGTGTAGTTTTTTAATTTCCATTGATAGCCGTGTTAAGATTACGTCAGGATTTCCAAATTGTAGCTCTAACGTCGACATTACAGTTTCAGGTGACGTTCCGCTCATGAGCAAAGCTGTGACGGAATCCCTAGCTGGACCACGAAGACATTTCCTTAATCTCCACATATTTTCAATGTCACTAAAATTACAGACATTAGTGGACTCTTCAAATGCTTGTTTAAATTGGAGCCAATCCATCGGTTCGCCGTAGAACAAGGGTAGCTCTCGCGGCGTGCTGATGCGGCTCAGGTTTGCATTATGACTCCCGGTAGCGGAGGCGGTGACTAGGTCCTTCAGTACGCTTGCCAACTGCTGAACTTGACCATCGGTGCCGGCAGCGACAGCGGCCGGCGGGCACAACGAGCTCTTATTATTTCCATACTCGGGAGCAAGCTGTGTCTCTAGTTCTAGTTGGCTGCGCTCGACCCACCTCGCGACTTTACTTCTTGTGGATTCTTCATCCAACTCTGAATGTGGACTGTATTCTTCCTCTAGTTCTGCAAGATCCGCTTGCAGCCGTTTGTCGATCAATTCCATTTGTATGCGAGCCTTCGCTTCAGCTGCCTCCAGTTCCAGCTTCTGGCGACGTACCTCCACAGAAGATGACGACGACTTCTTAGAGTTGGACTTATTAGTTTTACGTGATGGACACTGTGGTTTCGGTTGCTCAAATTTTAAAACTTCCGATTTTACCACGCTACCCTCTTCTAAACAAATAAATTTATCGTTCGTCTTTTGTTCGTTGGCGTCTTTAGGCATTTGTATTTGCTGGCTCATTTGCTCCTTTTGTTCTTCCTCAAGCCTCTTCTCTTGCTCTCTTCTTGCAGTAGTACTACGTGTGTTAACCATTTTTACTGGAGTGTGGATCATTCAAGCTCCGGTTCGAAGACCACTTTGTAATCACCGTGTGGGTCCCTCAAAATGATTAAACTACAATCTACTCGTAATATTTTATTAAAATAATAACTAACAAGCGAAAGGAAAGAAAATAAATTTGGAAGATAAATAAGGCGTGCGGTCAGCGCGGCTCGCATCGAGATCTGTCCGCCGGTGGTGCCACCCACCCCGCGCGCCCCGCGTCCCCGGGCCTTCCGCGTCGTCAACACCAGGGCAACCACTATCTTGGATAGAATAGAGTAAATACAATTTTATTCATAGACCTTAAAGCAGTAGTTTTTGCGTTCATTTTTATTCACATCTTTTTTGTGCAAAGTTGTACCTTCCTTGAATATTAACAGATTTAAATTATTGTATGTTCAGAACTCTCCAAAATTAATTCGATATCGGTTCTGTTTTCAAGCCTTATTTAAAGCTTTGTTCAAGATCCCGGTATCGGAATCGGATTAAGTTTTGAAATGTAAACGCGAACCCGACTTCGTGGACGTTTTACCGCAATGCTCGCAAGAGTGCGGTTCCTCTCCCGTGTCAACTGGGACATCAAATTGAAATGCACATTATTTTCTGTCTTTTTTGTTTTTGAATGTTTTATATAATTTCTAGATAAAATAATCTTCTTATATCAGAGTATAATTAATATACAGTTAATCACTGTCACGCACCTACTACCTACACTTTCAAAATGACAAAAGTAACGATTGGAATGACACGAGACGAAAAATATAACTTGGCAATAGGTAAAACCACAAGCATGACCCGTTAAGCAGAAGCATTTGCATACATTTGCATCATATTGCTAATATCAGGGCGCCCTTGTCGTTTCAAACTCTCTAATGCCAAATTATACTTTTGTTGATTATAAACTATGCAAAGGATTTCCTTCCTTTATGGTCCAATACTAATTTAACATCGGTCCTTTTGAAACCACTATTTGTTCTGGCCCGCCGCGTCCGCCGGCCAGGCGCGCGCGGGCCCGGGTCATTCGGCCTTGAGCCGCGCGCCGCGGTTGCGGGGCGGCGCGGGCAGCTTCTTGTGCACGTACTTGACGTGTGTGTGCACGGAGCCCGACTGCGTGAACGTTTTGCCACAGATTTCGCAAGAGAAAGGTTTCTCCCCTGTGTGAACCTGCGGGGAACAAGTTATATTAGAACAACTTAACGTTGAAGAAGCGAAAGAAATTTGTCAAGATCGTAGCAAGTGGAAAGATGTGGTCTCTGCCTACCCCTCTGGGAAACAGGCGTGATTTAATGTATGTATGTATGTATGTAACTTAACGTTTTCTTACAAATCTCGCAGGAGTAAGGTTTCTCTCCCGTATGAGAACAACGTATTCAAAAGAAAACTTTTAGCTAATTTCTGTTCATTATCAGGTTTAAATCGGATGAAATAAGATCGTAGTGACATTTGCCAGTGTAAGTCGAAGCTAGGGACACTTCGTGCGTTGAGATTGATCCATCCGTTCACTCTTTACTAGTCATTAAAAAACGTTACATTGAAACAAAATTAACAACATAATAGAGTTAACAAGTAATAAATCCTGGTCATAATTACTTTGTTAACTTAATCATAGACAATAAGTCAACTTTTCTGCTTTTATATCTAACGGTTAGGTTAGGGTTGATATAAAAAAAAGTTCGTTATGACCAGGGATCGGAAATTCGGATCGATATTTACCTATACTTTCGCGCCGGCTTCGTTGTTCAGTTGTATGGAGGTGGACTCGAATCATATAATTCATAATAAAATTTCCGGGATTTCAAAATAAATAAATTACACCGGCATTAATTCATAATTATTTATTTATATTAACTGTTTCAAGTTATTTTCCATGTATATGTTTAACCAAATGTCTTTTAATTTACCTGTAACTTATTAACCTAACGAATTTATAGGAGCAAAACAGAATGTTTTATCCTACATGTAAAGTAATTATTATATTAACGTTTTGTAGAATCCCAGAATCCCAGAACTTAAATTATTCAACATAATATTTTTAAGAAGCCGACGCTATGTTTGCCTATCTTTTTCCGGGAGTTTTGCCAACTTTAGGTAAATATCGATCCGAATTTCCGATCCCTAGTTGACTTGCGATAAAAATAATTATGACAGACGATATAGAGCTTATACTACTGCTGTGCTTCGTAAACTCGAATACTCGTAACTTAATTCGTTCTCGATTCATTGACGTCTTTAAAGAACAGCCTGCAAACATGTTTACTTGTGGGAGGACCTTGTGCAGGGTCCGTCCGGGTTGATACCACCATCTTATCCATTAACCTACCGCCAAGCAGCAGTGTTTGCATTGTTGTGTTCCGGTTTGGGGATAAGGCAGCCGGTGAAATGACTAGCATAGAGGCATTCCATCTTAGTCCTCAGGGTTGGCAACGCATTTGCAGTCTTAGGATTGCGGTCTTGTGAATGCGAATGTCTATGGGTCTCAGTTTCCACTTACCATCAGGTGGCTTGTGTGCTCATTTGCCTTCCAATGCCAAAAAAAATAATATTTTATTGGCATAAAAATGAAACGAAAAAATCTGCAATTTCGTAAACGACTCACGGTCTTGTGTTTGTTCAGCATCGTCTTCTGCGTGAACGCCTTCCCGCAGATGTCGCACTTGAACGGGCGCTCCCCCGTGTGCTTCAGCAGGTGCGTCTGGACAGAGAGAGACACACACATAAAAAAAGAAGGAAAAGAGACGATATGTGTTTCTAGTGTTGCGAAACGGTCCCAACTCAGCTTGTACGGATACGAGGCTGGCAACCCCTTTTCACGCCGAGGTATGTATAGTGCTTTTCTCAAACATATGCAATGAAATAAAAAAAACATGTGTGTAATAGGCATTAGCGCGGATGTTTCGTTAACCATAAAGCCACCGAAAAAAAAAAAAAATTGCTATTAGGCTGTTCATAAACACAGCCGCCATGTCAACATATATTTTTTTTAATTACTTCCCGGCCTAGGCCTTCAATTTTGTATGATATTCCTTTACAGCTCTCTCGAGTTGCTCCGCCCGGAACGTGATACTTTGAAGCCTACAATAACTAACATAACGCCAACATTTCATTGCATGTTTGAGAAAACATTTTTTCCTCTACCACTTAAATTTCCTGGGTTGTTATAAAACTAACTTAATCTAATCTACACGTTCTGTAGGTATATCTCTTTAACCATTTTGAAAAGGTAGTATATTTGGTAGTGACCCTGCCTACGAAGCTAGCGGCCCGGGTTAAAAAAAAAAAAAAACTCGACTCGGTTGGGCAATATGTGTGTGTTGTTCCTGAGTTAGATGTTTTCTTTGTATTTACATACATACATACATAAACTCACGCCTTCAATCCCAGAGTGGGGTAGGCAGAGCTACAGAATTAAAAACAACTCGAATAACTTGTTGATAATTTTGTAACCACATTTTGCACAATCAGGCTAAGATGTTTACCAGTGTATTAGTGACAGGTGGCAAGCCCATCGCCTAACAGTACTACAAGCCTTTATTCCCTTAGTCGCCTCTTACGACATCCACGGGAAGACATGGAGTGGCACTATTCTATAACGGTAACCACACGGAAAATTCTTTGTATTTAAGTATATATTTCTCTATATAAGTATATTTATCGTTGTCTAGACCCCATAGTACAAGCCTAGAGCTTAGTTTGGGACTAGGTCAATTTGTCTGAGTTTGTCCCTTGATATTTATTTATTTACTAACTAAGTTGAGTGTAACACGTAGCGACCGGGTGCCCTTCGACTGACCTAAAATGTCATGTGCTAAAATGTTTTGGTCGAAAATGTTTCCTATAATATTGAATGGCATACTTCTTTATTAGCATGAAGATTTTTATGCATACATATTTTTAGTTCTAAAGCATTTTTGGTTTTGTCTAAAATTTTAATTACTAAAAGGCTAAATCCATAATATTCTTTGGTCGAAGCCGCGAAGCGAAGCGAATTTCGATTAAACAATTTTTGACATTAAAATCATTAGACGAAACATTGGAATGCAAAAAACTATGTGGTGAAACTTTTGTTATTTTTATAGGCCAAACAATTTTAGATCAACCGAAAAACACCCGTAGCGACCGCGTCTCGTGTAATGTCGTGTAGTGTTGTCTTGTATCGTGTCGTGGACGTGTCGTGGACGTGTCGTGTTGTGTTGTGTCTACGGTTGCCAACCGTACTATAAAATATAGTATTGTACTATATTTTGATTCTGTGTGCTATATACTGTTAAAGAAATATATAGTACGCAAAAATACTACATTTCGGTCATTTCTTATAATACATATGCAGTTTGGGTTGGCCGTTTCAACCAGATTTAAGCACCAATGTATTTGGAGTGCAGAAATTGCGTTTTTCAGCTCTGATAGTTGCCAACTAATTTACACATTTTGTACAAAAAAACTTCAAAATACTATATTT
The DNA here is from genome assembly GCA_927399475.2 of Acleris emargana. NCBI lineage: Eukaryota > Metazoa > Arthropoda > Insecta > Lepidoptera > Tortricidae > Acleris > Acleris emargana. The sequence goes on along the minus strand of OV656862.1, from coordinate 12,694,980 downwards.
TCTTTCAGTGTACTATATTTTTTATACTTTGGGCTTGAAAATACTATAATTTGCCCAAGAAATAGTTGGCAACCCTAGTTGTGTCGTGTTGTGTTGTGTCGTGTTGTGTCGTGTCGTGTCGCGGACGTGTCGTGTTGTGTTGTGTCCTATAGTTTTGTGTCGTGTCGTGTCGTGTTGTGTTGTGTAGTGTTGTGTTGTGTCGTGTACCTGCAGTCCCTTGTGCGTGGCGTACCGCAGCGGACAGTGCGGGCAGACCAGCGGCTTGTCGCCCGTGTGCGACCGGATGTGGTACTGCACGGAGAAACACACGTTACGCCGCGGTACACACTACAGCCTAGGGCATGCAATACCGGAGGATTTCCAATACCGGTACTGAAACCGGATCTCAATCCCGGGAGCCCGGTACTAATACCGGACATTGACAATTTACATACATACATACCTTCACGCCTGTAATCCCAGAGCGGGGTAGGCAGAGCCACAGAATTATCTACAACTTCAAAAAGTTGTTTATAATTCAGCAACCACACTGCACAAATAGGCCAAGATGTTTGATTGACAATTTTAAGTGTAAAAATATTAAAAATGCATTTTCGAAAGTGAAAAAGTGAAATCAATCAGAAAATAGTTGCAACCAATGAAAAACACAAGTTTTTAAGTATTTTATATTAAAATAAGACGTTAAGTGAACGAAAAAAAATCTACAAATTTAATTAACGTTGTATTTAATTGTAGCAACCTTAATAAACGTAATTAACATAAAAAACATAACATAATGGGGCCAATTCGGATTGCGTTCTCTAAACGTCTGTAAACTTAAATTTTAAACTCGATTCTGAACTAACTAACAAAGAATAGAGTTTGACTTTTATAATATAAATGTAGGTTTACGGATATTTAAAATTACAGAGCACGATCCGAATTGGCCCCAATATAATTCTAAAGTTATTTGTGTAACCCAATTTTACTCAGTATAAATTACCCATATAAAAATAGATAAATAGATAGTGATTCAAGAGGAAGCTTTATATGATAACTTAACCCGGAGCGAAGCGAGGGCGGGTCGCTATTACAAATAAGAAAGCAAATCAATAAAGACCCATGAATGGAGTTTTACTTTAGTTTCTCTATGTTATTGTTGTTAATTGTTTTCTTTTGTTTTTGCAAGTATTTAATGTTTATTTTATGTATACACTTTTAATCAATTCATGTCGTAAATGTCATTATACAACATTACACTGGCAAATGTCACTACGATCTTATTTCAGCCGATTTAAACCTGATAATGAACAGAAATTAGCTAAAAGTTTTCTTTTTAATACGTTGTTCTCATACGGGAGAGAAACCTTACTCCTGCGAGATTTGTAAGAAAACGTTAAGTTACATACATACATTAAATCACGCCTGTTTCCCAGAGGGGTAGGCAGAGACCACTTCTTTCCACTTGCTATGATCTTGACAAATTTCTTTCGCTATATAATTATGCAAATTGTGGTTACAGAGTTATCAACAAGTTTTTGGAGTTGTTGGTGATTCTGTAGCTCTGCCTACCCCACTCTGGGAATGAAGGCGTGAAGGTATGTATGTATGTATGTATAATTATATTACGTCATTATACTTAATAAATAACCAATTCCGATATTTCGATATTAGACTTTTAAATCCCGGGATTGTAATACCGGAAAAATCTGTCCGAGATTCCGAGATTCGGTATTGCATGCCCTACTACAGCCTCTAAACAACTTAAGAACGGCTATATGCATTCGCAAAATATAATTGTTCCTAATGTATTATTTCGCATTATTATGATTTCGGATAGATATTTTTTAAAACACTAATCTAACTTTACGTGTTAAATTATGAATATTTAAACGGTTTTAAAAAATGACATTGTTTTACCAAAAAAACAGTAACATACACACATACTTAAGATTCAGCCCTTTTCCAGTATTTCTCCGATTTGATTCGAGAAAGTACGCCTAGGGCGGCCCCTTCCGACACTTCCAATCACTTTCGATCTGCATATCTCTTTCGTCAGTCTTTATCTTAAATACCCGAAACCGACGTGCGTGCGTATAAATGTGGAAGAACGAAAGAAATTTGTCAAGAAAAAGAAAAAGAAAAAAAATGGTCTCTGCCTACCCCTCTGGGAAAATGGAGTGATTTAATGTATGTATGTATGTACATACATACCCACATTTGCACAATAAGGCTAAGATAAAAAGTAAAAATAAATAATTATACGAAATACTAAATTAGGAACAGTAATATTATGCCAAACAAAGGGCACCGCTTATGGACTTAACAATAACACCGTACATATTGGTGTTTCTCAAGGGGAATCCCTAAAAACATTTGTCCTAACACTTTTGTCTGTCCGAATATTGTCCTAAACTGGTTTTCAGCGGAGACAGACAACTTATTAAGCTTTTCAAAAATACCTGCATTTAGCTTAGGTTAAGTATCTATACCAACACTAAAAAGTTTTAAATTCAGTTGGATATAGAATAGAATAAAATATAATAATTTATTCGGCTATTAAATAAACACAAAAAACATTTCAGAAAACAAAAATAAAATTACATAACCTATTTGACTGATAAAAATGAAATAGCCGAAACGGTGTACAAGCCCAGCGTGGTGCTGTGGCACGGAGCCGCATCGCTGATTTTCAGCTGGACCCGCATGAAATGGATCGCAAAAACAAGAAAAGAAATAAAACATTTAAAAAAAACAGCATAAAAGTTATTCTACAAATAATTAAAATACTACAAATCAAATACCCTATTATAAAAGATATGGCTTTACCATTAGGGTAAGGACCAAAAAGTTGGGCATACTAACTTAAACCCGCTTAACTCTTGTCCAACTTTTTGGTCCACACCCATAAACAATTCGGACAAACAATGTATTAGGATAAATAAATATTAGAGATTCCAATATAGACCCGTTGAAAAATATCAAAATAATGTACGGATATTCTTGATAAGAGTAACTAAAGGGCATTCATCGTTATCTAGTACCCATACAAGCATGGAGCTTAGTTTGTGTCCAGGTCGATTTGTGTGAGATTTGTCTTCGCCCCGTAATGTGTCTGTGTTCGCGTGTGTGTGCATGTGTGTGTGTTTGTGTTTAGTTTACACCAATGTGTAAACACGACTTTTTGCATTCAATTTCAGAATATTTATTTCAAGATGTGGTAATTTTCTTTGACTTTTGAATATACGAGTAAGTCAAGGTTAAATAATACGACTATATTCTTACTAGAGACACCTGATTTTACTGTGATAGTAGGTTTCATCGGTAAGCCTCTTCCACATGATACAATTTGATTGCCAATCATATTTGCCAATTGTTGCCTACAATCAGATTGTCCGTCTGCTTCATATTCATATTTATTCATTGCATTGATTTATTTATTATTTTACGTATATAGATGATCGCCAATTTTAGTTTTATTTGGTTGTCCTTGCTGAACGAACTTGTATCAACATGTAGTCAACATCAAAATATTTACCAACTGGCGTCCACACCACCCGGTTTGTTTGGAAGCAATCCAATAACCCCCACTACACAATTCGATTGCCAATCTAGTCAAATTTTGCATTGTAAACGCAACTTTGACACTATTACATTGCGGCAAGCATCAGCTGAGTCTTTTTGCTGGAGTAATTTTTTCTGTATGTTATAAAAGCTGTAATAATTGTGTCCTGACACAATATTTTTTTTATTACTTTTTTAAATATTAAATAGGTCGTAAAATAGTATCGTATGGAAGTGTATAAACGTGTCCTCACCTGCAGGCCGACGGGCGTGGAGTAGTGCTTGGGACAGTGCGGGCAGGCGTGCGGCTTCTCGCCGGTGTGCGAGCGGATGTGGTACTTCAGCGCGATGTTGTTCTGTGGACGCGTCGTAGCTTACGATAATTAGACATTACAGATGGGATCGTATCATAATATAATTTCAATATACATAATTGTGTTTTTCCTGAAACCTCTAACTTTTCTTCCGGTGTCACACCGTTTACAATAAAATTAATATAATGCAGCAGAGGCCAGTAACCTTGACCTTGAACTTAAGATCAACCTGGACAGCTCGATCTTAATATACTTGGCACTTTTTGACGTACAAGTTGCTCATGAAATGGTCCTACTTGCGGCCCGTCTTGAGCAAGCACAGGGTGACCTTGACCTTCAACTTAAAATCGAACTGAGAGCTCACCTGGCACTTTTTGCCACACATGTCGCACATAAAGTTGTCCCCGTAGCGGTCGTACTTGCAGCCCAACTTGGGCAGGCGCCGTGTGACCTTGGCCTTGACCTCGAGACCGACGCGACAGCTCACCTGGCACTTGCCGCACATGAAGTTGTCCTCGTAGCGCTCGTATTTGCTGACCGTGACCTTGACCTTGACCTTGACATCGACCTAACAGCTCACCTGGCACTTCTTGCCGCACATGTCACACATGAAGTTGTCCCCGTAGCGGTCGTACTTGCAGCCCAACTTGGGTAGGCGCAGTGTGACCTTGACCTTGACATCGACCTGACAGCTCACCTGGCACTTGCCGCACATGAAGTTGACCTCGTAGCGCTCGTACTTGCTGTCCGTGACCTTGACATCGACCTGGCAGCTCACCTGGCACTTCTTGCCGCACATGTCACACATGAAGTTGTCCCCGTAGCGGTCGCGGTACTTGAAGCCCGGCTTGGGCAGCCGCCGCGTGATCTTCACCTTGAGATGCACCCGCTCGTAGTGCACAGCGCGGGACGCCTCCGTCGCGAACGTCATATCACACTGCCAACAATTAATGTTTAGTATAATAATATAGTCTGCTTTTTAGGGTTCCGTGCCCGAAGGGACCCCGACGAGACCCTATTAATATGTCTACACTAGCCATCTGTCCGTCCGTCCTAACTTAAAACATCGTCTCTTTTGAACCGTAATAGATATTGTTTTTTTTAAATGTGTTAATACGGCGGAATTACTAACAAACATAAAAAATCAAGAAAGTCAAATAATAAAGGGGGCACCCGTACAAGAAACGTTTTTCTTCAACATATTTTTATTTTTGTTGAAACTTGAAACTATGGGTACTAGTTAAGATAAGTAACTTGACGTCTAGCGGAAACGTCGCAACGTACCTCCTGGCACTGCGTTTCCCTCGAGCGGTGCACCTCCCGCATGTGCTCCTGCAGCCCCTTGTCGTCCTTGAAGTTCGCGCCGCATAGCGCGCACGCACTGCGAACAATGCGCACGGACGACACGAATGCAATATATTCAAATAAATTTCTACAATACGAATTCTTCTAGAACACGACTTGTGCTAGAACACGACTTGTGCTAGAACACGACTTGTGCTAGAACACGACTTGTGCTAGAACACGACTTGTGCTAGAACACGACTTGTGCTAGGACACGACTTGTGCTAGAGCACGACTTGTGCTAGAACACTACTTGTGCTAGAACACGACTTGTGCTAGAACACTACTTGTGCTAGAACACTACTTGTGCTAGAACACTACTTGTGCTAGAACACGACTTGTGCTAGGACAAGACTTGTGCTAGAACACGACTTGTGCTAGGACAAGACTTGTTCTCGCAGACTTGTTCTAGAATACCAGTGCTCAACCAGTATTAGAGAACATGGCTCACCATATGTTCTGGCAGCCGTCGACGGCGTGCGTGGTGTGCCGCGAGAGCGCGTACTGGCTGGCGAACTGCACGCCGCACTGCTTGCAGCACGCGGACCCGCTCTCCGCCGGCTGCAGTTGGGGAACGTCACGTACATACTTGTAAGGTTCAATTTTATACCATTTTGGTATGAAACCACTGGTCACTTAACTTATATTTTTGGTATATACCTCGACGGTGGCATACAAGTGTACAATAAAATGAAATAAAAAAAGGATGAACAATATAGAGATCTCTCTCCCTCGAGCGTTATGCATCCCATGGGTCGTCTGCAGAGTAGTGTGCACACTGTAGACACCAGGCATAGAGATATGACAGAATACCACTAGCATTCTTGCGGGTTGGTCTAACTTGCTGTGAAACTGCGTCATGTGCTTGAAGGTCGTCAGGTTGCGTAATTGTCCATTGTCGAGGGTCACCAATGTAGGAAGAGAGGACAACAGAGAGATCTCTCTCCAGGCGGGTGTTATGCCTGGGGACGGAAGTCCATTGGGATGAAGTTGGAAGTGGTATACAGGGTGGAAATAATCTATGAGCCCTGGAGGGGAACTACCTTAAATCCTTTAGTTAGCTCATTTTACTGAAAGGAAACATTCCTTTATTTTTAAAAAGAAAGAAAACTGCATTTAACAATTTTTTTAATGTCGCTTGTCTCACCAGGGAATCGAACCAACTAAAAATTAAAACCCAGGATAAAAATACGGAATGAAAGCAAAACAGAACAAAAATTGAAATTCGAACGAATACTTCTTTCTTCGTTCGAATTTCAAATTTGTTGTCGTTGCGTTGCGCGTTACGAACGTCTAGTCCAAGAAGGAGTCGTGCTGTGCATAGATTTATTATTACCATTTATCGTTTTTGTTATCCAATACTTCAACATCAGCAAGCTTGTACTTCACAGTTCACACGATGTCTTTAGATGTTGAAGAGATAAGAAAATTATAACGTGTCATTTACTTGTTACAAGTGAACAGTACTAGGTAGGTATTGTTAATAAAGAACTTGTAATAAATATTATTCATGGGCATCTCGTACAACAGATGAGTGTAAGACCAAATGTTTGTTAGACAAATTTTACCCTGAACAATAATCCTACCGAGTCGTATAGTAAAATAGCGAGGGTTTATTTTTTATTTTTAGTTTGTTCGATTCCCGGGTGGGACAAGTAAAATTAAAAAAATCGTTAAAAAGAATCTAAACTGCATTTAGATTCTTTTTAAAAATAAAGGAATGTTTCCTTTCAGTAAAATGAGCTAACTAAAGGATTTAAGGTAGTTCCCCTGCAGGGCCCTGTAGAAACATCGTTAGCGCGATGTAGAACCCTTAGTTCAGTTGTCTGACGCTGGTGGCGCTAGCAGTTGGTTGACACAAGTTGCCGTTAGATGTCGCTAGGTCGCCAGTGAACCATCCGCGTCCGCAGACCGCACCTGACAGTCCTCCCTGTGCGCCTTCTTCTTGTGCAGCGCGAGCCCGAGCGCGCCGAGGAAGGCCTCGCCGCACACGTCGCACGCCTTGTTCTCGTTCGGATGCTGGATGCGCACGTGCGTGCCGAACGTCGACCGTTTTCTAAAATTTACATAGGCATCGTTGCAGTTATCAATATTCTGATTAATTCTCGAGTTAATTACAAAAAATCTAACAATTGGGCGCTAACGATGGGCCTCATAAGGAAGCTCAAAGTCACTCAGGGGGCTATGGAGAGCGCTATGCTCGGGGTTTCTCTGCGTGATAGAATCAGAAATGATGATATCCGCAGTAGAACTAAGGTTACCGACATAGCCCGAAGAATAGCTAAACTTAAGTGGCAATGGGCGGGGCACATCGCTCGCAGGACTAATGGCCGATGGGGTCAGAAGGTTCTTGAGTGGCGTCCGCGGACCGGGAGAGGAGCTAGGTAGGCCTCCAACAAGATGGAGTGACGACCTTGTAAGGATCGCGGGAACGCGGTGGATGCGAAAAGCACAAGACCGGTCTGAGTGGAGAGCCTTGGGGGAGGCCTATGTCCAGCAGTGGACGTCTTTCGGCTAATATGATGACTTACTTGAAGGTGCTCCCGCAGTACTGGCACTCGTATCGATGTCCCCGATGTTCCTTGGAATGCGTCATGGCGTGCGACCTGCGAAAAATGCGACCCGGTCAGTCGATCAGCATGCACTAGCCTAAACCTCTAGTCGGTCGGTCGGCCGGTCGGTCGGCGGGCGCTCCGACTGGCGCACTCACCGGTCCCGCGCGGTGAACCCGCAGTGCCGGCACAGGAAGCGCAGCCGGTGCGTCTCCAGGTGCCGCCGCAGGATGCCCGGGATGCGGAACCGGCAGCGGCAGAGGTTGCACTCGTGGGGGCCGACGCTCTGCCAACGGTTTAATGCACAATGTTAAATATACGCAACCTGCAAGTTTCTAAAATAGGTGTAATCTTGCTTTTTTGTACTATGAGTTTGTATGTTATTGCCAGGGATCGGAAATTCGGATCGATATTTACCTAAAGTTGGCAAAATTTAGGCTCCTTAAAAATAATATTTTGATAATATAACTTCTGGGATTCTGGGATTCTACAAAATGTTAATATAATAATTGATTTACATGTAGGATAAAACATTCATTTTTGGTCCTATAAATTCGTTAGGTTAATGAGTTACAGGTAAATTAAATAACATTTGGTAAATCTATACATAGAATAGAATAGAATAGAATAGAATATTTTTTATTTTCACAAGTCACATGAAAAATAACTTAAAACAGTTAATATAAATAATTGATTATAAATTAATGCCCGTGCAATTTATTTATGTTGAAATCCCAGAAATGTTAGTAATGTATAAAATGATTGAGTCCGCCTCCATACAACTGAACAACAAAGCCGGTGCGAAAGTATAGATAGGTAAATATCGATCCGAATTTCCGATCCCTGGTTATTGCAGTCTGTATTTGACAAAAAAAAAACATCACATGCAGCATCACATGGCTATTTTTCAAACGTAATGGATTACTTACTTTGCTTTATAAATTACTTTTTAGTTTTATGTTATTTATTAGTTAATTGGTTAATTGCATTTTTGTAATTTTGATTTGGCTTTATCAGCCATGTGTATGTTTGTGGAAAATAATGATGTTTATCTATCTATATATCTATCTACAACTACCTTAATCTTTCACCTTGACTTAAAATGACCTTGACATAAGATGCCTTTAAATTAGTGACCTTGATCTACAACTACCTTGACCCTCAACATTGACCTAAGATTTAATAGCCCCCCTCACCTCGTCATGGTGCTTCATGTTGTGGTTCCGCAGCGTCTCCTCGGAATAGTACCCTCGGAAGCACCGCTCGCACTTGAACGTGGAGTTCCTGTAGTTGTCCCGCTCGCGCCGCGCCGCCATATCCTCCGTCTGCTGCTCCCGCGTCAGGATCAACACGTCGAAGTTGTACTCCTTCTCGAACGCGGGGAAGTCTTCGTCGCGGATTTTCATGTTTTTTCTGCGTTCTATCGTTTCTGTTTTTACTTTTTTTACCTGTGGATGAACGGTTTTGTTTGACATTTAAAGCTACCTTCCTACCTACCAACGAAATTTTTCTATTTAGCAGCCATGGCTTATGATGATCTTGTAATGTGTTGACCTTGACCTTGACCTTAGCCCTAAAATGACCTTGACCTTGACATTAAACTTCCGGGCTTTTGGAAAGCGTACCAGCTAAAGAGACAACATCACTTTATTAATTTAACTAGCGACCTGCCCTCGCGTCGCTTCGGTTTATGTGAGTTTTGTGTAACATCCGTTAATAAACCATATTTCATATTACCTTTAATAATATTAGAATAGTAAGAATAGAGAATAAAAACAAGGTTATTGACAAAATGTTACGCAATACATATCACACAGAGCAAAACAAATAAAAGTGTCTTAGTGTCAAATAGTGCGCTAACTTCAGCATGACGCCGTAGTGTGGCGGCCATATTTGAATATAGAATATTGAAAGAGACAAGCAAAGAATTTCAAGTGAACACAAAATATATTTCATCACACTTGCACGTAAACAGTAACTAAACATACAGGTTAACTTGGCCGCAACGCAATGCCCCATATAAAACCCTCGACCTTTCTTTTTACCATGAAACCCAAGGTCGGTAAGTAATGTTTTTTTAATTTATAGCACAGCACACATGTCATGCAAGTTCAAGCAAAGAGTTTACACGCAATTGAAAAATTGTCTTAAAATGTTATTTAACCAGGAATTTCATTGCAATCTCGCTACATGTTACTTAAACACTCAATTAATGTTCTTAATAATCGATTTTAATAGTTTTCTGTATCAAAACGTCGTTTTTTTTTACACCCCTTCAGGGCTGTATGTATACCTACGTAAGTATTTGCCCTTAACGTTTCTGAACGAAACATTTCGTATAATCTGTGGAGTCCGCCCGCCATCCGCTTAAAAAAAGTTCAAGTAATTCGTAATAATAGTTGTGCTGACTTGTGTATTAAAGCTATAATTCATAGTTATTTACATTTTATGGGTGGATCAACTTTTTCTTGTTGTTATTCTGTCCCGTAAGCCAGGAGACAACAGTGATAGAGATTCTTAGAAAAAATGTTATAATATATACTTCCAGCACACTCAGGAGAAAGGCCATAAAATAATGGGTGTGTAATTGCCAATAAAACAGTTTTTTAGTGGACTTATATCCTTTGAAATCATAGTTTTAAAGAGTGACCCAGGAGACGTCACCATGGCAACGAGCTACAAAGAAAAGTTGATTGACCCTTATATTTGAAGACAAGTAAAAAATCTATAAAAAATGTCGTCGTCATCGTCCGATGAGTGTAATTTAAATGCAACACCGCCAGATATTATCCATGCAGCAAAAACAATTAGGTAATGAAAATCTTTATTTATTTACTCGCAAATGTGATGAAAAACATTGTATGTTTCACGGGCGGTACGGGAATTACGAACCTCGACTCAGAAAGCCCTCAGTCTTCTTCTACTAGAGCCTCGATCGTAATTCCTTACTTACCGACCTTAATACACAATGTACTAAAACAAACTATTACTAGGTCATGTGTAAGGCACCATTGTTTTTTTAACACTAATTTCAAGGAACTAGTAGTATCACTTCGCAGAATTTTCATTGCATCAACAGGCTACCCCACCTACAGATGTAGTGCATAATTATTTTCCTTCGTATTTTCTCGGAAACATTCGTATCTGTCATGCTACTTCAGTCAACCTCAGTACTTTTTGTACTGTGACCGACTGAAATAGCAATACACGTTCGTACGTTTCCGTGAAAATACTAATGAAAACAATTATGCACTACATCTGTACCTTACATATCTTACCTAGGTTAGGTAGGTTACCATACTGAAATTGAAATTGAAATCATTTGTTTCAGACCATACCATCGATCCATAATTGTGTTAGTTATACAAAATACTTAAGATCTATACGGTTAGTACGATACAAATTCTTACAACGAAAGACAGAAAAACCAAAAACAAAAAGTAAAATTAAAATAAAACAATTGCCAGCGCAACAGCCCAGACTACCCTAAACCCCCGCACGCGCAGGCGCACCCAATGCCTCTGGTTAGGGCATTCCTGGCTGCTGGCAACGACGGCCATGATGCTATTAGGGCTGCCAGGTACACGAGACATCAAGGAGGCGGCCCTTTTGCGAATAACGGCGTAGAAGCCATCGGTATGCGCTTCCGCAAACATACCGGATGCACTATCATGCCTACCTTGCGTATCTCACCTACCACCTACCTTAGTTTTCCGGAGCACTTTCTTCTTCCTCTGCCGCGGCGCGGGCTTGGCCGGCCCGGCGGCCTTCTCCCCCTCCGCGGCCACCTCCCCCGCCACGGCCACCTCCCCCTCCGCGGCCCTCTCCCCCCGCGTCGCCTGCTCGGAGCGCAGCTCGCTCAGCGTCACGTCGTCGTTGGAGTCGTCCTCGTACTTCAGGCTGAGGTGATCGCTGTCGCAGTCCTCGGCCACGTGCTCAGCTAATGACAAAGACATGCGGAGTCTATATTCGCACTGCCAGATGAAGACAGTATCAACTCAAACTAATTGCATATTATTATTATTATATTGCATTTTATGCATTCGGTTCATATTTGGTTTATGCAAATATGACCACATCTCTAATTTTCGTTCGCAACTCAAGTGGCTTCCGATCCGTTTTCGCAGGTCCTTTCATATTCTTAATCTTCTCTACTGTGCTCTGTTCATCCCTGCTACCCCCCGTTACCTCAAAGAGCGCTTTAACATTTTTACGTCAGTTCGTTGCTCCCGAAACTGTATCTTAACTGTACCGTCCTCTTCATCTAAATTCTACAACAATTCCTTTACATTTCAGGCTGTCCGACTGTGGAACTCCCTCCCTGTGGGGTTGCGGCGGGCTAAATCTTTACCTATCTTTAAAAAAACTTCTTCATGAGCACTTCGTGTCTCAGGCATAATTGTATTGTCTTGGTCAATTTCTCTCCCTACTTCTAAAAGCAGAGTTTCTGTCATGTGACTGTCATTTTTATTATTTCTCTGATGTGGATGTATTGATATTTATGTATTTATGTATGTATTTATTTATAATTATCTGTTTATTTATGCAAGTCATATGTATCTTGTATTTATATGTACTTATATACTTACTAGCTTTCCGCCCGCGACTTCGTCCGCGGAGAATCATTATTTTGGTTATACGTAAAAAAAGGACAGTTCTTTTCAAGTTTCAAATATTTTTTCGCACGGCTATTGAAGATCACTACCATCTAACGATATCTACTATCGACTATTGATTGAGCACTTCTTTGTATACCACGTTGGTGGAAGTACTAGGCTCAATCATTACTTTGCACTAATGTCAGTAAATGTAATATAAACTTTGAATTCAGCCCTATAAATTCAGTTTCAATAGTCAAAGTATTTAAAACGCTTAGTTTAAAGAAGACTGAGGATTTGTGGGGCACATCAGTTAGTGTACTTTTTCCTATCATAGGTGTAATTGCACCCCATCTAGCATTAATTTACAATAATAGCATTTCAGAAGGGATCTTTCCAGATCTTATGAAATATAGTAAAGTCATACCTCTTTTTAAATCGGGTGAGATGAGTGATATAACGAACTTCCGTCCCATTTCCATACTACCAGTTTTAAGTAAAGTCTTTGAGAAACTAATTCTGAATGATATGTTAGGTCACTTTAATAGAAATAAACTACTTAACAATAACCAGTTTGGCTTTACCAGAGGTCGATCAACAATTGATGCGGCATCTGTTCTCATTAAATATATATATAACAGTTGGGAGCAATCTTGCGATGCAGTAGGAATATTTTGTGACCTTTCTAAAGCTTTTGATTGCGTGGTTCATACGACCCTTATTTTAAAATTAGAACATTATGGATTGTCTAATAAAGCTATAAGTCTTATGTCTTCTTATCTCAGTGATAGAACTCAAACAGTTGTTGTAAACAAAACACAATCTGATGGAGCTACAGTGAAAATAGGTGTGCCTCAAGGCTCTATTTTAGGTCCTTTTCTATTTTTGGTTTACATAAATGACTTGCCACCATCAGTAGATAAACTTTGTGATATTGTACTTTATGCTGATGATACTTCACTAATTTTCAAGGTAGACAGAAAATCCATAGACTTCAGTAGCATAAACTCCACACTAGTTAAAGTACTTAATTGGTTTACTAGCAACAATTTGCTACTAAATGCTAAGAAAACTAAATGTGTTAGATTCGCTTTGCCTAATGTTAAACCGTTAGATTCTAGTATTTTTCTAAATGACGAGTGTTTGCAAATCGTAGATAAGGCAGTTTTCCTAGGCATAACAATAGATAAAAATTTGCAATGGAGTCCCCATATAGCTGTACTGGCAGGTAAACTAAGTTCGGCAGCTTACGCAGTTAGGAAAATTAGACAACTAACCAATGTTGAGACAGCTCGCTTAGTTTATTATAGTTATTTCCATAGTGTTATGTCGTACGGTATTCTGGTTTGGGGTAAGGCAGCTGACATACAAACTATATTTGTGTTACAAAAAAGGGCCATTCGTTCTATTTACAACTTAAATTCCCGTAAGAGATCTTTTTAAGGAAATTAATATCTTAACTGTAGCGTCACAATTTATTTATGAGAATATTATTTATGTTATAAAAAATTTGGATTCTTTCACAAAAAATTCTGATATACATAATTTAAATACTAGAAATAAAAATAAAATAGCTATTCGAAAATTCCGCGTCCGTAAAGTACATAAATCATTTGTTGGTCAATGCATTCATTTCTATAATAAATTACCTGAGGTAGTATTAAAGTTACCCTTTCCAGCACTCAAAAATTACTTGAAAAAGTCGTTAATGTCTAAAGCGTATTATAGGATCGAGGACTATTTAATAGACAAACATGCTTGGCCTAAACCCGAAACTTAATCAATAATATATTTTTTATTTGTTTTTTTCAAATTCAAAATCTTTATCTTGTCTGGGGGACACCGTTGATGTAGGAAAACATATCAATCTTATGTGGTCATCTTGCACCGTCTTATATACACATACGTAGGAGTTATTTTTTCCTTTTCTCTCTTTCTATCTTAAGATTTTGGTGTGTTTTCCTGCGGAAACTACGCAGGATATTTGAAATATTTTATAATTTGCTATTTATAGATTTATATAATGCTAGACTAAGTAGTACCATTGTAATATTAAATATATTTAAAAAAATGACTGACTGCTGAGTTTCTTGCGGCGCTTCTTCTCAGCAGTGGTCTCCTCTTGTGAAGCGCTGGTAGATTCTTGACGTGTAAAAGTGCCCGTGCGGCCTACTTACTGAATAAATGTCTTTATCTTTATCTTATCTTACTGTCGGGCGCTAAAATAACCAGGCTGCTGCATGAACTAACTCTGGAACAGGCCACGTAAAACTGCCCGTGTGAGAAGCAATCCTCCCTTAAGTCGATGCCCGCCACCTTTAATGACTGACCCTGAGATTTGTTTATGGTTATAGCAAAGCAGACTTTAAGGGGGAATTGCAGTCGCTTAAATTCAAATGCGTAATCAGAGGGTATAAGTGGTATTCGTGGTATGAATACCGATTCACCCCGAGTACATCCGGTAAATACAGTAGCCTCAATAACATTTTTGTGTTCCGTTGCAAAGCTTCGGGGGGTTAAGGTTACGCAATAGCATGACAGGGGTACCAACTTTAAGTAGGAGTTTGTGAGAAGGGAGAACAGGTGGGTTTACACTATTAAGGAACTCAACAGGATAGTGAACAGCCTCATCGGTTTGTAAGACTGAATCTACCGACTTGTATTCCATTTCTGACCCTTCAAAGGACTTGAGGAGGATATCATTAATGGTGGCAGCAACATTGTTCTTGGGAGTCAGTATAGCGCGTTCACACAGCCAATCCATCGACTTCATTTGTAAATTAGAAATATCAGGATACATTTTAGATATTAATTCTGTTATTGTTGAAACTACTGTGGCCAGCTGAGTAGGGATACATCTTTTTCCATTCGATTCGGGATAATCTCCGTTTCCTATTTTGAGTAGGAGTTCAGAAAACTCTCCAGGAAAGACGTCGCCCCTTAAATGAACTCTCATATTTCTCCTAAGGGAGAGTTTTTTGATATTGGGCCACAAATGTGAGGATTTTAAACATGCTTTAACCTCGTCAGCCCGAGTTCCTCTAGCGACTACAGGAAGAGTCTGACAAAAATCCCCAGCCAACAACACAGTAACTCCACCCATCACTCCATCATTACCTCTGATAACTTTAAGGGTCCTACTTAGTGCTTCAACTCCGCTCTTATGTGCCATACTGCTCTCATCCCATACAATAAGTGTACAGTCCCGAAGAACTCGGGTGAGATTGAGCGGGAGTTTAAAAGCAGCGTGAGCTGTTTCACCACCTTCCAGTAGTGTAGCAGCGATGCCTGACCATCTTAAGGTCAGAAAAACATGTCGGACCTCGAACCTCATGAAACAGCAACCGCAGATGATAGCACTCAGTATTATTCGGATGAACCGTGTAGACTCTCCCAAGAGCGTGGTCTTTCTTTACTCCCGGCCAGCCATTTACGTCTAACCCCCGTTTCCTTCGCGTAAACTTTTTATTATTCCACACATAGTACGCAGGAACTTCTGAGTACAATATTGTTTTTGCAGATTAGAATTAGAAAAGAGCATTTCTACCAAGTTTCAAGTAAATTTGATCATAGAAATATTTTATCTAGACAAACTTTGCAACTCCCTTTCATCCCTCTAGGGGTTGAATTTTAATAATCGCTGAAATAACAGCCTCATTATTTGAATTGAAGAGCATTTTACCAAGTTTCAAGTAAGACCATAAAATATTTTTTTCCCATACAAACTTTGCAACCCCCTTTCATCCCTTTAGGGGTTGAATTTTAGTAATCGCTGAAATAGGTGTCTCATTATTTGCAATGAAGAGCATTTGTACCAAGTTTCAAGTAAATTGGACAATAAAAATATTTTTTCCCATACAAACTTTGCAACCCCCTTTCATCCCTTTGGGGGTTGAATTCCGAAAAATCCCTTCTTAGTGGATCTCTACATCATAAAAATAAAGTACTGTCCAAGTTTCATATTTATAGCATTAGTAGTTTTGGCTGGGCGATGATGAGTCACCCGGGACATTGCCTTTTATATATATAGATTTAGTTATTTATTTAATTATTGTTAAGTGAGCGTTTATTTGTTAATTTTTTAGTTATTATTGAATTCACTTTTAATTACAAACACCTATTTTGTTATTGCACTTGTTAAGTCTGTTGCACCTACTGTATGAAATATATTATTTTGACACCTTATCCCTACTAAGGTTGTCTGGAAGAGATCGCTAATCAGCGATAAGACCGCCTGTTGTTTACCTGTATTATTTTTAATTGTGCTTCATCTCTGTTTTGTTTTTGTTTGGTGTACAATAAAGTGTTTTGTATTGTATTGTATTAGTTTTCAAGCTTTCTATACTTACGTTGTATTAAAGTTGATTTTAAAATACATACATACATACATACTTTCACGCCTTCATTCCCAGAGGGGGTAGGCAGAGCTACAGAATTACCAACAACCCTAAAAACTTGTTGATAACTCTGTAACCACAATTTGCACAATTAGGCTAAGATGTTTAACAGTGTATATTAGTGACAGGTGGCAAGCCCATCGCCTAACAGTACTACAAGCCTTTATTCCCTTAGTCGCCTCTTACGACTTCCACGGGAAGACATGGAGTGGCACAATTCGAAGCCGGCAACCACACTGCATTTGATTTTAAAATACAGTTGTATTATGACTTAGTACACTTTTGATCTGGAGGTGCGATATTGTGTGGGTCGGGCTTGCGCTGGTTCGAGTCAAAATCCATTTCAAATCGGAAAATAGTACCTACTGTGGGGCGACACCGGCTCGCAATTGACCCGTTTTTTTCTTGTAGTAACGGAGGTGCATAACGACAGACTGTTTGCAAGCAAACTTAAAATGCACGTGACTGACCTTGCGTTCTCGCGTTGATGAATTTCCCGATGGTAATCGTTGACCCAAACATACACTTACTGTCTATTATTATATGTTGACATTGTAAATTTATCTACATTAATAATTATTATTTAACTAATGTACCTATTTTAAGAATGAATTGTAAAATGACATTTAAAATACTAAATTTTATTAATAAATATCTGAATCTGAATCTGATTCTGGACTCGCAACGCAGCCCTGCACTGAGCACGGTCTGATAGAGGATTGTGAAGCTAAAAATGCAAAAACGTTAAACGAAAAATGTTGTAGATATCATTAAAAACTATAGTCGAGTCCGGAATTAGGCGAACTAACTTGACAGTTCATTGTACACTAATGTTGCCACAGTTTGGCTAGTGCTGTTAATATCGATATTTAAAAAGTCTAGTTTATCATTATTATTGTGTTTGAAATCTAACTAATAATTTGGAAGCCACCTAAAAGGATCACAATGGCCTGTTGTCATGTCAGCATTATTTTTGTATTTTATTCCTAATTTGAGGAGTAAGTATCGTAAATATCCGCTTTAAACCGTACATCCTTCAGATCATATTATATCGTAAAAATTGCTGTAGTTTTTCCCTATTTGGCAAGTATGTATGAGTGTGAAAGTTTCGATGACAATTACTTGATAAAATATAAATATAATCAGATTTATAGAAGGCACAAGGTTATATCGACATATTTGAGTCGACATAAACCTATCACTATTTATTTTTTCCTATGTCTGGCAACATTTTCGGCTGTCAAGTTAGTTCGCCTAATTCCGGACTCGACTATATGTCTGTACGTTTTCCTTTCCACAAACATACTTCCTAGAATGAAACAGATTTAAAAACATATTCAAATATCGTGGAAATCGGACCTGATTTAAACTTGGAAACCTAATTAGATTCCAATATACGTCAAAAAAACTACCAAAGATGGCGAAATGTCACAGTTACATGTGTCATCAACATTGTGACGTTTCAGGAAAAACCAACCTTTTGGTACAATAATTATGTTAAAATGAAACAATATAAGTTATTTCCACAATATGATAAAGGTCAAAATAATAACGAAATGTAACAACAAAAACTTAACGGAAAACAAAAACTTAACAATGGAAATCACCACGGGGCGAATAGGTACAGAAAACATTCGAGCTATCCAAACGTCAGATGTCGAATGAAGTGACAATAGATGTTATGGCCGCCACAGAACCACCATGTCCACCATAAAGGTTACCACACATGATCAACTGATATTTTTTTAAAGACTTGAAGATTTTTTGAAGATTTCGGTAAAGTTTTGAAGACGTACGTAAAAATATGATTGATTTTTTTTCCTAAAAATGAAATCGCACATAATGAGAATAATAATTGGTACCAAATGTTATTAAACCCTGAGTTATTGCCATTGTTATTTAAACTTTTCTCCTATAAAACAATTTAATTAAATATCTTTTTTTGCGACGAGTATTTCAATAAGATTGTTTATTTAAGAAGGATAATTAAATGTTGCCTTAAATATTATAAATAAAATAAACAGCTACCTATAACATTTACAGAAGTGAAAATTTACCGATCCACCTAATATGTCATTTTATTGGCAACACTTTTTTGACGTATGTTGGAATCTAATTAGGTTTTTTAGTATAGGGGGTGAGAAACGTAAAAGGCCGGGGCTAAATTTTGACAGCGACGCGATTTTAGCGGCGCTATAACCAGATACCAAAAACAACCCCGGTACCCCGGTCAGTGAATCAGGTATTCGCCCACCACCCATCTTTATACGGAATCCTGAAAGTGTGAGTTCTACATTCAAAATATTTATTCAATAAAGTGGCCATATGATGGCTCTTTTATACGTCAGTAATAATTATAGAATGGACCTACAAGCGCTTCGGACAAACCGTGATTTCGGAGAAGAAACACCAGCCGAAGGTCATTTTTTCAATCATAAAATACTATAATACTTAAAAGTGATTATAAGGTAATAAAGTAATATATAATTTTAACATAACACAATTTTAATCATTACAAAGGTAAGATTAATGTAATTTTAATTTAAAAATAATCACTAGGAGAACAACACGCCGAGGTCTCTACGTCAGGAACAATAACTAAAACAACTGGAAAACAGGTCCTTGCAGACTGGAACAGACCGGACTCCACACACAGCACCTGTTCACGAGTATGACGTGTCAGCCATCGCCTCCCTCAACTAAGGTCGGATTTTTATTCCCACAGAAAAAAAAGTAAACAAAGGTGTTGCCGTTAACAAAAAATATTTGCAGTATTCAAAATATGTATAATTTCCACATGTAAAGGAAATAGACTTTCTATAAAAAAACTGTAACTTGTAATCAAGATTGAAGAATTTAATTTGTTGATCGCAAACTTTATTTTAACTTGAACTTTTTGTTAAATTAATTTATAACGAGAAAACTGGTTTTCTATGCATAATTTATTTATTGCACTGGTATCACTGACTCGATACACCCGTGTCAACAAGTTGAGGGCCGCTTGATTGATGTGAGACGTCACTTCAATCGCTTCGCTTCACAATTCGTGCTGCCGTGTCGTAATCGCTTTCCAGTAACTCATTTGTGCAATTTTAATTTCAATTCTTTCTCGAATGCAATTTATATCACGGTTCGAGCGGAATGATAACATAATATTATATTTCATGTCGGCCCACACGTTGAGATCCCCTGAAATGTCACTTTGACAGTGACATTTCAACTTTGTTTACATATTTTCTGTGGGATTAAAAATCCGAACTTATGTGTTCGGGAAGGCGGCGACCCCATGAACGACGCTACCGTTAGCAAGTTAACTCACCCACTCCGACGGAGAGCAGCTCGTCCTTGCACGGCGCGGGCTCCGGCTCGGGCTCGCCGTGCGCGCAGCGGAGGGGCGCCGCGCCCGCCGCCGCGCTCAGCAGCACCAGGCGCAGCCCCGCGCGGTCCACGGACCGGATGTACTCCGTCGTGATCTGTGGGCACGCGTTGTCTGTAGGAGAACATACTGAAAAATGGGAGTTTTTTCTAACTGGGACTTTGAATCTACGATCAAGGGAATCGCAAAGTTTATACACTCAGGGGCAAAAATAACGGGCCAGAGTGCGTTTTTCGTACAAACCAGGCTATTTCGAAGGATTGGTTCTTTACCAGGGGTTGTTTTGAGTGAGGTTTCAAGTTGGATACTCCGTCGTTAGTTCAATAGAGGAGGTCAAAAGTTCCTAACCTCGTACGGCCCCCCATACTGAAAAATTGGAGTTTTTTGTTCGCGTTAAAATTGCGATTGTTCGAAAATGCAATTTTCAGTTTATGAACATAGGAAAATAAACCTTATTCTTATTGTAACAGAGTTCAAAGTAAATTATGTACATCCTATTGCACACTGGACCTTACCAGGTTAAGATACCCAACTGATCGCACCTTCAGTTAACTCCGCAGCGAGAGAGTTTGGATCAGCATTTGGATTTCCTTACATTTAATTGCCATTTTAGATTATTTTCTGAACATGCACAATTCCGGCGTTAAACGCATATTCAATCAGTTGGGTATCCTAGGCACTCTGGAAATCCTGTATCGATGCTCGGGGTATCTATCATCAGATTTCTGCATCAGCATCTAACCTAACCATCAGCATCCTCTGGCGAAGAACCAAGGCTTCTAAATAGCTCCTTTAGTATTAAAAGTGCACTATGTCCCATTTTTTTTGCCCCTGGGTGTACATTTGCTAATTGCCACTTGACACTTAACTTTGCACTTCCACTTCGCAAAGTGTAAATGAAGCATAACTCACGAAGTGCTGGTGCATGAGGCAGTGGCGCAGCTTGTCCTGCGCGCGCAGCCCGCGCGCGCGGAACTCGGCGCTCTTGCGCAGCAGCCGCCGGCAGATGGCGCACACGTGCTGCGGGAACCCGTCCCACGCCGACAGCTGCCACAGACAACGCAATACTACACGTTATTTACATACATACATACATAAACTCACGCCTTCATTCCCAGAGTGGGGTAGGCAGAGCTAAAGAATTACGCTTAAATATTACAAAAAATATAACAGTTTTCACTACTGGATAGCGCAATATAAATATCTCAGGAGACAAATTCGTTATGAGCAGAACATTACCATTAATAATAACATTTATGAATGGAAGGAGTTAGATAGCAAATTTGGAAGAAGAAAAAAAGATAACAACAAAATTACTAGCTACAGTTTTCTGTTTTCACTACAGAAATAAATTGCCTAAGGCGCATACTAAAGCGGTCAATATGCGAATATTTGATGTAGTAGGTTGAGCATGCTCTGACGAGATAGGATTTTTTGTATATTTAGTGCGACGAAGGGAACAGTATATAAATTATTACTCTGAGACTAGAAATTAGGTCATCTAAAGGAAATGTTGTTGGTGAGGTATAATGGAATAATAACTTAATGGAATCATTTAGTACCTTGTATTAAAACGGGTGTCATTTGCGATCCATAATATTGTATGTTCTAACGTTTGTTTGTTCTAAATTATTGATTGTCCTAAACTGGTTTTCAGCTGAATCAGACAAGTATTTAAGCTTTCCAAGAATACCTGCAGTTAGTTTAGGTTAGTTGTGTTTTAACAACACTAAATAGTTTTAAACTTCAGGTGAGAATGGCTTCAGGACAAACAATGAATTAGATCAAAAGACTATTAGGGATTTCTATATAGATATATTCCTAGTTCATCACTGCGTTCAGCACTGGGTGCCACTTCAGCTTGAAATAGTAACTGTTGAGCGTGCTTGTAGAGAGGGTCAGTACAAAAAGTGTATCTCTTTGGATACTGAACTTCACAAAAGTCATATATTCAAGTTGTGAAAATAAACATATTACATCTCAGTACTATAAAACCATTTTCCTAAAAGCTATCAAGTATAGGCAATCATCATTTGTCTTTGTCTTGAGAGTGACAAATATACTGTCAGTTGCGAGTGCAAGCGTGACAACGATAGCCAGCCGAAAGCTCTTAAGAGGCTGGGAATACCATACTATGATATTGGGTTTGGACTTCTGTCTATAAACCCCCATGTCGCAAAGATATCTATAAAAGAAACATATTTAATATGAGCATAATAGTTTTTAATAATTTACCAGAGAATTTAAGAATTTTGTCGGGAAATAGATTTAAGTGCCTGTTTACGAAATGGTTGATGGAGAAATGTTTTTACAGTGTCAAGGATTATGTAAATTTTAAGCAAATATGAAATCAAATACTTTAAATGATGATATTATATTGACCATAGTAATAATTTGTTTATAAATTAGTAATGTAAATAATAAAATAGAATTTGAATATACCTACGACATTTGTACGCCTGCTTGCATGCTGAATACAAGTGCAAAAATAATTATAACACCTTATAATACTGTATTCTAACAAATAAATTCTTTTGATTTGATTTGATCTAACTCACTCTAACATGCTCCTATGAATTTGCCGAAAACTAAAAGACTTTCAGCAAATCTAAAGACTTAAGTTAGTCAGCAGTTGTATTAAAAGTAAGGACCACCACACTAGTCACTAGCCCTATGTAAAAGAAACAAAATTCAATTGGTACTTAATTCATTTTACTCCTAATAAATACTTATGCAGAAGTGTAAAAGTTAGAGTAAAAGGCTAATTTTCTAGAACATTTTACCAGTCCCAAGGCATTTATAAACAAATTCTAAAAACTAACAGCTTTTATAAAACCAAAAATGATCAAAATTCCAAACATCAAATAAGAACAACCCAGATATTTTCCAACTGGATTAAATCGACGAAAATGACTAAAAAGTCGTATCAAAACCGGCCCGTAACGTACGTTAACCGTTGCTTAACAATTCCTACACGTAATATAAACTTAATACTGACCATAGTTCCTATTATTTCCACATAAGCTTCACCCAAAT
Source organism: Acleris emargana (assembly GCA_927399475.2). Lineage (NCBI taxonomy): Eukaryota > Metazoa > Arthropoda > Insecta > Lepidoptera > Tortricidae > Acleris > Acleris emargana. The sequence continues at coordinate 12,671,820 of OV656862.1, read as the reverse complement.
GATGGTCCATGATGTTGTACAAGTCGGTGTCAGTAGCGAGGCATATACGGCAAGCGAGGAGCTCGCCTGCCGTCTCAACCTTCATTGTCTCCATTATTTTAATATGTCAACTCATTTTAGACTTAAATATATTAAATTATTGTTATAAAACTAAGAAATAAGTTAAAATCGATAAGTAAACAAGGTGAACTGACGTGTAAAGTAGATTTGTTAGTTACGTTAATGTTCGTGTAATATTGTACACAAGATTCTAATAAATTTATGTCTCATTTCAGTTTAAATGAGGTCGGTTTTGGATTGTACTTTTGAAGTTTCGTCTGCTTATGAAATGTAGCGACATTAGCATCACTATAACTTTTTTATGTTGCCAGGGGAGTGAATACAATTTCTACTATTGTCACTGAGTATAAAGTTATGGGATAAAATAGGTCGTTGTTTGTTGAAGTGTAATTGGCAATAATAGTACATTATTGCCTAGGCAGTGAAGCAGGCAATTGCGGGCCGAGTATTGGTTTAAACGGACGAGCTTGCGGTTTAAGCCCGCAATTGCCGTTCCTGCCGAGGCATATACAGGGCGTCCCAAACTTATGGGACATGAAGGGGAAGTACCTTAAATATCGTAGATAGTGTATTTTGCTGAAAGAAGACTTTGTTATTTTTAAAAGTTGTTCGTTGTTCCTTTCTTTTAAAATACAATGTTACTTAAGCAGAGTTATTATTTTTTAGCTATTCTTTCGATTGGCATCATAAAAGTAGGATGTTTTTTTTTTGACATTTAAGTCGGTTCAATTCCCAGACGATGCAAGTAATTTTTAGAAAATCTATGAATGCAGAATTACTAACTTTTAAAAATAACATAGTCTTCTTTCAGCAAAATACACTATCTACGATATTTAAGGTACTTCCCCTTCATGTCCCATAAGTTTGGGACGTCCTGTATAGTGCTTTTCTCAAAAATCGCAAGAGATAATTCTGTTTTCAATTGCAAACCAACAAAATCTTCACATGAAAAAACTATTACTCTTTACCGCCTTTATGTGTATGACAAGGAGAAAAGCAAGCTTTTTCAGATACAGATAAAAAAGTTACGTTTCGAATAAAATATGGACTTGTGCCCTGATTTTATTATGGCCGTTTTCACCTTTTAAAAAGTTACAAGCTAGATAACAATGAAATTTGTATGCAACATTGCGGGCTTGTGAAGCGAGCACGCAATATATATTTTTTTTAATTTGGAAACTGTCTGTGAACTATTTACTTCGCGTCTCAGTATGGAGTTAGTAATGTCAACTTTTCCGGTCATTTTTGAGAATAACACATTTGCTGTAGAAAAGCTGTTACTTATTGAGATAGTTGCCGCAAGATTATTACCCTTCCATCTGTCACCACCACGTGAAAAAAGCTCCTATTTTACAGGCCAAGCTACACGAGATTCAATCACTTTCACTTTATATTTAGGTAGGTACCAATACTTAGAGTCTGACCAGTGAGTGGTGATACAAAAAAATGGCGGCAAAATTAAAATATCACTAGCTGGTAACACGAAATGCATAACGACTGGATAGGTACTCGTAATGTGACAGCTTGTTTCATAGGTATAATTGTTGCCATGTGAATAATTTGAAAAAAATGCTTGTGACACGACTGGTTGGTCAGACTCTAGTTAGCACAGTAGGTTTTTGGCCAAAATGTATTTCATGTTCTCCAAAGGACTATCAGTGTGGACAATTTATTTCACATACGTTCGGCCATTGTTGCTCGAAAGACAAATTGTCAAACATTGCCATACATTTTTATGTTTATTATTATAACGTTAGTGTCTAGTAAGATACAGATGTAGTAAATAAAATAAACATCGTATTTAGGCGATTACTCTACTAGTTATACTTACCAAAGAACCAGCCAGACCAGAAAAATAAACAAAACATCGCCATATTGCGGAAATATATGAACTATCATTTCTATTGCAATTCACGAAACACAGATAAGAAATGTATTAGTGGCGATCCCATTAGAGGTTTTTATATTTTTCTGGTCAGGCTTTAGTTAGGATTACTCAAATAAATGATGTTGAATATCGCTAGGCATATTTCGGGCTCGTCCAGAGCCCGGAACTCCACAGGAACCAGCGGCAGAATAAAAAAAAAATGTTTAAATATCTTTGTTTTTTTCTCTTTACCTATTTTTAAAAGAAGAATAAAAAGGAGAGAGAATATATTTTTTTTGTTAGTAAAATAAAACAGGAATCATTGAATTAAGTTTACTTTTATTTTTAAATGCTTTTCTAACCGTTTAAGATTAAATGCCAATCTGATGTACATATTGCTTATTAATATAAGAATATAAATACATTTGTTAACTATCAGATAACTAAATATCGAGAACAAATACAATAATTACTTATAAGTAACAACTACAAAAGGCGGTTTTCTTGCTAAAGGGCATCCATTTTATTATTGCACTAGGTTTATTTATTAACCAGGTAAACACTTAACTATCGAATGTACATTTTAGACATACTTAATAAGAACAAACGTTGACTAGCACGACACTATCATAAAATTAACCAAATACTATCTATAGGTACTTACGCAAAAGCGTTTCATATTTCAATTTCTTAAAGAACTAGGAATCGCCCGCAACTCCGTCTAGCTTTCTCAACTAACTTATCGATGGATACTAAAGCTGATGAATGCGATATTTTCTGAGCAAATACGATATTTATCCCTCCACGTGCGGCAGCTTGCGGCGCGTGCGCGAGATGCGCGGCGCGCGCGGCGGCGCGGGCAGCCGGAGGTGCACGGTGCGCACGTGCAGCTTCAGCGACGCCGCGTGCGCCAGCAGCTTGCCGCACAGCTCGCACTTCACCTGCGGCCGCTGCCCCAGGTGCACCTGCGGGGAGCACCATAATTCATCGCGCTACGGGCACTTCCCAGGCTATAAACTTTTAGAAATATTTATTTAGTAGATGTCAACTAATGTCCGCAAGATTAACGCGAAACAAATTGACAAATAAGATTAATTGTCAAGCATGAAGCATGTTAAACATGATAAAAAAAGATAAAAGATGTTTATTCAGTAAGTAGGCGGCACGGGCACTTTTACACGTCAAAAATCTACCAGCGCTTCACAAGAGACCACTGCTGAGAAGAAACGCCGCAAGAAACTCAACAGGCAGTCGTTTTTTTAAATATTGCTTATATAAAAAAAACTTAGCCTAGTTGTGCAAAATGTGGTTACAGAATTATCAAGAAGTTTTAAGACTTGTTGGTAATTCTTTAGCTCTGCCTACCCCACTTTGGGAATGAAGTCGTGAGTTTATGTATGTATGTAATAACAAACTTAACCTAGCATTATATAAAACAATGAGTCACATAAAACATAAAATAAATACATTCATGCGCAGTTGAGCAGGAAAATGTGTCAACTCAAAACTCACAAGAACTAATAAATAGTAATCTTAAGGAATCACAAAGAAACATGAAAGATATTTGTATGCCTTCGGGAATGGTACGTAACATTAAAATATAAGATCTGATTTACCTATACTCACACAATAAATTATTTTAATTCGATGGTTTTAAATCTACTGGAAACTGGAAACCACGAAAATAAATAATACTACTTGGGATTTTTGGACGGTTCTTTGATATTACAATTTTGAACGAATCGTAAGTACATACATACATACATACATACATACCTTCACGCCTTCATTCCCAGAGTGGGGTAGGCAGAGCTACAGAATTACCAACAACTCCAAAAACTTGTTGATAACTCTGTAACCACAATTTGCACAATTAGGCTAAGATGTTTAACAGCGCATTAGTGACAGGTTGCAAGCCCATCGCCTAACAGTACTACAAGCCCTTATTCCCTTAGTCGCCTTGTACGACATCCACGGGAAGACATGGAGCGGCACTATTCTACCCCGGCAACCATACGGGGAATCGTAAGTAGCTACAGTTTTTAATGCAAATAACAGGCCTGCAACTGTTTAAATTGAAATGTTTGCGTGACATAAAATGTGTTAATTCCTTAGGAAATAACGATATCAAAGTTTTATGCATACCAAGATAAATTACAGTAACACATCCATCATGAATCTTACTGTTTTACGACGCGCTTGAAATGAAACCTTAAGTTAGCAGCCCAGATACTGCCCTGTCTGCACATTGTACTGTACTCACCACCCGATGGTGCTTCTCCATGTTGTCCTTCTTGGCGAAGCGCAGCGCGCAGCCGGCGCCGGGGCAGGCGTGCGGGCGGTCGCCCGTGTGCGCGCGCAGGTGCACCGCCAGGATCGACAGCGACTGACGCAACCACACGGTCAGCCACGAGACAGAGGTCAAAGTTCGGAAGTTATGATAGCTCCATCCCTTTCTCTCGATATTGTCTCGAATGACGATTGACAGGGATGTAGCTAACGTACCTTGAACTTCGATTTTTAAAGTAGCACCCAGCTCTCTTTTACTCCACGTAGTTAAAAACTTAAATGTAGTTAGCAAATTAAGCCGCCGTTTTGGAAATACACTGGACCCGATTCTATAGTGGCCTCTGAACTTCCTAATTTTATTTAGGTGTCACTAAAACACTTTGCTATTCTATGAGCAGCTGTCATAATCAAATGACAGCGCCATGACAGCGCTAATTTGAATCTGACGCTTCTTATTTTAGGCGGTCTTATACATTGTCAGCTCGACATTCTGGAATAGCACTGGTTAAATCTACCGTCTAAACTAAGTCTTAAAATTAGAATATTTCATTTTACGCTATTTAAGCGATGTGCACGTAGAATCGGGTACAATGGTAAGTACAGTATGGCCGACACCTATTTTGTTTGACCAATTAAATACCTATGATAGTCCTAAAAGGTAAGAGAGACGGATTGTCGGACAAACGGAATAGATTTAATACTAGGGTCCCGTTAAGCCCTTCGGGTATGAAACCTTAAAAAACGACAAGATTTTTTAAATGTAGTAAGTAGTAACCCAATACTCACGGTGCATTTCTTCCCGCAAACCTCGCAGATAAAGCTTTTCCTCGCGCACAAGGCCAAAGGTTCGTTCCCGGCGTCACCACTCAGCTCAGGGTCCTGAGCCTTCATGTTCTTATTGCACTGAGAAGTAGCGGGTAATAAAATGTAAATCTTCAATATGGCATTTTGCACGCGAGACGTGCATACGGCCAGTGTGGCCGCTATGACACATCCAAGGTCGGATTTATATTCCCACAGAAAAAATGTAAACAAAGTTACGTCACTATCAAAGTGTACATTTCAGGGGATCTCAAAGTTTGGACAAGCAAGAATTATTTATTATCATTTCGATCGAACCGTGATATAAAAATGAATTCGAGAAATAATTGAAATTAAAATCGCACAAATGAGTCACTGGAAAGCGATTACGACACGGGAGCACGAATTGTGAAGCGAAGCGAGGGGTGACGTCTCACAGTCCCACATAAATCAAGCGGCCCTCAACTTGCTGACTCAGGTGTATCGAGTCAATGATACCAGTGCAATAAATAAATTATGAATACAAAATATTTTTTCTCATTTTAAAGTAATACAAAATAGAGTTTATATCAAAATCAAAGTTTGCCATCAACAAATTGAATTCAATGTTGATTACAACATTTTTTTTTTTTTATAAAAAATCAATTACTTAAAAATATTTTGAATACTGCAAATGTTTTTCGTTAACGGCAACACCTTTGTTTACATTTTTTCTGTGGAAATAAAAATCAGACCTTATTATTTGCTCTCAAACGTATGCCAGCTTCCCTTGCCGATACGGCCATACTAACAGTTGCACGTTCTCAAGTGCTAGACGTGTAACGCTAGCGTCCACATAACCCCAGCGTACCTTTTTGATCTGGTGTAGTTTGAGCCCGGGCACCCCCTTGAACTGCTCCCCGCAGCGCCCGCAGGTGCCCCCCGCGGCCCCCCCCTCCGGCGCGTGGTTCATGCGGACGTGCGTGTAGAATGTCGACTTCTTCCTGTGTTAGACATAACAAGAGACGTCGAAGTTCAAATGTGCTACTAACATTTTACATGTTACATGTTATATCTTTCATATTCTATGCTAGGAAATTATTCTGAAATAAAATAAATATTTTAATTTAATTATTGCCGTGTGGTTGCCGGCTTTGCCGTGTGGATGCCGGCTTAGAATTGTGCCACTCCATGTCTTCCCGTGGAAGTCGTAAGAGGCGACTAAGGGAATAAAGGCTTGTAGTACTGTTAGGCGATGGGCTTGCAACCTGTCACTAATATACACTGTTAAACATCTTAGCCTAATTGTGCAAATTGTGGTTACAGAGTTATCAACAAGTTTTTAGAGTTGTTGGTAATTCTGTAGCTCTGCCTACCCCACTCTGGGAATGAAGGCGTGAAGGTATGTATGTATGTATGTAATTACATAATTTAAATGCGGGTTTTTATGCCATTAGGCCATTACGTACCATGTATGCCGCAATTACGACACATACGCAGTTTGATGATAAATGGGCACATTTATATAAACCAAAAAATTAAATATCATATACAGGGTGTCCCGTAAGTACCACGTCAAACTTAAGGGGGAGGTAGGTGAGCAAGCCACCTACCTAACATGGAAAAATCGCCTTAGTAAAAGTCGCACGGTTTTCGAGATATTTGAATTTTTCTGATTTTTAGAAAAATGTACACCTGCACTGAGTTTTTGATCTGTGATTGAAACTTAATTAATTAATTTGAGCTTAAAATCTTTAAATTTCGGTAACTTCGTTCGACTGGTGTGTGGTTAAATTTAATTACTTACTTTTGTGATTTAATCCACAGTCACAATTGTCACAAAGGCCAAATCGTTAAGCAAATCAGAGTCCGAAATACGAGCAAAAACAGTTAGTCCGAAAAACATCAAACATAAACGACAAATCACAAAAGTAAGTAATTAGATTTAACCACACACAGCGAATAAACAGTAAGATTGGGTTCAAATGTGACAATAAACAAATAAATGAGGAACAAAATTATTTTTAAATTTCGAACGAAGTTCGAAGAGTTTTAGGACAGTTTTTTTTTTAAATAAAGAGTTTGGCATTATGCAGGTTGTAAGCCCAAATCGAATAATTATCTACTTGGAATATCGCAGATTAAAAGTTTTATAACTTTTTTTTTATAAATTAAGCGAAATTTAAAGATTTTAATTTGTTCGATTAGTTTTGCATTGCTGCTGAATGAAACTAGAATGGAATTCTGATACAGCTCGCGTCGCAAGTAAGCTTGGGTGGCAGTACTGGCTTAACGTGAATTGCGGTGTATTTTACGCTTTTCTTTAAAAAAAAAAATTATTTGTGTTTTGATGATAAAGTATTTATCATTTTTAAATGCCCATTAAACGAGCATGTTTTTAATCTAATTGGCTAACCAGTGGTCATGTATTTTTTTTCCAACAGGAGGGGCTAAAGTTTTACCAAAATAAAACGGAAGAGGCAAATTTTAAATTTAATTTAAAATATAAAAAAAACTACAATAGTTACTTTTCAATGGTTTTTACCATTTGATAACACAACTATTTAAGATTGATTTGCAATAAAATAAAAATTAAAAAATAATAAATTCCGAATACCACAGATCAAAAACTCAGTGCGGGTGTACATTTTTCTAAAAATCAGAAAATATCAAATATCTCGAAAACGGTGCGACTTTTACTAAGGCGATTTTTCCATGTTAGGTAGGTGGCTTGCTCACCTACCTCCCCCTTAAGTTTGACGTGGTACTTACGGGACACCCTGTATAGTAACAAAAAAAACTCTAGGTGTTCACGCCTAGTGGCGACACCTACCGGATACAGCGCCAAAGCTTCCCCCACCCCCTCTACATGACGAAATAATCGACTTCACTTAATTTGACACCCTGAAAGCCACCGAATCCTGCACACTCGGTATGTAAGAAAAAACGCGAAACGAAGGTATTTTTGCCAAAATATAGTACATTACTGCACAGACCAGGAAGTAGGCCGTTGCGGGACGAGTAGAGTTAGCGTGGCCGAGACGCAGTCGAGGCCACGCTATATACGAGTCCAGCAACCGCCCTTCCTGGTCGAGGCTTGTATAGTGCTTTTCTCTAACAATGCGAGGAAATTAAACAAAATTTCAGTTTTGATATAATATGTATTCAAATGTATTAAAAAAATGAAGTCAAATACGATGTGATAATATGACGAAGGCAAATGGCAGTAAGTACTTAACCGACTATGCTTCTTCTTTACACTCTGGTGGTGTGCCGATAAACACATCTTCATCACTGGAACTTTACTTTTATATTTTCGCGAAACAAAAATAATACGTACTGTACTTAAACTTCCCTAAGAAAAAAGTATTCCCGCCTTAATTTTATTAATTCTAAACGCAGAATGTTTTAAAAAAAGTAAAACTATTTGACACTTTGGTAAATACGCTGTAAACGCGATAAACGGCGTTTACCTTTTTAGTCTATGACATTTAAAAAGTAAATAAACATGGAAGAATTTTGAATTGTACGAGTGTTTGGCTGTTTGGAGTTAGTTATCATAGTCCAAATATGGTTTTAAAAAGTAAAAAACCGGGTACGTTATGAAATTTGTATACATTTTCGCGGCCGCTGCCGCTGGTAAATAATAACTTTTTTTTTTAATTTTGCCTGGGCCTGGAACTCGGAACTTCGCGGGCTGATTTTACAACAGTAAGGTTAACATTTCCGAGCATGTCGGAGAAAAATTGTTTTTCTCAAACATGCTCGGAAAAAAACGGTTTTCCGATTGAAACACAAGGACGGAAAGAGCCTCATTTTACTCCTAGGAGTAAAAAAACCATATGAAAACACTTTCCGTCCATGTCCATATATTTCTTAAAAATGCTGTCAATTTGCATACAAAATCCAAAGGACCAAGACAAAAATTCCAAACAGCCAAGGTAACTGCTCGCTTTTTTAGCACAGTGCGTGTGTTTCTTTTTGAATTTGCATTCCAATGTCTATGGTTAGTATTTAAAAACAATTGACAGTCGGTAACATACATTCGTTCATTCTGTGAAACCGAATATTAAACTATTTGTTGTGTGAAATACTTACTATAAAAAATGAGCTCAAGCGACGAAATAGGTACCACACCGCCTATATTAAAATCTGAAGCTGCCTCGGTTAGGCAAAACCTGCTTCCCGCTAAATCTAAGGAAATTAAATTACTTGCTTTTTAGAAATGTATTTGTATTATTTCCTCACATGTTTGAGAAAAGCATTATGTATGCCTCGGCGGAAACGAGGATTTCCTGACTCGTATTTTAGCAGGCCTCGCTGTTGCTCGGCCTGCTAACCACCTCGTCAGGAAAACCCTTACTTTCCGCGCCTAGGCAACAATGTACTATTATTGTAATACTTACTTAAAGACACGCCCGCAGTGCTTGCACTCCCACGTCTTGCCGGCGTGGAACTCCGCGTGTAACAGCGCCTCATGCCTGTTCCAAAATTTAAACATACAACTAATAGCTATTTATGTGTAACTAAAGGACACCCGCGGCTTCGTTCGCGTAGAAATAGTTTCCCGCTAGTCTTTCTTTCCATACGGTTAACGCCCGCCTTCCACTGCGAGTGGAGCGGGTCCCGCGCGGACTCTGTTTAGCTTACAACGGTGACTTTAAGATATTTGCTCGCGGTGGTCACGCAGGCCACCTGATGGTAAGCGGAAACTGTGACCCATAGACATTCGCATTCACAAGACTGCAAATGCGTTGCCAACCCTGAGGACTAAGATGGAATGCCTCTATGCTAGTCATTTCACGGGCTGTGTTATCCCCAAACCGGAACACAACAATGCGAACACTGCTGCTTGGCGGTAGGTTAATGGATAAGATGGTGGTACCAACCCGGACGGACCCTGCACAAGGTCCTCCCACAAGTACTTGTCACCGTTGTACAGTAAGCTAAACCGAGTCCGTACGGGGCCCGCAATGTAAGGCGGGCATTAGGTTACGTAGATTTCTAAAATCGTTTCTTAGCGTAGGCATGCATTTCTTCCCAAGTCCCTAGGTTGAGTGCGTTAGGTTGTGCTTTAGCTATCTGTCAGTCAGGCTAGAAAGAGTTCAATATGTTTGGATATGTAGTATATTGTAACATCAGCGGCCTGTTTTATAAAGCTACAAATTACAATTTACAGGTTACAAGTTTCCATTTGACACAATCTCGACCTATGACGACCAGCCATTTGAGCAGTGTTGCCAGTTTACTTTTAAAATAATTACTTGTAGTTTTATAAATCTTGCCCCAGTGAGACTGAAAAATAGGGTACATAATGGCTCAATAAAAAATTGTAATCTGTGTATAGGGGCAATTCACGTTAAGCGGGCAGCGAAAAAAATTTCAGTTTCTAGATTTTGTTTATAATTGGGTTAATTGGACTTTTATGTGAACAGAAAAAATGTACATCTTTTTTTTTTTTTTTTACTCGCTTAGTTACCAATTTATAAGACGTCAAAATATTGTCAAAATGTGAGGAACGGATTTTTCGAAAGTTATTAATGCAGATAATCAAATGGATTTAATAATTAATAAATAGTGTTTATGTGAGTATAGTAATTGTTTTTCTTATAAAGTGATGAATTTTTAAATTTTATTTTTGTTTTCATATCGTAAACTTGAAGTTAGTATCAAAAATCAGTTTTCTCAAACATGCTCGGAAAAAACGGTTTTCCGATTGAAACACAAGGACGGAAAGAGCCTCATTTTACTCCTAGGAGTAAAAAAACTATATGAAAACACTTTCCGTCCATGTCCATATATTTCTTAAAAATGCTGTCAATTTGTATACAAAATCAAAAGGACCAAGACAAAAATTCCAAACAGCCAAGGTAACTGCTCGCTTTTTTAGCACAGTGCGTGTGTTTCTTTTTGAATTTGCATTCCAATGTCTATGGTTAGTATTTAAAAACAATTGACAGTCGGTAACATTCGTTCATTCTGCATAATATAATTGTGAAACCGAATATTAATGTATTTGTATTATTTCCTCACATTTTTGAGAAAAGCATTATGTATGCCTCGGCGGAAACGAGGATTTCCTGACTCGTATTTTAGCAGGCCTCGCTGTTGCTCGGCCTGCTAACCACCTCATCAGGAAAACCCTTACTTTCCGCGCCTAGGCAACAATGTACTATTTTTTCTAACTTCGCATTTTTTTATTTTTTTTATTTTTACTTGAAAATGTAACTTGTAGTCGACCAATATAATATAAAAAAATATATAATGGTATCTCGAATTGTTTAGAAGATAGGTGACCTAAAGTATGGAGGTGCCGCACGGCGCGCTGTACTGGGCGGTTCGGTTCCTTAGTAGTGCAGTCTTTGTCGCTACTCACGGTTTCCTATTATAAATAATGGAAAATGGTTAAATAAAATAATTAAAAGCAAAATTTAATTTATTTGACTACATTTTAAATTGTTCATGTAATTTATTATTATTATTCAAGTATTAATCAATGAAATATATTTTAATTTTTAGGTTAATTAAAACAAAGAAGTTTTAGCTAACTCAATCATTTATTTTGTAATAGGTGTCGTTCATTTTGTAATTTTTACTACTTTACAGTTTGGGATAAAGCTTGTGCGTTTTACAATTATGCCTTCAGACGTTGGCAGAAACGCGTGATATTTTTTAGTCCCTGGGATGGTGACAGCTTTCTCAAATCTCGGTTGCAAAAAAATTCTCTGTCGGTCTATTTCTTCTTTGGAGCCATAATAAACTGTAGTTTCCGTTAATGCCGTTTTCGCCCAGTTATATAAACGAAGAGGGGTAGTTATCGCCCTATTTGCAGGCAATTGAAGGCTTGCACGGGTTGCCAGCCTTTTCAGGTTTCCGCCAAGACCATCGCATGGCCCCTTTCCGTGTGAGGTTGCATGGAAATGAATTTCGGCTGCAATGCCAAAATCTTCTTTATAATTATTAATCACTACATAGTATAAAACAAAGTCGCTTGCGCTGTCTGTCCCTATGTATGCTTAAATCTTTAAAACTACGCAACGGATTTTGATGCGGTTTTTTTTAATAGATAGAGTGTTTCTTAAGGAAGGTTAACATGTATAACACATTCCACGCGGGCGAAGCCGCGGGCGGGTCGCTAGTTATATATATTTGCAAAATTAAATCGATTTTTAAAATGTTGTGAGGCTCCATCTGTACTATATATCATTTTTGTTGCTGCAATACCTTTATCTGAGAGATGTTTGTGTAACAATTTCTGAAAAGCGTAGAATGAAGCTGTGTCGTGTTTTAAATCGTCCGATATCATGACTATGCTTCCATGACTTACTTCACTTCCATCATTGTAGTAAAATACTGACGTTAGTAGTGAAGCTTGGTCGTTGTTCCAATGAAAAGATTGTGCGGAGTCTTGTACTACAAAGCTATAATTCTCAGCAAAATCGCACTGAACCAAAACTTCACCTTCAGCAATCGTCTCTTTTAGCCTTTTGAAGTAAAGCGCTTGTTGTTCAGAGATATAGGCATGCGGCTTCAAGATATCCAAAGCATTACAAAAGCTGTCAACAAAATCATCTGCCGAAAGCACTTGGGTGACAATTGAAAAGCGATCTGTACCTATCCATTGCTCATATTGCACGTTCGTGATTTGGTTGTCATCAAAAACTGTTTTTAAATGATCACGAATCGCATCTAATCCAGGGCAAAGACTACAGCGTTCACTTGGAAATGATCTTGATGTCATCAAATGACAACTTGATGTCGGATTAGGGCACATCATCATTCGTAGGCACTCCTTATAAGACGAAAGGTGCATATTGGTTTCTGCAGTAAGAAAATCAATGTTTCCTCCAGGCAACATTAATTTAACATTCTGGTGATATGTACATACACAAACAAGGTGTGTACCAGAATCTCCAGCAAGGATACATTGCTTTGGTCTCAATGTAAAAAACTTGGTTAAGCCTACTTTAATATCGGGATATTCAGTTTTGAATTTCTGGTACAACTCATCAATATTGCACATTAAAAGTTGTTTTTGTAAATGTGTTCTTTTGCCATCGTTTAATTTCACGGATATAAAATCTTTCTTACCAGGCATAACTCGACCAATATCTTCTCGAAGATAAAACGCTCTCACTAAATTTTCGGTTTCCACTGGTAACTTACGGCCGCTACGAGGATTGGGCGATGACAAAATGCCAAACTCATCGACTAGTTGTTTTGCTTTTTTCGCTTGTCGTCGCGATGTCCCAAATTCTTCAGCGAGCTTATTTTCGCTCCATGACTTTGGTGCAATGGTAAGTATTAAAGTTTTTATAGAAGTAGATGTGCTCGGCTCATTAAACTTCTCCTTTAACTGGCTTAGAATTTCTTGGTCCACTACTGCGGTGTCTGTCTGTGTCGATGTCGATAGTTTTATATTTATCGTCTACGGGAACAAACGATTCCACTTGAAAATTTTGCGAATATTCACTCGATGCTTGGCTGCTTTGCGACTGCACTAGATCAAAATTGGCTTCTGGAGGTATTTCTTTCGAAAGACGTATCCTGCAGGACGTACACACGTAAACAAAAGATGAAACATCCCACTTCTCCGCTAAACTTTTTGAAATTTGTCTAACATTTTTAGACTTCGGATGAGACGGCAACTTAAAAGGATTATAGCATCGATTACCGTAGTAATTCATCGTAGTACTATTAATTACGCAATTTAGTTTAATATAAAACACGGAGCGCGTGTGTACGCGTAGCGGACTAGAGACAACTAAATAAATAACGGAATTAACGGACAAATCGAATGACGCATGCAAGCGTCGCTATCTATCTCTTTCTAGCACCTAACGCGGATTTCGCAGGGACTGATACTTTTATGGTAGATAAGAAATAGCGCTGATTTTAAGGCATAAACTGTAACAATAACTTTTTCTTTAGTACCTATGTTTTAATTTTAAAACCCAAAATTATACGTATTTTTTTTAATGAAATACGAATGAAATATAACAGTCAAATATCTATGTTGCAATATTTCCTTGCCTTGATAAAAAAAAGATAAAAGATTTTTATTCAGTAAGTAGGCCGCACGGGCACTTTTACACGTCAAGAAAAGAAAACAAGAATAACGGCAATGCTAAGAAAATCGCCCAGTACAGCGCGCCGTGCGGCACCTCCATACTTTAGGTCACCTATCTTCTAAACAATTCAAGATACCATTATATATTTTTTTATATTATATTGGTCGACTACAAGTTACATTTTCAAGTAAAAATAAAAAAAAATAAAAAAATGCGAAGTTAGAAAAAAACTGATTTTTGATACTAACTTCAAGTTTACGATATGAAAACAAAAAAAATAATTAAAAATTCATCACTTTATAAGAAAAACAATTACTATACTCACATACACACTATTCATTAATTATTAAATCCATTTGATTATCTGCATTAATAACTTTCGAAAAATCCATTCCTCACATTTTGACAATATTTTGACGTCTTATAAATTGGTAACTAAGCGAGTAAAAAAAAAAAAAAAGATGTTCCTTTTTTTCTGTTCACATAAAAGTCCAATTAACCCAATTATAAACAAAATCAAGAAACTGAATTTTTTTTCGCTGCCCGCTTAACGTGAATTGCCCCTATATTGTTATACTTTCGGACGGAGTACTGTTATATTTTTTTATTGTAATTTTTATTTCAATTAATTTTTTTGTTATTTTTTTAATTCAAATCAAAGCGCAAGTAATGTACTGTTCTGTGTTTTGTTTTTTTGGTGTTCAATAAAGAGTATTTGTATTGTATTGTATTGTGTTTTTGACTGAAACGATTTTTATTCCAGGGTATTTGCTAGCTTCAATAGTTAAAAAAAATCTGAAATAAAATCCATTTCAGTAATAACACTGAATGACATACTTGTTGTGATGGTTGTGAATAACAAATTCAAATTATTTATTTGTAAATACAGGGTGTAAGGGACGGCTCACCGAAAACTGAAACCATAGCTTCAGACCATTGTACTGAACTGAAATCCAGTGGAATTTTTCCCGGGAAAACGAAAATTACCTCGTTTTTTTTCGTGAAAATGCCGTTTTTACAGTTTTTTTTTTACATAATAAGCTTCAGTATGTCATAATATGTTGTCCTAGATCGGTTTATATGCAAAAACATGAAAAAAAAAACGAGGAGATTTTCGTTTTCCCGGGAAAATTTCTACTGAATTTCAGTTCAGTACAATGGTCTGAAGCTATGGTTTCAGTTTTCGGTGAGCCGTCCCTTACACCCTGTATAGACAATACTCTTACCTACGGTGTTACATAGCTATAAGTAACACTATATTTTGCAGCACAACACCAAAAATAATTATATGAAACAATGCGCTCCCGAAAAAAATAACAGTCTTCACTTCAGTTTCTCCCATTCTCCTCACATTTCTACCATTTCCCCAGATTTCTACCACTTTCCTCACCTGCCCTTAATGACTCTCCGGCACTGCTTGCAGATGTACTTGAGCTGGTGGTTCTCGATGAGATGCGTGCGCAGGTTATTGGGCCAACGGAAGCGACAGCCGCAGAGCGGGCACTCGTTCGGGCCGGACAACGTCTGGATAAATGTACTAGTCATTTGAGAAACGTAAAAGTTTTGAATATTTAGGTCCATCTGTGATAATCCGTGCATCTCATATACACGTATTACAATTGATGAAGTTTCATAAATACTACATTAATAGGAATGTTTTGACATTCATTCTTGTAATTGATGCAATCATATAGTAGCCATTGAAAATACCAAATACGACTGCCACGGGGATCATCGTACACATAACTAATTTTATTAATAGGCCACTATGTTCTTCATACATACATACATACATAAACTCACGCCTTCATTCCCAGAGTGGGGTAGGCAGAGCTAAAGAATTACCAACAAGTCTTAAAACTTCTTGATAATTCTGTAACCACATTTTGCACAAGTAGGCTAAGATGTTTCCCAGAGTATTAGTGACAGGTGGCAAGCCCATCGCCTAACAGTACTGCAAGCCTTTATTCCCTTAGTCGCCTCTTACGACATCCACGGAAAGACATGGAGTGGTACTATTCTAACCCGGCAACCACACGGGGCCCCGGCAACCACACGAAAACCATTAGTATCTTTACATCACTTTAACATCTGTACATTCACTGAACAATAGGTTTGTAAAGTAGGTGGTCAGAATCAGGACCTAGTATATAAAATATTTAGTATATTTCGTATTACAATATTTTGCCAATAAAAATATGCAATCCCAATTAAAACGCAAGTGTAATCCTTAAGAAAACGCAAATGTCGCAAAAGTTACTACCCGACTGCGGCAAAGCCCAAAAAGACGGTTATGTGTTTGACCAGTATATATATTCGACTCTATGTTCTAACTACTAAACGGCTAAACAGATTTTAATAAATTATCCGTGGTTAGACTCGTCTTAACCACTGGAAGGTCATAGGCTATATTAAAATTATTTAAAAGTGAAATTGGCGAAATAAAAAATACATACATGATAAGTAACATTACTTTGACGACATTATCCAAGCTTGCTTTTTGTTATACTTATTTTAAATACTTACTGGATCATGAACCTTCAAATGATTCTCGTACGTGAACACGGACAGGAACCCTTTGTAACATTTCTCACACCGCACCAGCGCGTTCAGATAGCTATCCGTATGCCTTCTCGCTTCCATCTCGATTCTCTGCTCCTCTTCTGACAATCGTATCACTTGTATATTATATTTCTCCTCAAATTTAACATAATCTTCATCACACATGAAATATCTCTTGAAACCTTTTCTCTTTCTTACCGGCGTCTTTTTTTTAACCACCCATTCCACCTCAGGCTTAGCTTTAACCTTAATCACCTTTCTCTCTTTCTTTTTCCTTTTCACCTGTTTTTTTAAACCCATTTCTACTATTTTCAATTGAGCCTTATCCGTTTCTACTATTTTTACTTCCGCAATATTCGTTTCTACCATTTTATTTCTACTATTTTCTTCTACGTCACTTTTGACGTCTGTGTCGTGGTCGCTGTCAAACGCTGGGGAGTGACAGCTGTCATTGAAATCGGGGTAGTTTTCTATTATTTTTGCTTGAGGGTAGATACTGATAACGTTGGTTTTGTTGTCGGGGGGTCGCGGGGCAGCGCGGTCCATCGCGCGGATGTAATCTGTAGTGATCTGAAAAATAAAAGAATGCATTTTCAAAAAACAATAAAAAAAATACGGAAAATAAAAGCCGTATACATCTTCCCAGGTGAATTTTCGCTTCGAGCCCTAATCTTACAAACAAAGGCCATTGTCTCTATTATCCCAAAGCCGCTAGCTACGGTATCGTGATAGCAAGGTTCAAATTTAATGTCACTGATATTCTAGATATTACGGTTTGGTCATAGACATGAGTGCCGTATTGCCTCGGGGTGGTCTATCGTCCTATACTACCAGTGACATTAAATTTGAACCTTAATGCTATGACGGTACCGTTGGTTTTTCAATATGAATGTTGTAGTGGCACGTGCTAACTCGGTAGCTAGCGGCTTTGGGATAATAGAGACAATAGCCTTTGTTTGAGAGATTAGGGCTCGAAGCAAAAATTCACCTGGGAAGATGTATACGGTAATTGCTAAATTAAAATCGACACTTCAAAAGCCACACATTGTAGATAACTATAGTTATATATATAAAGACTTACAAGTTCATACGCATCAAAGACTCAGGAATGAATACTCATCACACACACATTCAATCAATCAATGAAATATTTATTGCATAAAAGCACAGCTAGACAGTGGAAAAAATCACAGATAATGTATTTCTGTTGTCGCTATGACAACAAATACTAAAAACAGAATAAAATAAATACTTGAGTAGGGCTCCCATACAACAAACGTCATTTTTTATAGATAGTACGACTCGCACATGGCCTGTTTTTAGTATAAACCTGATAGAAAGGCGCACTTTGTATTTCCGATGGTAGCCTTATAATTACACCCCGTTATCAATTGCTCAGTTTGGGGGCAAACGTCACAATAGGATAGTCTGGGGACTAAATGGAACGGTGTTCATTAACACGATATACATATATACCTTCACGCCTGTGATCCCAGAATGGGGTAGGCAGAGCTACAGAATTACCGACAACTTTAAAAACTTGTTGATGATTCAGTAACCACATTTTGCACAAATAGGCTAAGCAGTTTACCAGCGCATTAGTGACAGGTTGCAAGCCCATCGCCTAAGAGTACTACAAGCCTTTATTCCCTTAGTCGCCTCTTCCGACATCCACGGGAAGACATGGAGTGGCACTATTCTAACCCGGCAACCACACGGGTAACACGATATAAATTAAACTATAATAATACATACATACATACCTTCACGCCTTCATCCCCAGAGTGGGGTAGGCAGAGCTACAGAATTACCAACAACTCTAAAAACTTGTTGATAACTCTGTAACCACAATTTGCACTATAATAATAAATTACTTACAAGTCAATTGTCAATAGATTAATTTATCAGTGATTAAACCCGTTATCTAACGCTGTTTGGGGGCAAGTGATGGGACAGTTTCCATAATCTGAATCGATAAAAAATGAAGTTGATTTACTCACTCAATAACATATCAAAACATCCGATTCATACTTAACAGAGCTCTGCTATAGTATTTTTTTAAATTATTATGAAATGAATGATTTTTTATTATTATTTATTTTGACCGTGTGGTTGCCGGGTTAGAATAGTGCCACTCCATGTCTTCCCGTGGATGTCGTAAGAGGCGACTAAGGGAATAAAGGCTTGTAGTACTGTTAGGCAAATTATCAACAAGTCTTTACAGTTGTAGGTAATTCTGTAGCTCTGCCTACCCATCTCAGGGAACGAAGGCGTGAGTTATGTATTTATTATGACCGTTCCATTTAGCCTATGTCCAGCAGTGGACGTCTTTCGGCTGACATGACGATGACGATTTAGTCCCCAGACTACCCTACTGTCACGTTGGCCCCCAAACTGAGCAATTGATAACGGGGTCTACTTATAATGCATGACCGTCATGTTACGTATCGCGAGGTAGAGGCGACTGTCTGTCTGTCTCTGGATATGGCGAAGATTAATAAGACATTACATAAACAGTTAAACTTAAAAAAAATATATCGCGTCAATCCTGCTGAACTCAACTAAGTATAAACAAATAAATGTTTTAAAAAACAAAAAAAACGCCTTTGTAAACGCAAAAAAATAACTTGTTTTAGAATTACCTATTACTTAACTGCTATTTTCAAAGAAGTAATTTTTTGCTTGTTTGAAAGCAGTTTTTTTATTTTTCAAAACATAGATTTTATTTTATACTTTTTAGTGATCATAATAAATTATATGAAACTTTAAGACATTTCAAGCTCGCCATAAGCAACGCCGCGGGGAAGTCATAGTCATATTTAAACAATTTACATACATACATACATTAAATCACGCCTGTTTCCCAGAGGGGTAGGCAGAGACCACTTCTTTCCACTTGGTACGATCTTGACAAATTTAATGTCCTCGTTATAGTCGCTCAGCTATCTCAATCGAGATATCTTATCGCCACCCTTGAAATAGGTACCGTTGAGGAGTTCCGGTGGCCAGCTGTGGTTTTCATCATCAGTTCCACTTCACCAAAAGTATACCAAAATTTGTTGTATATCAAAACCTTATCCAGATTGTAAAAAATACTTTTCTGAAAACTACATCAAAATCCAGTCAAACGCGAGATAATCATACATACATACAGTTCAAACTAAGAACCTCTTTTTTTCTTTTTTAAGTCGGTTATAAATAGGCTCGTGTCGAAAAGTGCACGTTTTTTTTTTTTTAAATATAACCGCGGTGATTCGGAAGCTGTTTATAATAATAACTATAATTACTTACACCGGTGACGAATCCTGGATCTATGCGTATGGTCCGGAAACAAAACAACATTCAACAGAGTGGTAAAAACTAAATGAACCGACCCCTAAGACACTTACTCGTGCAAAAAGCACCTTGAAGCAAATGGTGGTCTACTTTTGAGGGTTCCGTAGTCAAACTAGGACCCCTTATAGTTTCGCCATGTCCGTCCGTCCGTCCGTCCGCAGCCGAGCTCAGAGACTCTTAGTACTAGAAAGCTGTAATTTGATATGAGTCACGCAAAATAGTGGTAAAATAAAAACTGTTTTTTTTTTAGTCTACTTCCCCTTCACGTAACGTGCGGATGTTTTTTTTTCTCGTCTACCCCATAGTGTGGAGGGTCGTTGGATAGGTCTTTCAAAAATATTGCGGGTTTGTGAAAACAATTAAAGGATCCGTTTATGAAATACTAAGCTTTAAAACACCAATTTTTGTTAGAGTCAAACAAAGGCCATTGTCTCTATTATCCCAAAGCCGCTAGCTACCGTGTTAGCACGTGCCACTACAACATTCATATTGAAAAACAAACGGTATTGTCATAGCATTAAGGTTCAAATTTAATGTCACTGATATTATAGATATTACGTTTTGGTAGTATAGGACGATAGAACACCCCGAGGCAATACGGCGCTCAAGTCTGGTGGCACACGACCATTTCCTTGTAGGAAGCATTTGAAGAAATGCGTACAAACAACCAGCGACACAGAATTATTCTTCACGATGAGAATGCCAGCTGTTCTATATCACACGAAACGACTCCATTTTTGGAAGGTCAAAATAACGAGTCATCCAGCGTATAGCCCTGATTTGGCACCCAATGATTTTAATTTATTTCCAAATGTAAAGAATCAATTGCGCGGCCAGTGATTTTCGGCCCGTGAGGATGCTGACGACGCGTTCAAACCGTTTTTGGGATACCTCAGAGTGGAAAGTGCTTTAAAAATTGGTGATACTGCGAAACCGCGTAAGTAACAAATTTATGATAGAGCAAAATAAACCTTATTATGCTATTGAAAAGGTTCATTTTGCTCCTTATTAAAAATGTTACTTACGCGGTTTTGTAGTTTCACCGACGATATGCAAAAGTATTTCGAAACAATAAAACCATATTTAGTCATATACGTCCGTTTATTTGTCTATACTGGTTAACATAGGTAGTAGCAGCCCTCGTCATTCATTTAAATTTACAGTTCCATAATGAATCTTAAATTCATGTATAATGTAACCTGGGCTTACCCTAGAGTTAACGTGCAAGCGAGCTTTAATGAAAACGTCAAAACTAAAAAAAACTAGAACACGTAACAAATAAATACAAATATAAATAAATACAAGATATATAAGAATTATACATAAATACATAAATGTGAATACAGCCACATCAGGGAAATAATTAAAACGACAGCCACACGAAAGTTCCTTTTTTTAGAAGTAGCGAGTGCAATGAACCGAGACAATACAACTACGACTGCGATGAGAGGTGCTCATAAAGAAGTTTCTTAAAGATCGGCAAAGATTTAGCCCGCCGCAACTCCACAGGGAGCGAGTGCCACAGTCGGAAAGCCTGAAATGCAAAGGAATTGTTGTAGAATTTACTTGAAGAGAAGGGTACAGTTAAAATTCAGTTTTGGGACCAACAAACCGACATAAACAAGTTAAAACACTCCTTGAGGTAACGGGGGTTTGCATGATACGGATGAACAGAACAAGGCAGAGAAGATTAAGAATATGAAAGTAATGGCGAAAACGATTTGGTCATATTTGCGTAAACCAAATATGAACCAAATGCATAGTCTAGATGGGAGAAGGAATGACTGAGCAAGCGCAATTCTAGTCACGAGAGGGAGAAAGTTACGAAGCTACCAAAGAGACCGCACTGGCATAAACATCTTCCTGCTAACCTCGTTAACTTGAGGAATCGACGACAATGTATGGTCCATAATGACACCCTGGGTTTTTATTCGATGCGATAAAGAAATGAGGACCCCATCAAATAAACAGATGTGAGACTTGCAAAGTTAACTCCAGATAAATTTTTTGTTATATTACTACAAATATTTTTTCGAAAATTTTGCGCTACCTTTCCATGCCCCTTCTTTAGATCATTCCAATGTGGAAGGCTAACAATACTCACACAATGTTGCAGTAGCGCCTCAGAAAGAATCTCGTGGGTCTGCTTCGCCTGGGCTCGTAGAGCAGCGCTCTGCTCGAGCTTAGTGTGGCACTCGACACATACATGCTGCGGCAACCCATCTTGTGGTGACACCTAGAATAGGGAACAAAAAATGTGTGAAAAATTATCCACAGAGCACTACCAATTATCCATTGGAACCTCATATTTCACTTCCCATTTCCTGACACGCAATAGTTTTTTTTAAAATGAATAACTTTTAAAACGGGAGAAGGTTCTGTCATTAAAATAAATAGTAGTTAGTGTGGAAATCTTTTATTGTTACCAACTGGAAATTGAAACAGGTAAGGTTTCATGACCTGTGTGTGGGTCTAGCCATTGGTAAACCTGTACTACATACACCCAATGAGTATTTTCAGTTTTTAAATCATGAAAAATCATGATAAAACACTGCTGAAATATTTACAACATTGTTCAAATACCACAATACATTAAGTATTACAACGTAAAAAGGTTTACCTCGTTATATATAAATGAAACTCATATTTATTTACATGAAACATAGCGTGATTCAAGCTAATAATCACAAAATAAACATAATACAAAATGTACGCACGGAAGTTCCCAAGATATCGGAGAACGTAATATCTAGTCCTTCGTCATATATTCCGAGTAGCTTTGTGTCAGTCGCTAGACAAATGCGGCACGCTAACAGCTCTACTCCTCCGAATTCTAACTTTATTGCGGACATTTTAGTTAATTTAGCATAGCTTTAAGTAATAAATAGAGTACTATGAGATCGCTAAACAACTCTACCTAAACTATCTGACAGCTAATTCGCACATTTGACAGGTACAATTTCACTTAATTTCGAATGAAGTATTACTAACATGTTGGCCAAAGTAAAGCTTTATTAACTTAATATAAAGTCTATTTTGTAATAGTACATTTGATATAATTGAATTTATTGATTGCTAGACCAGATAACACAATGTATAATGTTGCCACATCTTGTCCGGTTTCTACTAAAAGCATTTTGTAACGTTCGGATGCAAGTGCAAAAGTTGGAATTATTATGGGGCGACTTCGCACGCGTAGAATTAGTTTCCCGCTACTCCTTTTAACACCTTAGGGGATTAATTTCCTAAAATCCGTTATTAGTACACCCCTATAATATCTAAGTAATATTACCTCCAAATTTCAAGTCCCTAGGTCTGACGGTTTCGGCAGTGCGTTGATGGATCAGTCCGTCAGTTTCTTCTTTTTATAACAGACCATTTTTTAAATTCTGTATTCTTCGATTTTTGGGTGTTTACATGTGCAAAAATAGATTTAACTGATTTCAATTATTTCTTGCATTAGAATGATGTGTGAGGAGACTAAAAGGTTCAATCAATCAATCAATCAATAATTTATTGTTATCACATAGAGGCACATGCATTGAAAAGAAAATAAACACGAAGATGAGTCATCGTAGCATACCCTAGAAAGATTAATAGGATGACCTGGCTCAACGCAGTCACATTTACTGATTACTAATAAATATAGTGACCCAACAAGGTGAAAAGGACCGGCACAGTCTGAGGTTGACACAGCGCAGTCAAGTAAGATGGCTGGCACAGTCCATTTAAATAACTGGCACTACCGAGTAAGATGACAATTAAGAAGAACCAGTAAAATCCATTACGATTCGCAAGCCCTAATAGGATATGATAGGATAGGATAGACGTGGACACCGACAGCGCGATTGGTTCACCAATTTAAGGTCGCTCAGCGAGCTATGGAGAGGGCTATGCTTGGAGTATCTCTGAAGGATCGAATCCGAAACGAGGTGATTCGACAGAGAACCAAGGTTGTCGATATAGCCCAAAGGATTAGCAAGCTGAAATGGCAGTGGGCCGGTCACATCTGTCGCAGAACCGACAATCGTTGGGGAAGACGTGTTCTTGAGTGGAGACCACGGCTTGGCAAACGCAGTGTGGGACGCCCTCCAGCTAGATGGATGGACATAAAAAAAGTGGCCGGCAGTGGTTGGAAACAAAAAACTCAGGACCGAGCTCAGTGGCGTGCCATGGGAGAGGCCTATGTCCAGCAGTGGACGGAAATGGGCTGATGATGATGAATTGATGATGATAGGATCACTGAATTAGTTTTATAAAAGCTTGATTAGCTAACGTAATAAAACGCAAGTATACAATTAAAACGCTTTATTCCACTTTAAAAGCGCTTGCAGTTCAGTCGTCCCGGCGCCGCCGCTGCCTGGGCGGCGCCGGCCGCTTCAGGTGCACCGTGTTGATGTGCAGCTTGAGCGACGACGCGTGCGCCAGGAGCTTGCCGCACGTCACGCACTCCACCTGGGGGCGCTGGCCGAGGTGGACCTGGAGAAAAAAATAATCTACACCGTGTTTTTTTTAATTACGATAACTTCGGCATATTACTAGGTACATCCATAGAAAGTAAGTGGTAGATTAGATTTTTAAATATTGAAAAAAAAAATAGTTTAGAACAAAGTAATTAAATGTTGTATCTTTGGTCATTCTAAAAGGGCCTTCAGAGTTAACTCATAGTCAGTGTCAAATACGTCAATGTTGGCGTGACATACACAGACAGTTAAGGCGAAGGGTAGGGCAAAATTACGAAATCGAGGTGTTTTTGGATAATTTTTTTGGGAAAAATATAGGAAGTGGCAGTTTTAAATGATGATAATCTGAAGACATATATCCTCAAGTCTTGCTCTGACTCATTAATATAGTTATCTAACTGATAGTAAGCTCTATATACCACTTTAAATGAACCGTTTTTAAAAAGTTCGTATTCGTTTTATTCCGGCTGGGCGATTTAGTTTGCAGCCAAACTTTCCACACTTCTTTTTACGGATTTAATGTGTTGCGTGAACTTGAATATATTAGCTTTAATAAGAATTTACAGATTATAGACTCAAAACCTATGTGCTCCTAGTGAAACGATGAACTAAATGTTTGCTCTTAAACTATGACTAGGCGTTTTGAAGCTTTTTGTTGAATGTGGCCAAAAAAATATACACAAACTAAAATAAGAATTTAAAATACTCAAAAAATAAACAAAACTATATAAAGAAAAAAACAAATTGTTTCGAATAAAAGTTGATTTTAGTGTTAGATAATGGATTTGAACTTGCATTCACGTTGGATCAGTAAAAAATCATAAAAGTTGTGTAGTTATAACTAGGTAGGTACTCAAAACTACAGAGCGATGAAAACGACGTTGCGTGCTCGGTTTGGGTTTTGGCGTGTGGCGGCCGACCGCGGCGTTGCCAGACCGTTGGGTTTTTCGGTGTCGCGAAATTTAGGTCAATATAACACTAAGTACATTTTTATGAATGAATCCAGTAAATCATGCTAAAATAAACATATTTTGCTCTTTCACTTTTTTTCCTACGATCCATATTTTCCGTATCTCTGGCTCTATAAAAACACTCTAGGGCGCGCAGTGTCGGCACGCGTCCTAACCAGCGAGAGCCCTAAATTCGGACTTGTGTGGAAATGTCCATTTAGGAGCCAATATCTCGGTAATGATCAATATTTCTGCGTCCTCTATACGATAGCATCATAAAAACTTCGTGTTATAATAAGACCACTTCACTCAAACCCCAATATCTTGGTAAATATTGGTCGGAGAAAAAAAGTATATATAACAAAAAAAACATGCTTATTTTACCATGTTTTATAGGATTTATTAACAAAAATGAGAGGTTATATTGACATCAATTACACGACTCCAAAATTTTAGCCCTTCAAAATTACTGACCTTTGAACCCCAATGTCTCGGTAAATATTGGTCGGAGAAAAAAAGTTTATATAACAAAACATGCTTATTTTACCATGTTTTATAGGATTTATTAACAAAAATGAGGGTTATAGGTATTGACATCAATTTCACTACTCCAAAAAATTTCTAAGTCCCAGATCACTTCAAAATGACTGACATTTGAACCCCTAATATCTCGGTAAATATCAAGTTTAGAGAAAAGTTGCCTATACAAAACACGCTTATTTAAGCGTCTTCTATACGATAGCATCATAAAAAATAGGTGTTATAATGACACCACTTCCATCAAAACAAAATTAAGTCTTGCACCCCCTTTGCTACCTATACCCCAACCCGATATTCTCGATTAATCGCCGCCTTGTCGTAGACCACGTCAAAATTTAATACATTTAAAGTAGTATTATTGAAACAATTTAATCCCTATGCTTTATTAATTAAATTTTTGGTTCGAAATATAAACTGTAACTGATAGCCAGGGATCGGAAATTCGGATCGATATTTACCTATACTTTCGCACCGGCTTTGTTGTTCAGTTGTATGGAGGCGGACTCAATCATAGAATACATTACTAAAATTTCTAGGATTTCAAAATAAATAAATTGCACCGGCATTAATTCATAATCAATTATTTATATTAACTGTTTGAAGTTATTTTTCATGTATTGATTTACCAAATGTTATTTAATTTACCTGTAACTCATTAACCTAACGAATTTATAGGCGCAAAAATTAATGTTTTATCCTACATGTAAAGTAATTATTATAATAACATTTTGTAGAATCCCCGAATCCTGGAACTTATATTATTAAAATAATATTTTTAAGAAGCCGACGCCTTGTTCGCCTATCTTTTTCCGGGATTTTGCCAACTTTAGGTAAATATCGATCCGAATTTCCGATCCCTGCTGATAGCACTCACACAATCCTAGTAGACCAAAGTTTTCATTGATCTATTCGTGCCAGCTATTCATGAAAAAACCTTTACGTGTTAAATAATTAACTATTTATGTATTTACTTATTTGTTTAAAAGCTATTTTGGACTTCGTTACTGAATTTGAGATAGTATTTAGAAAAACACAAGTGTATCATATTGGTCGATCAAATCAAGCGCCATCTAACGGTAAATGCATGCCTGACTGTTTGACAAACAGCATTATGCGGTCGATCGCAGAGCTTACTTGTTAGATGGCGCGCGAATTAAAACTTTACTCGTCTGGCCGAATGAGCAAGGTCAATTGCCCGCCCC
This sequence comes from Acleris emargana, assembly GCA_927399475.2. Taxonomy (NCBI): domain Eukaryota; kingdom Metazoa; phylum Arthropoda; class Insecta; order Lepidoptera; family Tortricidae; genus Acleris; species Acleris emargana. Next base: position 12,644,700 of record OV656862.1, on the reverse strand, counting down.
GTCGCCTTAAGAGTATTTTAGACCAGTTCAACGTGATTAACTGATTAAATTTAAAAATTAAATATCTTTAAAACCGTTACAGTTATCATTTGTCTGTCTCGGGAAATTAACTTTATTTGACCTAAAGAACGTTCCCTTAAAGTTATCGTAAATAAAAATAAACACGGTGTATACTCCGTTTGTTTAGGTACGTAAAAAATGTAAATAATCCTAACCACGTGGCATTCTTAAATATCCAATTAAAACTGTTTTATCGCAATTTGACGTATACAGTATCCTGCTTCTATTGGCTGATGAACTATATCATGTGGTTATATAGCACAGTTAACTTAATTTTAATTTATTATATAAGCGACCTGCCCGCGGCTTCGCCCGCGTGGAATGTATTATACATATAAACCTTCCTTAAGAATCACTCTATCTATTAAAAAAAACCGCACCAAAATCCGTTGCGTAGTTTTAAAGATTTAAGCATACATAGGGACAGACAGCGCAAGCGACTTTGTTTTATACTATGTAGTGATGTAGGGAAGAGTCCCAGGGTGTTTACTCAATTATAGGCAAACTTAACTTGTTTAAAAAACTCCCTTTTGTGCCAGTGCGGCTCAAAAACACACTACCTAACACACTTGAAAGTCTAAGTATGTACAGTCAGCTCCAGAGAAAAGGATACCCCCCCTCCTGGTAAGGATTGTTTTTTTTTTAAAACCCGTGGTTAGATTTAAATGATTTTGAGATTATGTGTAGACAATAGTAAAATCTTCAATTCACCGAAAAATTATATAAATTTTCGGTGAATTGAATCACAGATTTTAAAAAAAAATCGATCCTTACCAAGAGGGGGGTATCAGGGGGGGGTGAATACAGACCAAACAAAAAAACTTTCGCATTAATACCAAGTAAGGATGTAGTTCATTATTAAGCCAATGAAAAACTTAACAATTAGTTTAAAGCAATCTGACTAAAATATTTAAAATTGGAAAAAATGATATATTTTTTATAATCTGTCAAGAGTCGTTAGTCACTTTTTTTATCATCATTTAATTTATTTGACGGAACGATTCTTTTTATTTTCTTTGTATTCTTTGTATTTTCCCCTTTTAAAAATTGTTCAATCTCTCCGTTAAAACGTGTGCCTTCCTTAAATCTGACATTGGCGAAATCATAGCGGCAACACAAATGACATATCGTCGGTGAAACTGCAAGAGCGCGTAAGTAACATTTTAAATAAGGAGTAAAATGCACCTTTTTAATAAGACTGTAAGGTTTATTTTGGTCTATCATAAATTGGTTAGTTACGCGGTTTTGAAGTATCACCGACGATATGCCACAAAACAAAGATCTATCTCTATCTCTTTTCTCAAGGATAACTCGAGTACAGTCTGTGAGCACTTAAGAGGCTTCGGTTTAGTACTTCTGTCTCACTCGCTCTCGTACGATCTTATTAAGAGCGAGTGAGAGAGAAGTACTAAACCAAAGCCAAGTGCTCACAGACTGTATTGTGGATGCAATCTTAATGAAATCCGGTAGTAGTCGGGACTCAGTCGGGGAGTCAGGCGGTTAGAGATATCGCGAGGGTCTATTCCGACTAGTTACATTGCTAGTTCCATTGATGGAACTAGATAGACTTTTTTTTCCGAGTAGTTACATTAATAATACTTATAATCAATTTATATAAAACGAATGCAATCTTATAGAAGGTACTTATTTTCAATATCTTTGCATATTTAAAAAAAATATAATAATTTGATCTAATAATATTTATTATAAGTAGTATAATGTAACTACTTGGAAAAAAAAGTCCAAGTAGTTCCATTACGGAAACCACCTTCGTTGAATGTAACTACTAGGAAAAAAAAGTCCATCTAGTTCCATCAATGGAACTAACAATGTAACTAGTCGGAATAGACCATCGCGAGGTCTCAGTTCGAGACTGTAGATGAGAGATGGATGGAGTATGGTAACGGACGGTAAGTGACGTGTGTACCACTCGATGGTGGCGCTGCATGTTGTGCAGGCTGCGGAAGCCCCGCGCGCAGCCCGCCGCCGGGCAGCCGTGCGGCCGCGCGCCCGAGTGCGCCAGCTGGTGCGCCGCCAGGCTCGTCAGCGACTGGAAACCACGTCGCAATGCTCATCTCGTTATACATATCTCTGTGATGGACTGACCGACCAACTGACTGACAGCGTACAGCCTTAGCCACTGAACATAGGGATTTTTGGAAATATTCCTTGTATACCCTAGTCCCCGCAACCCCGTATTATCTTAAGTTAGAGCTTCCCAAAACCTTCTTTTGTCAGTCCCCTTTTCTTCCACTAAGTTTTACTCCAATTCCTTCACAATCCAGGCAATAAGGCTATGGAACGCTTTGCCTACAGAAGTAAGGCGTGCTCAGTCTATTTTTATTTTTAAAAGCAAGCTAAAGGACTATTATCTATCGCTTCCGTAGTTTTTCCAAGATTTCCTTTACTTTTATTTTTTACCATCGTATGACCTCGTGTGTTATCTTTGTTTGGCTGATTTCTAGAATTTATGTATATACATATATTTTATAGTTGTATAATAATATATGTATGTAGCGTGTATTTAGTATGTATTTATTAACTCATTTACTCATGTACTGTTCCGTGTTTTGTTTTTTTTTTTTTTTGGTGTTCAATAAAGAGTATTTGTATTGTATTGTATTGTCCCTAAATGCAATATAACTGTAACTTATATTTTGAAAGGCTCCTAGACAGGTGTTTCTTTAGTGTTAAGGACTTCCTCGAGCAATGTAATAATTTGTAATAATTTGTGATCACTGACATTTATGGTATATACCTATTTTATTAACGCTTTTATTTGTAATTTTAAATGTATTTAGTTATTTAATAAATTTCTATATTGCATACATTTAATATTAGCACGCTTGCTTGCAGGCTAGATACATTGGACATTATTAATATTTTATTATGTAAAATTGACTGTAACATTTTATGTACTGTATTCTGCAAATAAATGATATCGATTGATTGATTGATCGATTGAAATAAATAAATCTAATTCTAAACCCAAAGGTGCACTGAGAAAGGATTTGTAAGTAGATACGTGTAGTGTGATGTCTGTTAAGTTGGTGGTACTGAATAAAATAAAAATAAAAAAACCAATAGTCAACACAATAATTTAGTAGTAATTTGTAAATGTTACCTAACAGGACGAACTAGGGAGTGAAAAAGGGTAAATCCGACTCGTAGTCGGATGTTCTCAATAATCCCAGTAAATTTTCTAGACTAGGGAATAAATGGGTGGATCAACTTTTTGTTGTTGTTATTCTGTCCCGTAAGCCAGGAGACAACAGTGATAGAGTTTCTTAGAAAAAATGTTATAATATACAGGGTGTATTGCAAGTCGTGTGCCAAATGAATATGGTGGGTAGCTAAGGTCACTTGCAACACGTTTTGGGCCAATTAACACTCATCCTACCCACGGTTTTTTTTTAATTTTTTTTTTGAAAAAATCTCGGAATCTTCCAAAAGTTAACCATTTTGTTCACCTATCTTTTTTTAAAAATGTGACAGCACAAAAGTACTTATAGTTTTTTTATCTTTAATGTTTGCGCATTCGAATAAAATTTTATTTTTATTCATATAGTAAACAAATAAAAAAATATTAGCCAACAAAGTGTGAAGGACAGAAAAATAAAATCTTCACGGTCAACTTAACGGCACAATAAAAAAAAAGTAGAAGCTCCTCAGATCTTCCAACATCATAAAAACTTCTCCAGTTCCTGACAATTCTTACGGTATACCACATGTCTAGAATCACGTTCAGTTTTTCGTCAAAATATGGTTTCAATCTAAAATGGTGGTTTTATTCGGTCAGTAGATCCAGCCAGTTAAATGGGCTAAATGCACAATACAAAACGCAATATGGTTAAAAATAATCTTTATTTTAATAATTACTTCAAATTTTGTTTAAATTGTCTTCCTCCACAATTGATACATTCGCAACACCTTTTTCGTATTTCTTATTACTTTTGTGCTGTCACATTTAAAAAAAAAAGATAGGTGAACAAAATGGTTAACTTTTGGAAGATTCCGAGATTTTTTCAAAAAAAAAATAAAAAAAAAACCGTGGGTAGGATGAGTGTTAATTGGCCCAAAACGTGTTGCAAGTGACCTTAGCTACCCACCATATTCATTTGGCACACGACTTGCATTACACCCTGTATACTTCCAGCACCCTCAGGAGAAAGGCCATAAAAGAATGGGTGTGTAATTGCCAATAAAACAGTTTTTAGTGGACTTATATCCTTTGAAATCACAGTTTTAAAGAGTGACCCAGGAGACGTCACCATGGCAACGAGCTACAAAGAAAAGTAGATTGACCCAAATACTCTAGACAAGACAGTAGTGGTTTTCGATAGTACACACTAGGCAAGGTAATGAGTAATATTAACAGTTAGTTTTCACTTAACTATTAAAACCGCAGCATGTTTTTACTTGTGGGAGGACCTTGTGCAGGGTCCGTCCGGGTTGGTACCACCGTCTTATCCATTAACCTACCGCCAAGCAGCAGTGTTCGCATTGTTGTGTTCCGGTTTGGGGATAAGACAGCCGGTGAAATGACTAGCATGGAGGCATTCCATCTTAGTCCTCAGGGTTGGCAGTGCATTTGCGGTCTTGTGAATGCGAAGTCTATGGGTCACAGTTTCCACTTACCATCAGGTGGCCTGTGTGCTCGATTGTCTTCTCTATGCCATAAAAACAAAAAACCTGAGGAAGTGTGAATTGAGCTGTGTATGGAAACACGTGGAACCCAGTGTCACTTGACCGGTTTAATTAGATTATTCAGTCAAACCAGTCCTCATCTCATTAAAACAATTGCATTTTGACGCGTTGGCCTAGGTGGTAGTGACCCTGCCTACGAAGCTAGCAGTCCTGGGTTCAAATCCTGGGAAGGTCAGATATTTGTGTGATGAGCGCGAATATTTGTTCCCGAGTCATGGATGTTGTCTATGTATTTAAGTATATATTTCTCTATATAAGTATGTGGTGACCGGCACCGGCAGTTAAAGCTGAGTTTAAAAGAAGCCTTACACACGCTCAGATTTAACATACAGTGTACCCAGTTCAGTGTAAACTGATCTCGGGTGGCGCCCTCTATACGTACGGCGCCGACCAGCTGGCTGCGTAACGCGCCGAATCACCAAGGTAAGGCACCAACACTACTGGAGCAACCTAAACACCTGCAGGCAAAGTAAGGAGGCCCTTCCGACGATCAATCCCGGATTGTCGCGTAGACTACAAAATCTCAAAAGGGCCCAACTCCGATTACTAACTGGAGCCATAACTGGCCATGCCTCGTTTAACAAACACTTGTTCACATTGGGTGTTACAGACAGCCCCCTGTGCAGAGCCTGTATGACGGCGGAGGAATCCGCAGCCCACGTCATCATGGAACGCCCTGAGGTGGCAACATACCGGGCACGTCACCTCGGAACACCGAGGTCGCTCCCAGAAGCCATCGGCAACATCAAGGGTCTGCGAGGCTTCCTGGTAGAACTGGGTTGGCAGGAGTAGCATCAGCAACCCAGCACGCAAAAAAGGCGCAATTGACAAGATTTCATATTTTCAAGACTTTAATTTTATTCGTTTTATAGATACTGTTTGGAAGGAGGAAGACACTAATAGTTTAATTTTTTCCCTAGGATGTATAATTATTTTATTATTAATTTATTAAGATGTTCTTATTCTAAAAGGGCGTAACTTCATTTCTACGACACAATTGACATATTACGTTAGTCCAATCTGTATAAAAAAAAAGTTTTTCTTTTTAATAATGGCGGTCAACCGATCTCAAGTATCTATCCATCTGTCAATAGTATCAATGTCAAACTTGAAGTATGACAGCCTTTTTTCTCGTGAAAAAGGCAATGGTATTATATCTATTCAGGCATAGTATTGGTAAAACTCGATAAAGAAAAATAAATCTAAATACATATTTTGTCGTGTTCAGGAGGCAAAACTCTTTCGATTCGTATAGTAATTTGCAGGTGTCACCAAAATGAAATGTTGTCAATTATGGAGTCGTCGAGTTGCGGAAAACAGCCCGTTGCAACCTATAACCTGTAACCTGTACGTACGGCGCACTCGCTGCCGCAGTGCTCGCAGATGAAGGCGCGCGGCGGGCGGCGCGCGCGCGGCGGCTCGCGGCCGCGGATGTTGAGGTGCACGCGCGCGTGGTGCGTCGCGAACGAGCGCGCGTCCACGAACGACAGCCCGCACTGCACAAGGAACCATTAATTGCATATTTTATACTATTTCATCACACTTGCTCGGAAAAAGCCGACTTAGCTCCCGCGGGAGTTATAGATTTTCATAACTCCCTAGGGAGTTATGAGTTTAGTTTTAAAATATAGAACCCACTTGTACATCATTTCAGACCAAGGAGGTGTAAAATCAGCCAAGGTTTATTTCCTATATTCAAAACTTGGCTACAAACCAATTTTACTGTTTAATTAAACTTATACGGCACATTTGTCTGCATTATATTTCTATTTTACCATTTCAGAGACATTCGCAATTATTTTATTAAATTTCATTTTGAAAATTTGTACAATCTGGCAGAATGGCCTGTATTTGTCAAGTTTAAAAAAAAGCAATTTTAAGCATTATCTGTGGAAGACTAAAAAAAAGTTGTCAAACTCTTTTAGCTTAGCGAATCGAGTTCGTTTAATTTTGTTTGATTGTTGTTTCCGAAGCGTATTTTGTTTAAAGGTACGAAAAAAAGGTTTTTTTTTCTATTTGTTTTTTATTTCCTCGCTAATGTGATGAAAATCATTGTGTGTATCATGGGCAGTAAGGAGATTGCAAACTCGAGTCATTAAAAGCCTTCCGCCTTCGGCGTCGGGCTTCTAATATTCTCTCGTTAGCAATCCTCTTCTTACCGCCCTTGATGCACAATTGTACGTTCTAGTTAGATAAGCTATACATACAGGGTGTCCGGGATGTAGTGGACTGCACAGTTAGAGGGCTGGATAGCTCAGTACCGGAGTGTTGAAAATAAGATAATTCTTATAAAAGTCGCCCGGAATATGATATATCTCAACTTTTCAAAATTTTGCAAATGCGTGCCGCATTTGCCTGGTTCACCATTTTCAATGCCTTGATCACAGTTATTAGAATTTTTCAATTTCGTTTGTTGGGAAGAAAGCTGATTTAATTTGCATTAGTGCCCTTTAAACGAAATGACTAAATACCTAATTGGATTTTTTAAATAATAATTTCAAGACAAGTTTAAACCTTAGAAATCTGAATTTGTCTTCCTCCAATTTTGACATCGCATGGAGTAAAAAATATATATCAAAACACGTAGTCCTGTTCTCTTACTCAGACTCAGACTCTCTCGCTCGTACTCGTGGGGCTTATGGCGAGCGTAAGGGATACAAGATAACGCTGATACTACACGCATCCCTTACGCTCGCCATAAGCTCCACGAGTACGAGCGAGAGACTCCGATAAAATGATTTATTGCCCCGACGCTCAGTTGGTAATGGCCCTACAATAGCGACTGCTTCGCTTCGCTTCGTTTATATGAGTTTTCTGTAACACCAGTGCATATATCGTAGGCATCGGATTTTTTGTCGCACGGTAAGACTAATGGCAAGCTATGGAGTCGTCATTTGCCATAAATCTAAACTCTTATTCATATTCATACTCATTTATTCAGTTTTTTTTTAATAATCAAGCACAACAACGTTGACGAGTTAAGAAACGATTATTTAATGTTATATTTGGAAAATAAATATTACAATAAAAAATAATTATCGTTTTTATACTGATTTAATTACGAAATTTTATAAACAAACAAAAGATACATTAAAACACGACAGAGGGGAATGTTTTAGTCCAAACTAGTGGCGAATTGTATGTTAAAATAGTTCAAGTTATGAATTTATAATCTAATAGATTTTTTTATTTATATAACTTGGCCTTGATAAATTATACACGACCGACCGCTATAGAGGCATTTTAAGATAAATTAAATAAATGAGTATGAATATGAATAAGAGTTTAGATTTATGGCAAATGACGACTCCATAGCTTGCTATTAGTCTTACCGTGCGACAAAAACTCCGATGCCTATAATATCAGCATTTCATATTGTTTTACCCTTGTTTCCCCGACATTCATTTAATAGAACGTATCAGCAGAATTTTCGTTTGATAATAAGCTATTTTTTGCTGAACTCTGGTTTGATTACAGGTTATCTTGTGATGATCACAAGTCTAACCTAATCTAACGTGAATGATATTTAAGATAACCTGAAATCGACACAGGTTCAGCAGAAAATACACACACACACACAAACTCACGCCTTCGTTCCCTGAGTGGGGTAGGCAGAGCTACAGAATTACAACTTTAAAAAGTTGATAATTCAGTAACCACAATTTGCACAAATAGGCTAAGATGTTTACCAGCATATTAGTGACAGGTGGCAAGCCCATCGCCTAACAGTACTACAAGCCTTCATTCCCTTAGTCGCCTCTTACGACTTCCACGGGAAGACATGGAGTGGCACTATTCTAACCCGGCAACCACACGGGCAGCAGAAAATAGCTTTCTATAAAACGAAAATTCTTCGAAATTCTATGAAATCAGTGTTAGGGAAACAAGCCAAGGGTACAAGGGGACGAGGTATACATAAAACCCTCTTGAATCATACCTGGGATAACTCGGGGCAAGTTATAGGTATTTGATATCGATAAAAAAGATGTCGATATAATTAAATTAATGGATGTGCACATTGATAATTCTCAATTACTGTAAAGAGGTTCGATGTCATATCTGATATCGAGCCTCTTAAGATAATAAAAGTATGCGGATGTCATTTCAATCAAAATGACAATTTACCGTCAGTACCATTCATATTCGTACGTTAAGCAGTTTAAAGTGGATATTTTCATCTAGACGGCAATCATTAATACCGACGAATATGGAAAAAATATTGATTGTATTGAAAACTGTTGTAAAATAAACATATAAATATACGTGTTAATTTGTTTTTTTTTATCTAAAAATGGAGAAAATAAGTAATATTTATTTATGTCAAATAACATTTAGATGTTGGCAGTAACATCGATATATTTTATGTCGATAAAATATTTTGCTACATCACTTTCGTACAGATGCCCCCAGTTATCCCAGGTATGATTATAACCGCATTGAAATCCGTTGAGTAGTTTATAAAGAAAAAAAAATCGCTACTATGTAAATATTATTCACGTAAGTATTACATTAGCAGTGATCGGATTTCACGGTGCAACACGGGGTGAATGACCTCAAACATTATGCTAATATGGATATGTCCTGGGATTCCGGGACTGATGTTGTTGAAAGAGGGTAGTGTTCCAAATTTTATCATATGATGATTCCCTCATCATTTTAACGTTTGGGTTTGAAATAAATATGTTCACTGTAAGTATATGTTTTTTTTTAATTACTTTGTTTAAAACTGATCTGCCAATTAGTTTTTAGTGAATATAATTAAAAGATATAATACGGTACGCATAATTAGTTTATTACACTACACACAGATGTTATGTTGTATTAGTTTGTATGAAATTGAAATAGCATACAAATATTTTCTCAATATTTTATATGTTCAATCGATTTCTTTACACGTCTAAAATCGAATCCTAACACCTATTTATAAATATCCCAACAATTGCATTTTCTTTTCGGACCAGATCCCAAGATTATAGTCATATCCATATTAAGATTTCTACTCTATATCCCGCAGTGTTGCACCGTAAAATCCGATCACGGTACATTACATAAAGATAGCTTTCATCTACGAACAAGGGTCGATTTCTCCAATTCTCAGATTTTATCTGATTGTTTCAATGACTAAGAAAGGGACGGAGCTAAAAGTTATTAGATAAGTAGGTAAGTAAAAAAGTAAATAAAACATTTATTCACAAAAATAACGCACAAAAAAAAAGTAGCAATAAAAATGAAGAAAATGAGACAAGAGGATAGATATGAGCTGATGTTGCGAAACGGTCCCAACTCAACATGTGCTGGCTGTGAAGCCGACGCTGGTCTTCCGTTGGGGCCGCTCGGTGAAAACACGGGAACACGAGATAAATATTATTATCAGAGGTCGGAATAGGCAGTGCCTATTTGCCTAAGCTTCGCGGGAGGACGTAACTAAGAGTGGTTACAACCACCGAAAATAATGTTTTTTTATTATTGAATGCGGGATTTCCGGGTGTTTAAGAATACAGAAATGTGGAAATTCATACTAAAACTCAATATAACATGTTAAATTTTTACATTATCAAATGACATATTCTGATTTATTTTTAATGTAAATAAACTAACAAAGTATTTCGTATTAAATAATATTAGTAGTAATAATGATAGCAATTATCATATTGATGATTCAGATTGAAAGTTGTTTTTGTTATTGATGATCATGTAAAATTGTATATAATAAATGTTTTTAACATGTGATATTGAGTTTTAGTATAAATTTCCACATTTATGTATTATTAAAAAATACGTGGAAATCCCGCATTCAATAAAAATATAACATTATTTTTGGTGGATGTAACCACTCTTAGTTACGTCCTCCCGCGAAGTTTAGGCAAATAGGCACTGCCTATTCCGACCTCTGATTATTATATATCTTAGTACTGGATACCTCTTGGCAGTGATGCTTCCTCGGCGCGTGCTGGTCTTCCACGTGCCTCGCCAGGGACTCCGCGCTGGGCTGGCTCTCGCCGCACTGCGGGCAGGGCCTGCGGGCAGCGACGAAACGTCCAACATTACTACTACCACTACTTCCTGTTGTACATAGATACCTTAGCAAAATATAGTCTGGGAAATAAATACCTAGAGCATATTGGAGTATGCGTAGGCTAGGGGTTTGTCACCGTTACTCCAAGCACAAAGAACAATGTTCAAATACCACAAGTATGAGTTAATTTTGTACTTTAAGTTGTTTTATGCTATTCTTAATAATGTTTAGTGTGTATGAACGAACATTTTAGTCCTCTTCTACATTACATTAAATCACGCCTGTTTCCCAGAGGGGTAGGCAGAGACCAATTCTTTCCACTTGCTACGATCTTGACAAATTTCTTTCGCTTCTTCAACATTCATACATCGAGTCATGCACGCACGTCGGTTTCGGGTACTTAAGATTCGGTCCAGTATTTCTCCGATTTGATTCGAAAAAGTACGCTTCCGACGCTTCCACTCACTTTCACTCTGTATATCTCTTTCGTCAATCTTCTTTCATCCATCCTCTCAAAATGACCGAACCATCAAAGTATGCCCTCTTTTACTCAAAGAATAAATAAAAATATTGACATTTTTTCTTATTAAAGACGTCGAAAACCTGATTTTGAAAATTATAATGATTTGTCGGCCTTCCAAGGTAATTGATTTTTTTTAAATTATTGTTTGATTTGATTCTTAATATATCGTTTTTTCATGATGTTTTAATATATGTATCGTTATTTATAGTCAGAAACGCCACAGAAGGCAAAGTTCCAGTTTCAAAGCGCGAGGTAGAAATTCCCTAAACTCAACGCCGTATTTAGATTCCAAAAAAACTACTCATGTATTGCCACTAAAATGAAAAAGTTTTGCATTGGTAAAGTTTTAACTTTTCTAAATAATGTACATATGTAATTTAAATATATATAATTGTATAGTTAAAATTAAATACAACCGCACAAATAAATAATTTAATGTAAATATTAATTTCACCTACACATATTTAGTTGAAACTGTTTTGTAGAAGAAAAGTTCATATTACAGTGGTAATACTTAAGGGATTAACCACCTTTGGATACTATTTTAAACTTATAATTTGCGTATATACTATTCATAAATATTTTTGGTATGCACATAAAAATATTGATAACAAATCACGTATGGCAAACTTTATGGTGGACATCTGCACACTTCATTCGGCATCTGACTTTTGGATTGATTGAATGGTCTCTATATTCGTGGTAATTTTCGTTGTTGAGTTTTTGTTTGCTGTTATTTTTTCTGTTAAGTTTTTGTTATTGTGTTTTGTTCGTGGCTTTTGCGTTTACATGTCTGGTATTTCACGACATTTATTGTGTGTAACCTAATTAACGCGACCGAACTCGCTAGCAAAAGTTAGTACTTGGGTACGTAATTAAGTATTTGAGCTGGTATATAGAAAACATCAAAAACTTGGGATAATCTTGACACTTAAATAACAACAAAATATTTTTTATAAATGTGCATGGGTTGGTTACATCTGGAACGTCACAATGACAATGACACTTGTGAATGTGACGTTTGGCCGTCTTTGGTAACTTATTTGGAATCTATATACGGCGTTGAGTATAGTACTGCCTCGTGAACCGTTCGATGAAAGAACTAAGCTCTAACCTCAAGTTCTCGTCGCAGCTATTTTGCGTCAGCTCGTTGTGTCTCTGCAACGCATCTGAACTGTCAAAGCGCGCGTCACATGACGCACACTTGAATTGAGCGGTTTTCAGCAACTGGAAGAAAGGACTTATTTACATTGAAGAATATTACACGGGAACAACACGGTGTCACCCGTGTACAACATTACGTGAGCAGTGTACTCTGAACTTTTTGATTTCATGCTCATCGCAGTCCGCCGTATCAACAGGATATGACTACTCGTGTACAAGAACATTCTACACTACAGTGTATTTCTATGGAACTTGCCAACTATGTAAACAAAAGGTTTTGTCACTGTTTCTCCTTGAATTTTCACACCACCTCATCAAACATCATTGAAACCATAAACTATTGAAACGGTTACATACATAAACTCACGCCTTCATTCCCAGAGTGGGGTAGGCAGAGCTACAGAATTACCAACAACTCTAAAAACTTGTTGATAATTCTGTAACCACATTTTGCAACGGTTGAAACGGTAGTTACTGTAAAATACAAAATCACCAAATATATAACTCGATCTTGGATATTTAATTAAAAGTTTAATTGGTTTCATAAGTTAGGTTATTAGGATCTGATGGAATGACGTTTTTGTTTCTTTTAAATTCTACAATTGTCTATGATGGGTAGTGTTGTGGCTAAAGTTGGCGATATATTAAGGCCCCTACACATTACCTAACTCACGCTGATCACACTCACAGATGATATAACGGCACCTTTTGTAATAAATACTGGTGATATATAATTTTCAAGTACCGATTTTTCTTCAGATCGTGATTAAACAAATTAGAAATAAGTAACTACTTACTTTTTACTTTCGTTATTTTATTATTCGATATGGTTTGACATAAGTAAAGGAGTATTGCCCATCACTAGTAAATTCATCATTCAGAGACAATTTCAATATGGCGGTTTGTTTACATAGTTAGCAAGTTCCACAGAATTAAACTTTACACGGGTATACACGTAGCATTGCATGTAGATTCCTACACGGATACAACAGTACGTTACCCGTGTACAACAGTTTGATCGGGTGGTAGGACCTGGTCATTTCCTACAGGTTTGAACGTATAATAGAGGACTTATGATGTGTTACCTATAGATAAAATACCTAAACACACGGAGTATAGGACGTTGCCAGTTTAGTTTTTGTAAGTGGCCTTTATAAATTACTTACTTTTAAGTTACTTGTGGGAGGACCTTGTTCAGGATCCGTCCGGATCGCTACCACCATCTTATCCATTAACCTACCGCCAAGCAGCAGTGTTCGCATTGTTGTGTTCCGGTTTGGGGATAAGACACCCGGTGAAATGACAAGCATAGAGGCATTCCATCTTAGGGTTGGCAACGCATTTGCAGTCTTAGGATTGCATTGCAGTCTTGTAGTGCGAATGTCTATGGGTCACAGTTTCCACTTACCATCAGGTGGCCTGTGTGCTCGTTTGTCATCTCTATGCGATAAAAAAAAAGTTTACCCGTGAGTCCTGGCTCCTGTGCGCCCTGGTCTTGTGGTGCCGCAGCCCGTTCCGCCCCACGAAGGTCTCGCCGCACTCGTCGCACGCCACGTTCATGGCAGGGTGTCTCCTGCGCACGTGTGTCAGGTATGACGTGTACTTGCTGAAAACAAATAGATTTAACCTTTTTATCGAATGTAGAAACTGACACAATTGTTGGTCTATACTTATGAAATGTTGTATACGGTAAATTGATGTAGAATGGTGTCAAATAGTATCAAATAACTAACACAGTTGTAAACTCACTTGAAAACGGAATCACAGTGCGGGCACTTGTGCGTGGTACCAGCATGTGAAAGAAAATGGTTCTTAGCTATAAACCTGTAAAATAACCAATCTTACACTTTATTCTGCTAACATTGTAAACGAACCTAAGAATACATAGACATTGGCATTCTCAATACTACAATCCTAAGACTTCGAATTCCTTGGCAACTGTGAGGACCAGAATGCTCGTAATTTATTTATATATTTATTTATTTATTGCATTTTGTACAAAAGAAACTTAATTCAAGTACAACCCTTTTTTTGTATTTCACCGGTTGTTTTATCCCTACACTGAAACACAATAATAGGAACACCGTAGCGGTGGGCTATCCAGGGCTATTTGAGGGCCCATATTTTTTTTAACTATCTTGTGCACCAAATATTAAATGTGTAAGATTTTAGTATTAGCCCAGATACAAAAAAAGTTAAAATGTTGCGCATTTTATCATTTTTAAAAAAGTTATTGAGGTTTTAAGTCTTAAACTCGGAATACTTGAAAAACAACAAAAAAAAACCTAATAAAAAAACAAAGGGCCTAGATGTTTTTTTTTAGTGGACCGCGTAGCAGATGGCCCCACCTATCCCCTATATACGTATGTCCATCCATCTGCCAAACACCCTGCAGTATGACTAAAGTAAATAAAAACTAGCCGTCACGATCACCCGATGACCCGATACCTGGTCCTTGTGACGAACGCGCACCGCTCGCACGTGAACCGCAGCCGGTGCGTGTCCTGGTGCACGTGCGTGCGGCTCCTCGTCTTGAAGCGCACCTGGCAGATCTCGCACGCGTGGGCGCCGGCGGACTGCAACCAGTTGTTATTTGACAACGATAGGGGAGTCGTCTCGATCCGCATTTAGTCTATGTGAGCCACTTAGCTAGACAAACAAGTAGTCACGCCATCTAGCGAATAATGACTGGGCCACTATGACCCAAATATTTTTGTTTGTCGCGGTTCCGGCAATAGATGGCGCTTTAATAAATAAAATAAAAAAATGTTTTCTTTTCCTGGTCCCGCACGAATGCTTAGCCATTAGTCAAGTATTTTATGGCGCTGTTTTTCATTTTATTTTTTTATTATTAACAAAAATTAGGGAAACTAACATGGATTATTTTACACTAAAAAACGGAAAGGATAAGGAACTATGGATCAGTACAGTAATTGGTTATATTTTATAACAGAATAAATAGATTAGGTACATGTAAAAAAGTATAGGAAGAAAGAATAAATATTATATTTTAATGTTGTTACAATTTATAAAAAATTCTATAAACAAATAAATAGAAGGATCAAGAGAAGAGAGTAGGATATAGGATAGGTAGGATATATATATGTAGGTAGGGAATGGGACATGGTGAATATTTAGTTCCTGCGATATTTGTGTTTGTGTCAATGAATGAATCTAGCCACTCGTGTCGTAAGAGAGTATATATTACGGTTGTATAAATAACGACTAAATAACATTGCATTTAAAGTAATTATTACTAATATGACTCACCACATTATGTTTCGTCATGTGTAAATCATATACTTGATTGGTGGCAAACGCTTTGCCACAAATTTCGCATCCAAAAGCCGCCAGCGTAAAACTAGGTGCCATTTTCTTTTCCTCAATCTCTCTTAGCTGTTCTTCTCTAGTTAAAATGTCAATTTTAACATTATATTTACTTTGAAACTCATCAAAATCAAAATCCGGTAAAAACCCATTATCTGGCATTCTTCTTTTGATTATTCTTTTATTTCTTCCATCTGCTGTATTTTCTTTTGCTTTAACTATAGGTTTTTTGTTTCTCTTGCTTCTTGTTAATGCATCTTTTTCCTTTTTTTTAGATGACGTCACAACTCTAGTTCTTTTAAGTTTCTTAATGTTTTTTTCTAATTCAAAATCATCTATTATTTTACTATTATAATCATCAGTATCATGAGTTTCGTAGTCATTGACTTCATAATGATCGAATTCGATTATTGGTTCGTCAACAAATATGTTTTCCATAAAATCGTTTTCTTGTTTGACTTCTTCTAGTTTGATTTCTTGTGAGGAGTCCGAGTTGTGAGTGTTTAATATTTTGAGGTTGAGATTTAGTTTGTGCGCTACGCGGTCTATGCTGCGTATGCAGTCCATGGTTACCTTGAATTTTTCATTATTTTGTGAGATGTTTCCTAAATGATGTTTTGAAAACATGTAACTTTATTTATAAGCACTAAATACTAAACAAATGTTAAATCAATACTCAACTACTACAGAAATTAAATAACCAAATATATTAATGTAAGTATCTTTATTAATAAATAAATGTTGATTAAATGAAATCAATCTTATTTAATACTACACAAGAATTCTAGAAAATAAAGTTTCAGCAATTGAGTCATAAAGTATTATTAATAGACAGAACAACAACCATATCATTAGAAAAGGGAGACATGATTTATTCCATTAAAAATCTAATAACATAATGTAAGAATATCTTACTAATTGGCTCTCCACTGATTGTTTCAGTAGAGCCTGCGAGCGCTGGCTTCTTGACCGTAGCGCTGAGCATTTACGCAGGAGAGCCTGGCAGTAGCTGCAGAGGTGTTGCGGGAACCCATCATACTCTGAAAACTGATCAATGTTTTTGAGTTTTGAGCCTCTACAAAATGGTTGAGGGATGGTGAAGTGCTTGTTACAGGTTTATATTCTAAAAAATACAATTTATAGAAAATATACATAAATAAAAATTCTTAATTTAAACTTTGCTTTAGAATTTTAATTATTAATTGTTAATGACTAGTTAAACAGATTTAATTCCTGTTTTAATGTTAACACCATATGTCCCAAACTGAAATTGAATTGTGAAATTTGTAAGAACAAATACAAAACCAATTCGTAACATAAATAATATGAATAACATGATAGAAATAAAACAGGCGTGAATTAATTTCGAAGCTAAAATCGTCACAGTAACAGTATGTTAATACGATATAAACTATGTAAAAATATATACTATTGTTTGAACTCACAGTAGTCCCAATTAGTGATATGAAAGCATATTCCAGTTTTGATTCTTGAATATTGTGTAAATTCACATCTGTGGCAAGACAAATGCGGCAGGCTAATAGTTCTTCGTCATTTATTTCCATTATTTTAAAATATTTATGTTTTTTTAAATCTTACTGGTTTTTTTTTAATAGGAGTTAAAGCGTAGATTACATTCACTTGGATAAGAATATAAATAAATAGCAGGTGTGTATCGATCATATGTTCAGATGACGTTTGGTTATGTTGCCATAATATCTCCATTTTCTGCTTAAGCCGTTCGGTTGCAAACAAATGGTACGATCCCATTAATCTAGTTTTATTATTTTTTAAATTACCTCAAAGTAAATGGTAAACTGTAGAAACTGACAAAATAAAAATAGAATGATAAAAATATTTGGTTTCCGAGTTTTTTTTACAAGAATGATTGTGTTTTATATTTTTGAAAATAACCTCGTGTTGGTAGGTTTTTGTAGTTTTTAGTGATGCAACATTCTCACTAAACGTCAAATCAAAATCGGCGAATGCACGATAAACGCGATTGAAATATTCAGTTTTATGAATCAAATTTCATATTCAGCGGCTTGAATGTTATTTTATAATAACAATGAGATCTGTTAAAGAGGAAGATTCCAGCCGGCATGCGGATTTGTTGGCTTGTCGTGTCTGTCTGGCTACAGATACGAAGTTGTACAATATTTATGATAATGGCTTCGAAACATCGTTTTCAGAGCTTTTGGGCACATCGGTGAGCTTATTAGACACTTGTGATAATACTAGCTTGCTAAATGATCTATAATCTAACGTGAAATCAATTAGATTTCTTTTGATTGTTTCGTATTTTCCCGATTGCGTGAATGCTAAAGTAATGTACTCGAATCAGCAAACTTTTATTTAATATACCGTAATAATAAAAGCATCCACCTTTGAATTCAATATCCATAAAAGTCTTTATTTACTAACTAGCTGCTCTGCTATACAGATATTTACAAATGATAGGACATGACTAATTGTGCACCAACAGGCAACTTTGTTGTTGATAGGGAATTGGGTAAGGACCAAAAAGTTGGACCATAATTAAGCGCAGTTAACCATACAAACTACGAAGTTGAAAAAGTTCCATTGTGCGACGAAAAGTATCCCCACAATTGGGATTGTCCAAAAAAAGTGTACTCCGGGTAATTTTAAGATTCCAAATTCATTAATTTTGTATTTGACCCAATAGTTTGGTTTAATTATCATTAATTATTTAGCAGGCATTTTATGGGTGACCTGATTAATTTAAACTTGGGTTAGCATTTTTTGCCATTAAAATAAATAAACTATTTTGAGTAGAATTGAAAGCGTGTCGTCAGAATCAAGTAATCCGTCAGACAGATAAACAATGAACATGACAGTTGTATATTTTTTTGAACTCCTTTGGTAATAAATGGACTAAGGGCACTATAAGTGTATTCCTAACATTCACAATTCAACTTTTTTTACTGTTTTCCCTAAATATAAAAAAAAATACTGCATAAAAAAATCCAAAGATATTTTTACTGTAATCAGCAGTGTAAAATCTAGAAACGGTATTTTATTTTACTACCGTAAAATGTGCCTACTTTGCTCCCCCACGGGTAATCTTGCTCCATCGTTATATTGAGGTATTCTGTATTGTAAATCATTCTAGTGCTTTCATTCACTGCGCAGCTGGATGTATACATCAATTATTTTTCGAAAATTTGTCATCGGCCTTGTCTTATAAGTAACATACAAAAAAGTCACTATGGAGCATAGTTACCCATGGGGGAGCAAAGTAGGCACATTTTACGGTACCTTAGCACAAAATGAATTGTTGTCAATTGTGTGGCTAATTTAAATAACAGAAATGTTTAATAGAATTTTTTATTAAGTGACTTAGTGTGGCCAACTTTTTGGTCCTCACCCAATTATTGCCCATAAACTTGCCGGTGTCTAAAAAATACGCTCAACTCCACACTCATACAGAAAAGGTCCCGTACTGTACACATTTCTTTGCCAAAAAGGATGCTCACCATTTATATGAGACTATTACGACTGGTTCTTCAGCTTATGATCTATTGCTCAGAAGCGAAATCTGGTTATCCTGGTTGTCAGTGACCCTACAAAGATAAGTGTGCCCACCAAGTATTGGAGGAGTCTTGGATGTTATCTATAGCGTTTTGGTAAATAATGATATTTACAATGACGGTTCCAATCCAATCTTGATTTTGTAGCAATCGTCACAATAGGTGTGCAACCTTCTTTTTAGAATTATTTGCGTAATGTGGGAAATGCCCAGTTTTTAATTTTATGCTGAAGCAGGACTATTTTCCTTGTATCTTTTTGTATTTTTATTTGTTAGATACTGTTGGTGTATCTTATAGAATAAATAATAATATAATAAAAATAAAGAACCTTCCAAGTGCTCACCGAGTGTACGTCAATAAGGTGTATGTAAAATAAGGGTGACAATACTGCCATGATACCAAAGAAGGTGTTACTGCATTGTAATAAGACAAGCATTTTAAATCTAATTTGGTTGATAATAGGGTATAGAATGCTTTAGAGTGCTACATTGGAGTTAGCTGTCTTCGTTGGTATTAGAGGCGTCCATTAATTACTTCAGAGGGAAGAGGGGGTCGAGCCGAATGTCATCTTGTCTTGTCTTGGCGAAAATAAAGTTTTGTTTTTTTTTCGAGATAAAACACAGTTAAATTGCAAAATAAAATGTGTTACATTAATATTAAGTAGAACATGTTCCTTCACTAGGATATGGGCAAATCTTACACAATATTTGGTGTTTTTTTTTATACCATAAATCCAACGCATTTATACTAAAAACACGATTTGGTAAATCTCACGTGAGATTGGTCGAGGGGGTCCCCAAAATCGCCAAAAAGGGCTCACGTAATTAATAGACGCCCCCTTACGTCAATAAAAGTAGCCGACCGTGACTCGGAAACTGTTTGAAAAATACCGGTTGACATCGGACTATTTCGGTTTGCTCCAAACTTAATTAACCGGTTTAATCAACGACCGGCGAGTCAAGAAACCAACGCGTTCGTTGCAACTTTTTTTTGACTTGTGATGTGAAGCGCGGTATGTGTCTGTACTAACCGGTTTTTTATAGCTTAAAACTCAAACTCAAAACTCAAACTCAAAATATTTATTCAGTAAATTGGCCACATGAGGGCTCTTTTACACGTCGGTAACATGGAGTGAATCTACTAGCGCTTCGGACAAGACCATCATTGCGGAGAAGAAGCGCCGCAAGAAACTCCAACAGAAGGTCATTTTTTCAATTATTAATTAGGTACAATAATACTTAAAAGTAAGTTACATTACAAGGTAATAAAGTAATAAATAATTATTTAAAAAAAAAGCAATACAAACAAAATCCTTACAAATGTAAAGTCAATAAAATAAAGTTAAAAATCATGATTAGGAGAACAACATGACGAGGTCTCTACGTCAGGAACGATAATTAAAATAACTAAATTGGAAAAACAGGTCCTTGCAAGCGTGAACAGACCGGACCCCACAGACAGCACCCGTTCACGAGTATGACGCGTATCTCAGCCATCGCCTCCCTCAACCATGTGTTCGGGAAGGTGGCGACCCGATCAACGACGCCGCCGTAAGCAAAGACCTTTAAGTGAGCATGACATGCTCATGCTGCCGGACAAAGATAACAATAAAAAAGTATCTGTCCGGCGAGAAACGTCATAATGTGTTCTCAATTCTAAAATGTCTTGTGCACACAAGAATTAATATATATATTTTTTTTACAAAAAAAACAATAGGTAAAGGCCGTGCCAGGATAAGCTAAGAGATTTTGCCCCCCTTGAGTTTGGGCTTGTAATTTTTATAGATTGTGTGGCTCTGCATTAGTAATGGTTTTGCCAAATTTGAGTACCCTAAATATCATAGTTTTCATTAAAAAAAAAAAAAACTATATTTAATTTTTCTTTGATATTTTTTTTTCCTGTTAACCAATTTTAATGAGCTTGGCATATAATGTACATTTAACCAAGATGATCAAATGGCCATAATTATATTTTCATTATGCCATAGAAAAAAAATAAAAAAAACCCATTCAAACTTTTCAGTTTTTTTTTTTTATCACTTCCATGTTAGAGACCGCTCTAATTTTTTCACTGGTAAAACTCCCACTAACATCCTATAATATGTATTTTTTTCAAAATTTTTGCTGAGGGAGAACATGGGTTTATCTTGACATGAAATTCTTTACATACATTTCCTAGAACCGCTATAATTTAAATCGGAATGATTGCAACCTCTTTAGAGGAACGTACATGTTGCATTGCATATGAAATACTTACTGGCCACTTACATTTCAACTTTTTAAAAAAGTAAAGAAAAAGACAACAAAAAGAACTCCTTTCAATAAAATTGTCGTGCGTTGGTAACATAATATAAACCATTCCATTATGAATTCATTATCAAGAACAACTGCAATACAACGCGTTTTCCGTAAAAAATTAAAACGCTGTATTGTCTCGCAATGAAAACAATTCTGTAAAGTATAAACGAACAATACGATTTCTTTAATAATACACTTCCAATTTTTGATCAGGTAAATGTCACAAAGGCATATTGTGACATTAATGGGTACTTAATTTTAAATAGGTAGTTTAAATATTTAGTACCTAGTAGAAGTAGTAGTAGTAGTATTAAAACTCTTTACTGTACGTACAAACAAATAATTACCTATGTTTTTTTGATCATTTAGATTGAAGACATGCGTGTTAAGTTATACTACCTGAGACTCCCAAATTACATATCCGTGGATAAACATAGGTAATTATTTGTTTGTACGTACAATAAAGAGTTTTACTACTACTACTACTTCTACTAGGTACTAATTATTTAAACTACCTATTTAAAATTAAGTACCCATTAATGTCACAATATGCCTTTGTGACATTTACCTGATCAAAAATTGGAAGTGTATTATTAAAGAAATCGTATTGTTCGTTTATACTTTACAGAATTGTTTTCATTGCGAGACAATACAGCGTTTTAATTTTTTACGGAAAACGCGTTGTATTGCAGTTGTTCTTGATAATGAATTCATAATGGAATGGTTTATATTATGTTACCAACGCACGACAATTTTATTGAAAGGAGTTCTTTTTGTTGTCTTTTTCTTTACTTTTTAAAAAAGTTGAAATGTAAGTGGCCAGTAAGTATTTCATATGCAATGCAACATGTACGTTCCTCTAAAGAGGTTGCAATCATTCCGATTTAAATTATAGCGGTTCTAGGAAATGTATGTAAAGAATTTCATGTCAAGATAAACCCATGTTCTCCCTCAGCAAAAATTTTGAAAAAAATACATATTATAGGATGTTAGTGGGAGTTTTACCAGTGAAAAAATTAGAGCGGTCTCTAACATGGAAGTGATAAAAAAAAAAAACTGAAAAGTTTGAATGGGTTTTTTTTATTTTTTTTCTATGGCATAATGAAAATATAATTATGGCCATTTGATCATCTTGGTTAAATGTACATTATATGCCAAGCTCATTAAAATTGGTTAACAGGAAAAAAAAATATCAAAGAAAAATTAAATATAGTTTTTTTTTTTTTAAACGAAAACTATGATATTTAGGGTGCTCAAATTTGGCAAAACCATTACTAATGCAGAGCCACACAATCTATAAAAATTACAAGCCCAAACTCAAGGGGGGCAAAATCTCTTAGCTTATCCTGGCACGGCCTTTAATTTTAAAAGTGTACATCATTGGCTTAAAGGCATTTTGCAATAAGCGCTGCCCAGTGCTCAGCTATAATTACAAAAGACAAAAATAACCCTAACTTCAGTAAGCTCACACTACTTAAAAACGTCTTTATCATTTAGGAAGTCATTAACAGTATAATATGCCTTACCCAGCAAGCAGCACTTAATGCGAGACTTAAATTTATTGAACGGCATATTGACAATATCAGTAGGTATCTTATTGTAGAAGCGTATACAGTTCCCTGCGAACGATGTGCTAACTTTACGAAGCTTGAAACCATACATACATTAACTCACGCCTGTTTCCCAGAGGGGTAGGCAGAGACCACTTCTTTCCACTTGCTACGATCTTGACAAATCTCTTTCGTTTCTTCAACATTCATACATCGAGTCATGCACGCACGTCGGTTTCGGCCCTTTTTCCAGTATTTCTCCGATTTGATTTGAAAAAGTACGCCTAGGGCGGCCCCTTCCGACCCTTCCACTCACTTTCGATCCGTCTATCTCTTTCGTCAATCTTCTTTCATCCGTCCTTTCCAAGCATGCCCTTTTCAATCTTAGTCACTACATCTTCTTTTATTCCACATTTTCAAAACCGGTTTATGCGAACGGAACCGAAATGAAAAAGTTTTGCGTCAAGAACATTAGCCGACTTCGGAGCCCTGTTCCCAACCACATCCATGTCGTGTAACAACCAGCGATATCTTCCAGGTGTCCCCGAGGGACGGGTTCCCGCAGCACGTGTGCGGCTGCTGCGCCGCGCTGGTGGCGAAGGCGCGGGCGCTGCGCCGGCGCTGCCTGCGCTCCGAGGAGCTGCTCAAGCAGGCCCTCATGCACCAGCACTTTGTGAGTCGTGGTTGCGGAGTTATATAATTATAATAATAACAGCCTTTATTGCTGAAACTAAAACGATATTACATTTTTTTTTATACCATAGAGAAGGCAAACGAGCACACAGACCACCTGATGGTAAGTGAAACTAGACCCATAGACATTCGCATTCACAAGATCGCAATCCTAAGGCTGCAAATGCACTGCCAACCCTGAGGACTAAGATGGAATGCCTCTATGCTAGTCATTTCACCGGCTGTCTTATCCCCGAACCGGAACACAACAATGCGAACACTGCTGCTTGGCGGTAGGTTAATGGATAAGATATATGGTGGTACCAACCCGGACGGACCCTGCACAAGGTCCTCCCACAAGTTATAAACAAATTTACCTGTAAACTAACACATCGGATTGTCCGGATTAGTGGTCAGCGTGTCTTGAGACACATAGGCCTCTCCCAGCTGTTTCCATTCCATTCTATTAACGGCTTTCCTGGTCCAGGTGGCGCCCCCTATAGACTTGATGTCATCCATCCACCTTTTAATTGGTCTATTTCTTTTTCTGTTACCGTCTCGTGGTTGCCATTCTGTAATTATTTTGGTCCATTTTTCCTTACTGTCCCGAGTCATATGTCCTGTCCATTGCCATTTTAACTTTCTTACTTTCTTAATTACGTCTTCTACTTTTGTTTTTGATCTTACTTCTTCTGCTCTTTTACGATCTTTTAATGTGATGTTCATCATACTTCTTTCCATTCCTCTTTGGCAGGTTCTAAGCTTTTGGAAATGTTTCCGAGTCAGTGCCCAAGGTTGGCAACCATAGGTTATGCATGGGAGGATACACAAGTTAAAAACTTTAATTTTTCTTGGCTATGGAGTTATAGAAAGGATGATTTCCACCAAACGGCTATGCGGTATGGCATGTGACTGATTATAGCCAAAGAGCGGAATTCTTCATAGCAAAAATCAAACTGTCAGAGGGATTGACCTAACTGTTTTATCGACTTATCGATGTTACGGAATAATATCGCATTAGGTATCCATAATCAACTTAAAAGATTATTCTGTAACATTTGACCTGATATGCTGATTTTATAGAAAAAAGTGATTACAGCCAAAACACCGGTATCGAGTACTAAAAATATGCTCCTGTTACTTCAA
This sequence comes from Acleris emargana, assembly GCA_927399475.2. Taxonomy (NCBI): domain Eukaryota; kingdom Metazoa; phylum Arthropoda; class Insecta; order Lepidoptera; family Tortricidae; genus Acleris; species Acleris emargana. Next base: position 12,619,687 of record OV656862.1, on the reverse strand, counting down.
CTGAGGTAGAACGCTCGTTTTCATCTTATAAATGGATCTACAATGAAAAAAGGAGTAATTTGAAAGGTGACAATGTTGAAAAAATAATGACTATTTTCTTTTACTACAGGGAAGATGAAGAAAACATATTTAGTACAGATTTAGATTTCGACTTTGTTATTTTGAATGAAGATTAGTTACCTACTCTTAACAATATTTGTTATTAATTTTTAATGATAAGTTTCATGTAGAAAATTAAAAAAAAAAGTATTTTCTGTTTTATTCTTTACTATTATACTAAAATACAGTGGCGGTCAGCTAATTAGGGACACCGTTAATTTGTTTGTATGTATATCCAAAAGCCTGATTTCATTACTTTAACTTTGTTTCGTTAAGTGACAAATATTTATCGATAAGTCGATAAAACAGTTAGGTCAATCCCTCTGACAGTTTGATTTTTGCTATGAAGAATTCCGCTCTTTGATTATAGCAAATGAATTTAGAGAAAGTGATATTATAGCCATTGATTTTATAGTATAGTATGAATCTTCCCAGGTGAATTTTTAGCTTCAAGGACGCTTGTAGGACGATAGACAAAAGAGTGCCGTATTGCCTCGGGGCCGACATCTTACACTAATTATTGAAGTGAACTAGATACGTCAAGTGCCATAGCTTTGGCGGGAAATTTGACATATATTACTTACCCACTAACAATTTTTTACTAATAAATTTGATCACTGTAATTAAATTAACTATCTTTTGAAAGAGGTTGTAAACTCATAGACTAAACAATTAGTAGGGTGACAATTAATTTCAATTAAAGGTTATTTTCGAAATAAAAAAAATACATAAAAAAAGAAGTTTTGTTTCATGTAACTGCGACTTAAACGTGATCGCCATTAATAACTGAATTAGAAAAATTGGTTCCCGATCACCAAAAAAAAATCACAGTGTATAAGTATGTTCATCGTTGTCTAGTACCCATAGTACAAGCCTAGAGCTTAGTTTAGGATTAGGTCAATGAGGGTTTCCGCGCATCAGTGTTTTCACTAGATGGCGCCTCTGGGAAGTAAGGTCTTTTTGAGAATTGATAATACGTAAAAAATATAAATTGAAATAATTTTGTACCTAAATATTTGAAATGTGTATATATCAAGTGAAAAAGTTAATTGTCACTAGTCTGGTCTTAACTAAACTAAACTGTCAAAAGGACCTCACTTCACAGGCGCCATCTAGTGAAAAAACCCTCATTGGTGTGACATAATCCCCTGATATGTCCTGATATTCCAGATCACAACAAGCTTCATCCGCAACATAGACCGTATCGCCAACCAGCTGACGCTGCGCCTCTCCGTACACCCCTCCCCCGCGCCCGCGGAGTGCGCGCACGCCGAGCCGCCCGTCAAGTGCGAGGAGGACGAGGAACTCGCCTTCAAATATGAAGACGAGGAGGACAATATTTTAGGTGCGTCTCAATTAGTCTAATAGTACATTATTGCCTAGGCAGTGAAGCAGGCAATTGCGGGGCAACTCGCAAGCTCGTCCGTTTAAATTAAACCAATACGAGGCCCGCAATAGCCGTTCCTGCCGAGGCATATATTTTTTTTTTTTTTGTTTTTTTTTATATCATAGGAAGGCAAACGAGCACACAGGCCACCTGATGGTAAGTGGAAACTGTGACCCATAGACATTCGCATACACAAGACCGCAATCCTAAGACTGCAAATGCGTTGCCAACCCTGAGGGCGAAGATGGAATGCCTCTATGCTAGTCATTTCACCGGCTGTCTTATCCCCAAACCGGAACACAACAATGCGAACACTGCTGCTTGGCGGTAGGTTAATGGATAAGATGGTGGTACCAACCCGGACGGACCCTGCACAAGGTCCTCCCACCTCCAAAAGTATATATAGTGCTTTCCTCAAAAATCGCAAGATACAAATCGCATATAAACAGAAACTGCACGTAAAATAACATCACTCTTTACCGCCGTTATGTTTACGACAAGGAGAAACGCAAGCTTTTTTTAGAAAAAAAAACTCAAACTGTTCCAGACACAGATAAAAATGTTCCGTTTCGAATAAAATATGGATGTAAGTATAAGACTTGTGCCCTCATTTTACCATGGCCGTTATCACTTTTTAAAAAGTTACAAACTAGGTAACAATGAAATTTGTATGCAACATTGCGGGCTTGTGTAGCGAGCACGCAATGTATTTTTAAACTATGTACTTCGCGTCTCAGTATGGAGTTAGTAATGTCAACTTTTCCGGTCATTTTTGAGAAAAATATTTTGCATAATTTTGTTTAGCTAACTAGGAGCATAATAAATAAATAAATATCAGGCGACAATGTCACACCAATTGACCTAGTCCCAATTTAAGCTCTAGGCTTGTACTATGGGTACTAGACAACGATAAACATACTTATGTATATAGAGAAATATATACTTAAATCGCTCATCACACAAATATCTGCCCTTACCGTGATTTGAACCCAGGACTGCTGGCTTCGTAGGCAGGGTCACTACCAACTAGGCCAACGCGTCGCGTAATGAACGGTTACAACCCCGTGTGGTGGTCGGGTTAGAATAGTGCCACTCCATGTCTTCTTGTGGACGTCGTAAGAGGCGACTAAGGGAATATAGGCTTGTAGTACTGTTAGGCGATGGGCTTGCCACCTGTCACTAATACACTGGGAAACATCTTAGCCTACTTGTGCAAAATGTGGTTACAGAATTATCAACAAGTTTTAAGACTTGTTGGTAATTCTTTAGCCCTTCCTACCCCACTCTGGGAATGAGGTCGTGAGTTTATGTATATTTGTATCTTTTTTTTAAAATATTTTAGATGACGATGAAGATTTTAAAGAAATAAAACAGCTGCGCTCCAGCAAGAGGAAAAAGAAAAGCGTGTCAAATGATTTGTCGAAGAAAACCAAAAAGATTCGAAAAATGTTTGACTGCGAGGAGGATTTTCCTAAATTCGAGAGTAAATACAACATGGAGATCGTGGTGCTGACGATGGAGCAGCAGCTGGAGAACATGGCCTCCAGGAAGAACAGCTCCAACTATTTGAACTCCCCGTTCCGGTGCGAGCTCTGTTTCAAAGGGTTCTCCTCTGAAGCCACGTTCAAGAATCATAGTTTGAAACATCATGATGCTGTAAGTTTGATTTATTCTTTACTATCGAGCTGTAGGTAGGCCTCCAACAAGATGGAGTGACGACCTTGTAAGGATCGCGGGGACGCGGTGGATGCGAAAAGCACATGACCGGTCTGAGTGGAGAGCCTTGGGGGAGGCCTATGTCCAGCAGTGGACGTCTTTCGGCTGACATGATGATGATGATGATGATCGTTTTTGGAGTTTCATACCCAAAGGGTGGCAATAGGACCCTGTTACTAAAGTCCCGCTGTCTGTCTGTCACGGCTGTATTTGTATCGCATATTGATATAACAAGAAATAATAAATAAATGTATTAAAAAACAAAAAAAACGCCGACAAATAAATAACTTCTTTTAAAATGGCTGGGAAGTAAATGGTCAGTCTAACTGAAGTCGACTTTTAGTTGAAAATATTGTGATTTTAAAAGAAGTTTTTTTTTGCCATAGAAAGGCAAACGAGCACACAGGCCAACTGATGGTAAGTGGAAACTGTGACCCTTAGACATTCGCATTCACAAGACTGCAAATGCACCCAACCCTGAGGACTAAGATGGAATGCCTCTATGCTAGTCATTTCACCGGCTGTCTTATTCCCAAACCGGAACACAACAATGCGAACACTGCTGCTTGGCGGTAGGTTAATGGATAAGATGGTGGTACCAACCCGGACAGACCCTGCACAAGGTCCTCCCACAAGTTATTTTTGCTTTTTGAAGGCGAAATTTGTTTTTTTAAACATTTATTTTATTTTATACTTTTTACTGATCATAATTATGCTGTTATATAGTCGCACTTCTCAATTAATAAGAAGCTATTTAACATTTAAATCTCGCCGCAAGCAACGCCGTGGGATAGTCATAGTGATATATTTAAACCTAAATATGCTTCGTCATACTCGCTCGACTATCTTAATCGAAATATTTTGTCGCCACCCTTGAAAGATATACCGTTTAGGAGTTCCGGTGGCCATCTGTGGTCTTCATCATCAGTTCCACTTCACCAAATAGTGTTTTAGAGCAAATACACGAGTTACAAAGAAAAAAAGTGAATGCCGTGTGGTTGTCGGCTTAGAATTGTGCCACTCCATGTCCTCCCGTGGAAGTCGTAAGAGGCGACTATGGGAATAAAGGCTTGTAGTACTGTTAGGCGATGGGCTTGCCACCTGTCACTAATACACTGTTAAACATCTTAGCCTAATTGTGCAAATTGTGGTTACAGAGTTATCAACAAGTTTTTGGAGTTGTTGGTAATTCTGTAGCTCTGCCTACCCCACTCTGGGAATGAAGGCGTGAAGGTATGTATGTATGTACAATGAAAAATACCAAAATCGCTATAGGTGTGCCTATAAATTTTGAAGAGTTCGATTCCTCATAAAACTCACTCCATCATCAGATCTTCATTTTGATAAAAATGGGACCAAACTGGAAGCATCAGCTTTCAATTACAAAAATAATCAGCAAAATCGGTTCATGCAAAAGTTTTGTGGTAACAAAAAAAAAAAAACAGTTGAATTGAGAACCTGCTCCTACTTTTTTTTAGTCGTTTAGAAAGACGACAAAATTGTGCTTCTTGCTCTAGAACTAAAGTTAAAGTAAGAAGAGTCTATGTCGCCCTGTATTGTCGCAGAGTGTGGGCGCCCAGAAGTGCGACCTGTGCCACTGCCGTTTCCGCATACCGGCGTTCCTCCGCACGCACGCGGAGACGCACCGGCTCAAGTTCGTCTGCAAGGAGTGCCGGTTCGTCGCCAGCAACCGGTGAGATAACTTAACTGCTTGGGTTTTTTTTATGGCTAGAGAAGGCCAACGAGCACACAGGCCACCTGATGGTAAGTGGAAACTGTGACCCATAGACATTCGCATTCACAAGACTGCAAATGCGTTGCCAACCCTGAGGACTAAGATGGAATGCCTCTATGCTAGTCATTTCACCGGCTGTCTTATCACCAAACCGGAACACGACAACGCGAACACTGCTGCATGGCGGTAGGTTAATGGATAAGATGGTGGTCCCAACCCGGACGGACCCTGGGCAAGGTACTCCCATAAGTAACTTAAAAGTAAGTAATTTAAAAAGGTCACTTACAAAAACTTAACCGACAAAGTCCTATACTCCGTTTGTTTAGGTATTTTATCTATAGGTCACACACATCATAAGTCCTCTATTATGCGTTCAAACCCGTAGGAAATGACCAGCATTATTATATTACAACCAATTTTACTATGAGAACTTTCTTGTCTGTGGTAGTAGGTAAAATCTTTACTGTAATGTTATTACAGTATAGATTTTTGTAAAGTTATGAGTTTCAAATTTTAGTAGTTTATGCAACAGTTGTATAAGAGAGGTCAAAAAAGACGAGCGGTGTGGTTACGATGTGAGCCGCAGGCGAACATCGTAAAGCAAGACGCCACGAGTATTTTTTGACTTAGTTATACACCGTTGCATACAATACTTTTTCTACGACTAGGTTTCAAATAAAATGCAAAATTAAATTAACAAAATTTTATTTATAGATTTTTACTCTTTAATATATAGGTTAGAATACGAACGAACGAAGCACAGAACAACAAACGAGCGGGAAACATTCGAAAACAACAAAATATGTGTCTATGGTTAACTTTGTTTTTAAATTGATGTGCACTTGCCAGGTTTCATATTTTAAAAAAAAGTTGCACAATCGATTTAACTTGTGAAATAGGGACTATTAAACACCTAATGATTTGAGAAATGAATTCTTTTACCTGATTGGTCGATTTTAATATAGCTGCGTTCTGGTTGGTTGATACCAAATAAAATGTTTTTTTTAAAGAGTTAATTTAGTAAAAGAGTTTACATACATACCAAAAAGAACCTAACGTTCCGATTGACAGTCAATGTGTATTGTGATTGGTGGTTTAATTTGGTGAAGTATTTTGATTGGTTAAATTAACCTAGGTGTAAGCTTTGGCAGCTAGGCATATCGTTTTGGCTCAAAAAAGCACAAGTGCTGTTAAGGGGAATAGACTAGATAGACTTTTCTACGGAATGTTCTTTGGACATATTATCTATATTCTTATATTAGTGTTCGTGACTATATAAATGACAGATAAAAGTACAGGAGTAGGAAAAAACAGTTATCGACTCGAAACGTCAATTCAGTATATTTTTTATTCATTTGTCTATGATTTAAAAAAAAACATTCGTCTTGGCGGAGGATCGAATTGCCGCCATTATGGTTGTCATATTTGTTTGTTGGTTTTTGCTGACAAGAAAGTCAGCAAAGAGGGTGAGCAAAGAGGGTGAGGATAGTTTTTTGAAACAAGTGGTGTATTTTATATTTTATTTCAATAGGAATTATTATATCATTTTTTAAAACACTGAGGTGACAGTTCATAACTTTCTATGCCTGTTTCTCTCTATAGTCCATTTATTTTAGCATGATACAGAAATAAATAAAGGTGTTTTATTGGGCACGTTACACGCAACATAATAGTTATACAAAAACATTGCTCCGAAACGTCTTCTTTGACTGCTATTATTTCACAGTAAATATTAAATGAACGTTATAATCTATTGCAGTAGTACTTTAAGTCATATTCGTTAATATTTACATTGCGTTTTTTATTTTTGTTGATTAAATTTACTTCAATTAGAAACGTGGTCTATAAAAGACCTAAAGAAGCAGGGGTTACAAACCTGTGTTAACAAAATAACGAAACGTCTAAGCATATAACTCGACTAAATCAAATACTATCCTGTCACCTGTCAAATATAGCGAACCTAGTAAATTTTAAATTGATCATTAATAACGCCACAGTTTGCATTTTTTGACACATTGAACGTCACAACGCCCTTATGTGATATGTCCCATGTTATGTTATGTCATTTTCTCCCGAGTTCGAGAGCGTGAGCGTTGATATTGTTCCATAGTTGTTTTTGTTGTGAGTTGTTTGTTGTTAATTTCCTTGTTAAAGTTGGCAGCTGCTCGTTTACGTCTCTATCTTACGTCTACATCTCTAATCTGACCAACACAAAAACATTAATGACACATGCACAGATACAATATATTGAGTGCATAGATTCTTATTAATTCCGCTAGCGAGTATTAGAGTTGACGACTACTGGTTCTTTTTCTTTTCTTTTTCTCATCCTAAAATAAATGAACTATAACGCCTTGGTCTCATATCATTATAATAATTAAAATGAAACTATTTCTATTGTAAAATCCGTTTTCGGCCAAACGAATTTATGCGTAAAGATACATCATGCTTAAAAAATCGCGATTCAATAGGTAATCGATTTAATGTATGTATGTATGTATGATGATTAAGTTCTCAACAAATGGATTTTTTTCATGACTCTCTGATAGATTTTGAAGCGCTCTAGTGTACAGTCTAGTGTTAGCTTTAGCCATAGTGCACTAGTGTTCATTCTGGGCAGCACTTGGTCCAGCCCCCATTCAAAGATGGCCATCCTCCGTTGATATGTTTCATTATTTATTGGAGTGTGGTGTGCACAGGTACCACGCCATCACGCACTTCCGCGAGCACAGCGGGTTCAAGTACACCTGCAAGTACTGCGGCGCCAGCTTCAAGTGAGTACCAATACAATACAATACAACACAATACACACACATACACATATAAACTTACGCCTTCATTCCCAGAGTGGGGTAGGCAGAGCTACAAAATTACCAACAACTCTAAAAACTTGTTGATAACTCTGTTACCACATGTTGCACAATTAGCCTAAGATGTTTTCTAGTGTATTAGTGAACGGGGAATACAATACAAATAGTCAAATACTCTTTATTGAACACCAAAAAACAAAACACGGAACAGTATATTTTAACTATAGGTATACAACAGGCGGTCTTACCGCTAAATAGCGATCTCTTCCTTGGTCAGAGAAATAGATTTTGAGTGATTAGATTTTGACGACGCGCTGGCCTAGTTGGTAGTGACCCTGCCTACGAAGCTAGCGGTCCTGGGTTCAAATCCCGGTAAGGGCAGTTATTTGTGTGATGAGCGCGAATATTTGTTCCTGAGTCATGGATGTTTACTATGTATTTAAGTATGTATTTCTCTATTTAAGTATTTATATCGTTGTCTAGTACCCATAGTACAAGCCTAGAGCTTAAATTGGAACTAGGTCAATTGGTGTGACATTGTCCCCTGATATTTATTTATTTATAATAGAGAAAAAAAAGGCAAGTGGTTGTAAACTAAATTTTTCAGAACTCAAACTAAACTACAAGAAACACTTCTGTTATTGTAAAAACACATATAAATATACACATACGCAAAGTAAATGAGTTAATAAATACATACTAAATACACGCTAAATACATATTATTATCCAACTATATAGCTTTAAAAACTTCCTTCGTTCATAGTGATTCTAATCATGCAAGAAAACACTGTTTTTTTTAAATTAATATATCTAAATTCATATATTTTGGGTTCTTCGTAGCACGGACATAAGGAAAAATTACAAAAATTCCGATTAAAATGATCAATACCTCCGAAACGAATAACAATTGCTGAACATACATGGGGGTTAAATCGATAGCTTATGAGCTGCTCTATCACCCCCTTAAAGCTTTGCACCTATTGTAGGGCCGTTACCAACTGACCAATAAATCATTTTTATCGGACTCTCTCGCTCGTACTCGTCGGGGCTTATGCCGAGCGTAAGGGATGCGTGTAACGGGTGATAACAAAAAAATGAGAATTATTTGCAAGGGTGTAAAAAAAAATTGTGTAACATTTTATATTTTTTTTATAGTAAGGGTTATAATACACATTTAACTATTTACAAAATTATTAATGCACGTTACGATAGGGCCCGTAATCAGCAGTTCGAAGCAGTTTTGACATAATGCCCGAACAAGGCCGTTGGACGGCATATTTGTCTATTTTTCGCACACAGGTTTTGATTCTTTTTATCAGTTGGGCACAATTTTCTGCTTCCCAATTAATTTTGTAAACCAAACTGCTCAAAAAACCAGATAAATCTTCGATCGGCGGGTTTGTGGAAGGTTTTTGGGATTTCGGATTTTCGGTACAGTCAACGTCAAAAGTAAGTGGTCAAAATTAACATTTCAAAACATGTTCAAGCATGACGCCCCAGATAAAACAGATTATAACAAAGTGTCATTTTCAACTGAATATTTAATGAGTCAAAAGAAAATGATCATAAACGATGCCATAACTGTCTCTTTATAGAAAATTTCAATAAAGAATAATTTTGTTTTCTACCTGTGTGTCAAGTGTCCAACAAGATAAAGTCAAAATGACTAAATCTCCAAATGAAAACTAGGGTAATCACGGCAGTTAAAAAGGATTTATTTTAAATGTTGCAAAAAAAAACAAAGCGAAGTAGTAGGAACTTATTTCAACCCTTGACGGAAATGAGAGGTGTTATAGTTGTTTCGCGTGTTTGTCTTACGAGTATAACCGACACTAACCGAACGTCTGACTAGTATTCCGAGGTGGTCTTGAGAAGACATGAAGGCCCAAACATTTATATTCACTTACATGTGATAGTTTGGTAGTATTACTGACTATTGCTATTTTAGAAAATCAGTTTAATTTGGAACACTCAGTAATGACTTTAACTGTTTGAATGGCATGTCACTTACCTATGACACATTACGAGCTAATTTACTAATGCTAAACTACAATAATCAGAGACATCTGTCTTAATTTATTGTATATACTATTTTGAGACCCTATTTCATCAGTTTCTTTTGCTGTTGACTGTACAAATCATTCATTCATTTTCAGTTCAGTCAGTTCAGTCAGTCATTTTGACAATTATAAATGATTGAAAAAATGAAACAAATGAAAATCAAGATATCAAAAGAGGTACAAATAACATCTGGAACAACTTTTTTGTCTATGGCAATAGATATTTTTTTAAGACTACTGAAAATGATTCTCATTTTTTTGTTATCACCCGTTAGTATCAGCGTTATCTTGTATCTCTTACACTCGCCATATACCCCACGAGTACGAGCGAGAGAGTCCGATAAAAATGATTTATTGCCCCGACGCTCAGTTGGTAATGGCCCTACAATAGCTACCAATCACCCTGTATTAATGCAACCAATTTTGAATTGGATTTTGAATTTACTTGTGGGAGGACCTTGTGCATCCATTAACCTACCGCCAAGCAGCAGTGTTCGCATCGTTGTGTTCCGGTTTGGGGATAAGACAGCCGGTGAAATGACTAGCATAGAGGCATTCCATCTTAGTCCTCAGGGTTGGCAACGCATTTGCAGTCTTGTGAATGCGAATGTCTATGGGTCACAGTATCCACTTACCATCAGGTGGCCTGTGTGCTCGTTTGCCTTTCCATGCCATAAAAAAAAAATAACATGGTTTGTATCGCTCCGTGCCACGTTGGTTGCAGGAAGCCGTCGACACACGGCACGCACGTGCGCATCCAGCACCCGACGGAGAACACCTCCTGCGACGTCTGCGGGGAGACCTTCCAGGGGGAGTTCGGGCTGCGCATGCACAAGACCAGGGCGCACAAGCAGGTCAGCGCCGGTCACAAAGCGTACAAACATATAAATTAAATGTACTTTTCTCAAAAGTGACCAGAATAGTTGACATTACTAACTCCATACTGAGACTCGAAGTACATAGTTTACAGACAGTAGGTACCCAAATAAATAAAAAAACATTTCATTGTTATCTAGTTTGTAACTTTAAAAAAAGTGAAAACGGCCATAATAATATGACGGCACAAGTCTTATAAATCCATATATTATTCGAACCGTAACTTTTTTATCTGTGTCTGGAATAGCTTGAGTTTTTTTTTTAAAAAAAGCTTGCGTTTCTCCATGTCATAAACATAAAGGCGGTAAAGAGTGATGTTATTTCACGTGAAGTTTCTGTTTATATGCGATTTTTATGTTTCGATTTTTGAGAAAAGCACTATATATGCCTCGGCAGGAACGGCAATTGCGGGCCTCGTATTTTTAAACGGAGAGCTTGCGAGAACCTATCCTCGACCCGCAATTGCCTGCTTCACTGCCTAGGCAATAATGTACTATTTCTCAAACATGCAATGAAACGTTGGCGTTATGTTAGTTACTAGGCTTCAAAGTATCAGGGTTTCGGGCGGAGCAACTCGAGAGAACTGTAAAGGAATTTCATACAAAATTGAAGACCTAGGCGGGGAAGTAATTTTTTTTAAATGTAAACATGGCGGCTGTGTCTAATGTTTTTTTTTTTTTTTCATTGTTTGTTTGAGAAAAGCACTATACATACCTCGCCGTGAAAAGGGGTTACCATATCAGTATGCTATCATATCACCGACGATATGCAAGATGTTTAGTGCTGCCTGCATGTCCGGCAGGGCTCCGAGGGCGAGTCGGAGTCGCTGAGCTGCAGCACGTGCGGCGTGCACTTCGCGAGCGCGTACGCCGCGGCGCGGCACACCTTCACCGCGCTCGACCACGTCTGCAACCCCGGCATGAGGTGAGAGCATCTGCACACATATCTGGAGACTATGTGAACAAGGGTATAATCCACTCTTAATGAAAGAACCGGTCAAGTGCGAGACGGAATCGCGCACCGAGGGTACCGTATTTAAGATATGGTTGGAAAGCGCAAAAGAAAATACTCGTTTTGTTATGAACTTTATTATCTATGCAATGGGGTCGCTCATTTTTTGTAAACTTTTGGCTATAAATCAAAAAGTACGTCTCGGAAAAATATAAATTATATATTTATACTAGCGGACCCGACAGACGTTGTCCTGCATGATGTCTGCCATGCAGGACAACGCCATCTGCCGGGTTTATTTGTGAATCTAAACCATACTCGAATCCACTTGAACACACAAAAAAAATCATTCAAATCGGACACACGGACGGAAGAATTATACAGGGTGTCTGGAAAACCTTCGGAGAAATTTGGGGGGGTAATAGTTGGCACGATTCTGATCACGGGGGTATGGTTCATTTTTGTTTCTGTTAATGTAAAAAAAAAAGAAGGATTAATTATATTCATTTTGTTACTTGATGTATCGCAGCCGATATCTCGACCTTGACATTTTGACGTTGATAGTATACTACTCCAACAGTTCGTAGTATCTTACGTCAAAATTCAATGTCCGAGGTCAATGACCTGAGACCATACGTTGTCACATGGTATGTAAACAAACAGTTCGCTCCATGTAAACAAACAGTTCGCTCCATGTAAACAAAAATCAAGGTAGCATTATAATAAAAATAAATGAGTAATTTTAGTGCAACTTACTGTATTTTCGTTTTTGCAATTTGAACACTAATTGGTTTTAAATGTGAAATCACTAGGTCTCTTGTTCATGTTTTGCCGAGACTGATCATATCGTCCGTCTTTTACTGTCGAGATCTAACCATTTACCATTGTTTTCTGCTCTAAAGTAGCCCATATAACTGATTTACAGCAAAAATATTGAAGACGTGAATATTGAAAATAACATAATTTAACACTGACATCTAATGACAGCCATAAATTCATAGACTTCTCAAAGTTCAAATAGACGGATTGAACGATCCGATTATTGCTCTCCGTATTGAAGAAAAAAAAGGAGAAAAAGAAAATCGTTTATTGGTGCAAACCACAGAAAAATAATAATCAAATTAAATACAGTGAGAAAATAATTTAAAACAAAACCTTAAAACTATTTTATAAAATAATAATGCACCAAATTGGGTGCTACTCAGCATCATAGTGTCAGACATGCCGTGACGCTGCACGCGCTGATTTTCAGGGCAACCAGACGGGGAGAAAGCGCTGCTGGCTGCTGGTTCTTTCCTTTTGATCCGCATGGTATACAAATACAGTAGCCAAAAGTCCAAGTGCAAAACATTTTGTCGATGGATATAAAGGTCGTCGCATAATTGATTATAATAGGCTATTTGACAACATTGAAAATTTACTACAAATTGTGGTCATCCTATCTGATACTAGCGTAAAGTAACGTATTTCACTTTATTTCACATTAAATTATGTCTATTTTTTTGGAAATTACACGAAATAATAAGGATTTTTTTTGAAATTTAATCTGTGGCAAAAACGATATGTGATGTTAGAAATACTTTATAACCTGTGAGTGTGATGTGAAGTCACATCACATGCAAGTAAACAAAACAAACCCCAAACCAAACATCGCTTCGCTTGTGACATCGCTTCCTTGACTGATTGTGATTGTAGTCCACGTTTTATATTTTCTGGGTGTTCCTTAAGCCGGCTACTCACACACCTGCTGCAGGGGCAATACCGGTCGCACGGCGGTTGGACCAATTTTAGGCTGTTCTCTACACACTAGCCTGCCGTTCAGTGTGTAACTGATAGTCCCGCTGAACGCACGTCCACGAGAAAGCCTTCTGTATTGTCGAAACACCAGAGGATTGGTATCGCCTTGGCACTTTCTGTGGTGCTACCAAAAAAAAAGGAAGAGAAGATATTGGGTGAAGAATTGGTTGCAGAAACGAAGCAAATTGTGCCACATGAATATTATGAAAGAATTGGAAGTAGATGATCTTAGAAACTTTTTGCGAATGGATATTGATTCTTTTGAAGAGCTCCTGGCTATGGTAACACCATTTTTTCCATTTTTGTCCACTCCGCTCGGTTGTCACCAATGAACTGACTGGAATTGCCCCAATCCTACTACACACGCAGCAATCTTGCAGGGCGGTAGACACAATCTAGGGAGCTAGGAAGGTCTTGCGCCCCTGCCGCCCTGCCGCAGGCCCAATCTAAAAATTGCTCCTGCTTGCCTACACACATCACAATTAAGGAGGCAATCAAGGGTCCAATTCCCATATTGCCCCTGCAGCAGGTGTGTGAGTAGCCGGCTTTAGTGGCCTTTTTCTTTTAAGGGTTTTTACCACAGAGTGTAATCACGTCGACCTCTTCTTACAAAGCGATCCTATTTTTCTCTTTCTTCTATGATACGAATATCTAGCAACAACATGTATGATGCCAGCTTTAAATGTAATTTTGATAAAACGTAACGTGTAGGTAGGATTTTTTGTTTACAAATGAAACCTAAAACTCTTTTCATAAAGAGTTTTAATGGTCCAAGATTTTAAAAGATAATATGTCAAATTGTCAATAATTAATTATTGTTTTTTATTCGTCGGAAGCCCTGATAGTGGTACAAATCAATGAAATACAGCCATGATTCATGATCTCGTAAAAGAAGTAATGTGCCTACGAGTGCAAGTGCTATTTTAGCCGTGTGAGTGTGAGAAAAGTGTGAGTAAAAATCATAATCGTCAGTTTCAGTTTTAGATTATTTCACATAATAGCCCTTATCAGACACCGTCTTTTCATTCACATTACAGGATAATGTGTCAGTTTTCTAAACTCCATGGAGCTTTTGACCATGATTGGAAACATTGTTCATAAGGAACAACTTGTTTATTTACATTACGTTGTGACACATATCGTCGGTGAAACTGCAAAACCGCGTAAGTGACATTTTAAATAAGGAGCAAAATGCACCTTTTTAATAAGACCGTAAGGTTTATTTTGCTCTATCATAAATTTGTTACTTACGCGGTTTTGCAGTATCACCGACGATATTATGAATGAATCAGTTAAGATGGGGCACACTGAGAGCATCGTCAGGAAAGTCGATGATAAATCTGTCTGTAACTCAGTCAAATATTAACTTAAACAAAAGTTACCAATATAGGGATGATCCAAATCATCCACCCTATCTACAGTTAAAATTTCTCCGAAGGTTTTCCAGACACCCTGTATATATAAAGATTGACCAATAATATATCAAAAGTTGTTAAAGCGAACTTTACCCACCCCAGCGTACCTAACTCTGGGATGAAGGCGTGACGATGTGTATGTATGTATGTAATAGTCATGAAGCCGCCTGCGCCGCGGGACGCCTGGTGCAGCCCTAAAACTTAGTTAACGATACAATGTATAGTATTAAGGTTCAAATGTAATGTCACTGATATTCTAGATAGGTATTACGTTTTGGTAGTGTAGGACGATAGACCACCCCGAGGCACTACGGCGCTCATGTCTATCGTCCTACACTACCAAAACGTAATACCTATCTAGAATATCAGTGACATTACATTTGAACCTTAATACTATACAGTGGCACGTGCTAACTCGGTAGCTAGCGGCTTTGGGATAATAGAGACAATAGCCTTTGTTTGTAAGATTAGGGCTCGAAGCGAAAAATTCACCTGGGAAGATTCATACTATAAATCAGTGTTGGGCAAAAATTAACTTGAATAAGAATAAGAATAAAACAGAAAACTTATTCTCATTCAAATCGATTTGAATAAGAGTAATTCTTGTACCTCGTTAGTTGAAATGGAATACTAGTGAATTAATCATGGTACTTTTATTTTAAATGAAGAATAACATTTGAAATAACTATTTTGGAAATGGGATTATTCTAACTAACGTTTTATTCAACTAACATGTTATTTGGAAAAAAAATAATTTTGTAGTACAATAAATATTGGTTTTGGCACATTTTTTCAATGTACTTACGTGTAAGTAAGTTTTATGACGTTTTTTTTATTACCTTTGATACGATGGTGATGAAGTGAATCCCGGAATTCTTTCATGGCTAAATGAAGTTACATTTACCTACTGTATTCTTATTCAGATTGTTATGGGTTGAGGTGTAAAATTACAATAAACGACCTTATAGTGCAATAATGAGTATAATAATAATAAGAAGTAAAACACCTATCCTATATTACATCTAACTTAACTAAGGTTGTTCTAACTAACACTTATACTAATGTAAGCTAACTAATTCTTATCCTAATGTTGAGCGCCAGGAGGGTTCAATAATAAACGGGTTCCCTTCCAACCCTGAATGCCACCGGCTAGCGAAGACGTTCCTCTGTGTAAGCGATGTGCTAACAGTTCCCTTAATCCGAAGGGCATATCCTTAGGCTAAAACAAAGAAACCATCGGTCAAATACATTCTGATGATGGCATGAATAACTAGATTGCGTCTTCATCTTAATAACTAGCACTCACCCCTTCGCCGTAACAAACAGAACATAATATTCAACTTGTAACTAAATTACCACAACTTCCATAAATGTCCTTAATAATTATTTCACATTTCTCACATGATTACTTTATAGCAAGCGGGTACTCTGAGATAGTGGCTACGTATCAGCCACGAGTGTGCATTCCTTAGAAGCACGAGCTGGAATGACTCGCCGAAATGCAATCGTTAATATTTTAACTTAATACTAACAATTTTAAAATACAAAAAGATAAGATATTACCTACACTGCGCAGGCTTGAACCCGCGCCCTCTAGCGCAGTAGCCCTACGCTAGACCGCTTAGCCACCGAGACAACTAGAAGAGTCGTTGAATTTGACGAACGGTTGTTTTCATGTGTTTCGGCATGGTTTACGTCATCATAACATTATCATTACCTACCATAACATACCCCGTCCCTCATACAAAATAAATAAATGACCATTTATTTATTTTTTATTATAAATCTTCAGATCTTTTACATGCCACATGCCAATGTCTTTACCATACGCATTATGAAGTTGAAAGATGTTGTCCGAAACCCTTTTTACGACAATCGCCTTCTCAAATTTAGGAGCTAACTTGGCCATAAACTTATTGCCAGCATTAGATAGATATTTTGTTCTCTTCCAGACTGTATCACCTACTTGAAATGTCCCTACTCTTCTCTTACTGTTATAATGTCGGCTGCTGTCGTAATGCGCTTGAACAATTTTATCCTTAACCTTTTGTAAAATTATTTCCCTATCCTTAATGTTTTCAACACACGAAGCCGTATTAACCTGACCTGTTAAAACTGAGTCTAAAGCCGTTTGGTCTAGTGCTGGTATGGTGAGATTAGGCACTGTAGTTTCTCTACCATAAAAAAGATATGAAGGGGTGTAACCCGTGGTCTCATGCACGGCTGATCTAATAGCATGGCCAATTTCATCTAAGTTAGCATCCCACTCATTATGTTTTTTTGACTTGATCTATGCCGAAATCATTGTACCGACCACACGATTGACGCGCTCTGTCGGGTTACTTTGCGGGTGATAATGTGGTGTGTAGACTATTCTACTATTAAATGTGGTTGCCAAATCCTTAAACAAATGCGATACGAACTGTTTACCATTATCACATAAAATTGTCCTAGGAGCACCATACAAAAAAAACTGTTTACCTACTATCTCGCAGATTTTATCAGCCTTGCCAGTTCTGAGAGGAAACAGCACGGTGAATTTGCTGAATAAACACGTTAATACTAAAAGCATTGTGTTGCACTTTTTGCTTTTTGGAAAAGGACCCATCAAGTCCAGCGCCACCACTTGCCAGGGCTGAGTAACTTCCCTATGATGTCCCATCTGGCCCAAAGGTACTTTTTGCGAGACTTTGTGACTAGCGCAACATTCACAACTGTTCACATACTGCTTGACGCCTTTCAGCATGTTAGGCCAGTAAAATTTTTGCCTGATCTTAAAGTAGGTTTTCCTTATTCCTAAATGACCCGCCGATGGAATATCATGACATTCTTGAAATACTTTAAGACGTAGGCTTTCTGGGACAAATAGTTTCCACAGATCGTCTTTGTTAGGGAATTGCTTCATGTGAATTTTCTTATAAAGAAGACCTTCAACAACTGCCCAGTCTCTCTTCTTAGTTTGAGAAGCAACCTTTGCTACTTTTTTTCTGTACCAAATGTCCTTATGACTTTTCAAAATTTCTATAGGGTTTATTTCCAACAAATTAACACCTGTGTTCCGAGACAATGCGTCAGGAACCACATGGCTTTTCCCTGGCCTATGTATAATATCGAAATCAAATTGCTGTAATTTCATGGCCCACCGTGCCAGTCGGCCATGTGGATCCTTCATTTTGTGAAGCCAAAGTAATGCACTGTGATCCGTCACTACTGTAAAGTGTACTCCGTCTATGTACGATCTGAACTTTTCAATAGCGTAGACTACGCTCAACAACTCTCTCTCTGACGTTGAGTATTTTGATTCCCGGTCATTTAACTTACGGCTAAGATAAGCAACGGGTTGCTCTGTGCTGTTTACTTCCTGACAGAGCACTGCCCCTATGCCTTTATTTGACGCATCGCATTGGATTATGAACGGCTTTCCATAATCTGGACAGGTCACCACTGGTGTCGATGTCAATAACGTTTTCAATCTCAAAAAGGCAACTTCGGCCTCCTCCGACCACTCAAACTTTTTAGATTTCTTTCCTTTTGTCAAATCGTGTAATGGAGCCGCGACCACAGAAAAATCCTTAACAAACCTTCTGTACCAACTTGCAAGACCAATAAAGCGTTTGAGCTCGGTGAATGTTTTTGGTCGTCCAAAGTTGATAATTGCCTCAACCTTTTCCGGGTCCGTTCTTAGACCATCCTTATCAATAATATACCCCAAGTAGCGAAGGCTGGGTCTCGCAAACTTACACTTATCGACGTTTATTGTCAGGTTGGCCATCTTAAGAATGTTTAAAACTTTCTTTAATAATAGGATGTGTTCCTCAAAGCCGGCTGAACAAATTACGATGTCGTCAAGATATGCCCAAACTTTGTCCTCTTCAGCACTGAATAAAATGTCCATGAGTCGCTGCTGAGTTTGTGACGCGTTGACTAGACCAAATGGCATAACTTTAAAATGGAATAGTCCTCTGCCTGGAACAGCGAATGCAGTCTTTTCTTTGCTGCTATCTTCCAGTTCAATTTGCCAGAAAGCCGATTTCAGATCTATAGTACTCAAGAATTTAGCGTTGCGCAGATTGTTGATAACATTAGCAACCCTGGGCAACGGATAAGTATCACGTTTAGTGACGCGATTTAATTGCCTGCTATCCAAGCAAAGCCGGTTTTCTCCATTTTGTTTCTTCACAACCAATACTGGAGAACACCATGCACTGTATGAGGGCTCAACCACATCGTTAGCCAACATCTCATCTAATTCTTTTTCTATAGCCTTTTTAACAACCGGAGAGAAATTATACTGTTTTTGGTGTACGGGCTTACTGTCTGCCGTTTCTATGCAATGCTTTAAAAGACTAGTTCTCCCGAGTCCAACGCCAACAGTCTCTTCCATTTCTTTTATTAAGCTCGACAGTTGATGCTCCTCCTCTATGTCAAGGCCCTCTCTATCAATGATTGCCGGGTCTCTTGATGACAAAGTACTTAACTGCACGCAGTTATCCCATGTCCGGTCACTCTTAAAAAGCAAGGCCACACCGAATGAGTCAAAAAATCTTTTCCTAACACTAATTGCTGACTCAAATTTGGCATGACTAAAACGGGAAAGACCCTAAATTGGTTATCAAAATTAATTGGCACGTCAATAATTTCCCTAATATTGTGCGTGACCCCATCCGCAGTTGAAATACCAATAGGCTGCATTGTCGTGGCTCTGAGCCCTAGAGTCTGTAAAGTTTCTGCAAAATTTGCGTTAATTACTGTGCGATTTGCACCGGAGTCTAACAATCCTTCACACTCGTAACCCATGATACTTAAAATTACATAAGATCTATTATCATTGTCCTTATTAACAATCAAGGGACACAAATCCCCATCACTACATTCAAAAAAAATTTTTGACTTTACATAGCCATGTCTGCCATTCATCACTGTCACGGCTAAGGGAGAAATTTAGCTGGCAAGACTCGAACTTCCCCCTTCTCCGTTTCCCTTACAGGTACAGTCCTTCGTCGTTACTCCAAAACGTCCACATCTATAGCAAAATAGCCGCTGTTTTGGAGTCTTGCACTCCCTGAATAAATGACCACCTTCGCGACAATTCCAGCACCTTTTCACGGAATTCTGTGCCACCTGGATTTCTGCTAAGTCCGCCATTTCCTTAGTGTCTTTAGCGGAAGAATCTCCTGGTACTTTGTAAGCGAGGTCTGGCTCTAGCGATTTTTTATCCATTTTTGGTTGTTGGAAATTGTCACAATTAACCTTGGTTCTCTCTATTATTTTTAGAACATTAATTAAATCTGGAATGGAACTGAATTCATCCCTGCATACTGCTCTCTGATAGTAAGGTTGTAGGTTTTTTAGTAGAATGAGTATCTTTTCCTTTTCCGTGATCTTATTTGGCAATCTCTTGAACATGTTCTGCATGACAGCAATGTAAATCAATACCGATTCCTCTATACCTTGTGTCCTGGAATTTATTTCTAGCAGAAGTTCTTCTTGATAAAAGGGTTTCTGAAAAGTACGTTCTAATAAAATTACTAAGTCCTCCCAGTTGTTAGCATATTCCTTGTTGGCCCGGTACCAAATAAGTGCGTCCCCTTCAAAAAAATCGATTGCGTAACGCCACAAGTCAAAGTCCGTAGCATTCCTAGCATCTTTGAGTTCTGAGACGCGTTCTAAAAATGCATTCACGCTCATGCTGTTTCCTCCTGAGAACTTAAGACCCCACTGATAAATCGGCACTAACTTCCGTTTCGGCCAGTCCTCCTCTACTGTCGAAGTACGAAGTAACCTTGGCCTGCTACTACTGTTAAACCTATCCTTGTCATACCGACCTGTGACAAAACTGACATTTCGGCTATACCCCGCAGCCCCCTCTCTACTCTCATCATTTTTCTTACAGGCATCAGATGTGCCTTTGGCCGAGTCTTCTAATTTCTGTATGATTTTAAGCCCTAAATCTCCTAACGTCTCCTGCAGAGTTTCTTTGTCCTGACTTGTTAAATTCTCATCTTCTACAACGT
The DNA here is from genome assembly GCA_927399475.2 of Acleris emargana. Taxonomy (NCBI): domain Eukaryota; kingdom Metazoa; phylum Arthropoda; class Insecta; order Lepidoptera; family Tortricidae; genus Acleris; species Acleris emargana. Next base: position 12,598,825 of record OV656862.1, on the reverse strand, counting down.
CGTCCTGACCTTCTAACTTCTTTAATAACAAAAGACATTGCTGTAAAAGTCCGTCTTTACGAATTATCTCATCTTCATTACCCTGATGCACTAAATTTAGCCTATTCTCTACGTGATACAGTCTGGATACTAACCGTTTGAACAAAATTTTGTCTGGTTTCCCTACTAACTCGGAAATGTAGTTGGCGAGAACATTTAACTTTGCAGAACACAGCTCCAACTCAAAGTCAATGCCCTGGGAGCCTAACTGCGGTGCTTTTGCCTCCTGCACAAGACCCTCAGTCTGTTCATTGAGTAATACCTCCCTTAACAACTTTTTCAGCACTGGGACCGTGCTCCTCAACTTAATTCCCCGGCTCGCTAGCTCGTATTCCAACTCGTCCTTCAGCAAGAAATTTGGGTCCATGATTAAAATAAAACTATATAAAGATGTATACCACTCACAACCAACATACACTGAACCTAAATAATATCCCTCAGTATCAAAGATAATATAGATGTCCCACCAAACAAATTGAAACCCGCAAAATAAAACACCCGTGTATAGCAGATCATAAAAAAAACAATATCATTAATAACAACCATAAACCGCTCTAAATTAACATAAACGCACCATCACGCACAAACCAAATTAAATGATACTAAAAATATTTCAAACAAAGTAACCCTAAATAACGGTAAATAAATAATAACTGACCTCCAACCCTTTTAAAATTTTACGTTGGGCTCAGTCGGTAGAGCATGAGACTCTTAATCTCAGGGTCGTGGGTTCGGGCCCCACGTTGGGCGCCATTGTTATGGGTTGAGGTGTAAAATTACAATAAACGACCTTATAGTGCAATAATGAGTATAATAATAATAAGAAGTAAAACACCTATCCTATATTACATCTAACTTAACTAAGGTTGTTCTAACTAACACTTATACTAATGTAAGCTAACTAATTCTTATCCTAATGTTGAGCGCCAGGAGGGTTCAATAATAAACGGGTTCCCTTCCAACCCTGAATGCCACCGGCTAGCGAAGACGTTCCTCTGTGTAAGCGATGTGCTAACAGTTCCCTTAATCCGAAGGGCATATCCTTAGGCTAAAACAAAGAAACCATCGGTCAAATACATTCTGATGATGGCATGAATAACTAGATTGCGTCTTCATCTTAATAACTAGCACTCACCCCTTCGCCGTAACAAACAGAACATAATATTCAACTTGTAACTAAATTACCACAACTTCCATAAATGTCCTTAATAATTATTTCACATTTCTCACATGATTACTTTATAGCAAGCGGGTACTCTGAGATAGTGGCTACGTATCAGCCACGAGTGTGCATTCCTTAGAAGCACGAGCTGGAATGACTCGCCGAAATGCAATCGTTAATATTTTAACTTAATACTAACAATTTTAAAATACAAAAAGATAAGATATTACCTACACTGCGCAGGCTTGAACCCGCGCCCTCTAGCGCAGTAGCCCTACGCTAGACCGCTTAGCCACCGAGACAACTAGAAGAGTCGTTGAATTTGACGAACGGTTGTTTTCATGTGTTTCGGCATGGTTTACGTCATCGTAACATTATCATTACCTACCATAACAAGATACTTTTATTCAAAATAAAAAATCATGAATAAATGTAATTGACTAAGAATAAGTTATTTTTATTAAATTTTCCCGCGTACAAATTATTCCCTGCGAAATTATTTGAATAACTTTGACAGGAATAAAATCGAAATGATTTTATTCTTACGAATCTTCATTCAAATAATGATTTTATTCTTGAGTGCCCAACACTGCTATAAATGGTTGAACGATTATGTTGACGCTTGCGTACTGGTCTGCCAGGGCGTGCACGCTGTGCGGGGAGAACCTCGCCACGGAGGAGCTGCTGCTGGCGCATGCGCGGGAGCGGCACAGCACGCCTGAAACGCGCTGCCACGAGGTATTTATTTATTTATTGGAAAACAAGCAGCATAAATATTACAAAAAATATAAGATAATATGGATAATACATGAGCCAAAACAGTTTTCACTACTAGATAGCACAATGTATGCTCAGAGGAGATAAATGCGTGATAAGCAGAATCTTATTTAATCTAAATGGGCCTTAACCCTATCTATGTAATCCTGGTATCTCGTCCCTCAGTGCAACAAAACCTTCCTGACCGAGGCCTCCCGCAGCGTCCACTACGAGAGGGTCCACCTCCAGGTGAAGAACGTGAGGAAGAAGGCCGCGCACCACGCCCGGCGGCAGTACGGCGGCGTCGTCATGTGCGAGCTCTGCGGGAAGAGGTGCAAGGTTAGCTCCTCGGTGGCTATGGGAGCCTGGTACTTTGAGAGAGGCACCCGGTATTCTAAGCTGTAATACTACATTATTACAGGGGCCGGGAAGTAGGGGGTTGCCGGCCGAGTTATATAGACATATAGGCGTAGTTACGAGGCTGGCAACCTTTTTCACGGCGAAGTATGTATAGTGCTTTTCTCAAACATATGCAATGAAATAAAAAAAACATGTGTGTAATAGGCATTAGTGCGGATATTTTTGGTCCGATAACCACAAAGCCAATGAAACAAATTAAAAAAATATATTTAGCTACTAGGCTGTTCATAAACACAGCCGCCATGTCAACATATTTTTTTTTTATAGTACATTGTTGCAGAGGATAGAAAGGACGAGATTTTTGGACGAGTCATATAGAGGGCCGAAACGTAGTTGAGGCCCTCTAGTGTACGAGGCCATAAATTGCACTTTCTACCGAGGCAGACATAGTGCTTTTCACAACTACTGAGAGGAAATAAAATAAAAATTCATATTCAAAACTCAATTTTAATTCATGTTAATGTGAATAGTGTTAGTCAAATGGCGTCGGTTTTTCAAAAGTAGAATAGAAGCGGTATGTATTATCGTCAATTTTACCATAGATAACTTTATTTTTAAATCTGGACCCCTATTCTCGTGGCTTTCGAGATTAATAAACTAACATTCGAGATGAATATGTCAACTCCATATAAAATTGTATTTGTTTCGCCTTATCTCCCATGTCATTTTAGCTCTAGTGGTTCGAGATTAGGGGCCAAGTTTGAATTACATAAAAAAAAAGCAGTGACATAGTTTTTAGTCTGTGTATCTTTTAGCAAAAATACACCTAATATTTTACGACACAAAATGGTGTTATGATTGGTCGATTCTAATTTTTCATTTTAAGGAGCTATGACACAAAAATTGATTGATTGATTTTGACGACGCGCTGGCCTAGTTGGTAGTGACCCTGCCTACGAAGCGAGCGGTCCTGGGTTCAAATCCCGGTAAGGGCAGATATTTGTGTGATGAGCGCGAATATTTGTTCCTGAGTCATGGATGTTTTCTATGTATTTAAGTATTTATTTCTCTATATAAGTATTTATATCGTTGTCTAGTACCCATAGTACAAGCCTAGAGCTTAGTTTGGGACTAGGTCAATTGGTGTGAGATTGTCCCCTGATATTTATTTATTTATTTATATTGGTTATTAACAGGGCCCGTAATTTTCATGCCGATGACATCAATTTGACGTCACGCTCCATATAGGGTGATCCCAAATAGTTTTATTGTAAATTATTAATCATTAGTCGTCAATAATTTTAATCATGTACAAATGACTTCAAAAGTACTCTATTTAAACGTGGAATAAATAATACCTACTTGATTCGTGAAACGTAAATAAAACTAATTGATTGGTTTTTATACGTACAAAAACATTCTGTCAAAAATGTTACATGTGCCACTGAGAAATAAAAATATTGATTTCCTAATTGTATTAGTTGTTAAAATCAGAAAAAGATGTGTCCATCGATTATACATTTTGTTTATAGCAGAGAAGTTGGAATAATTAACCAAACCACACAACAAACAAAAATATGATAACAAATCAAAAGGATTTTTATGAATATTGCATTACGTATGAACGCGAAGATGACTTAGATTTTCTTTGCATGGTAATTAATACAAGAAGGATGGCGTGCTTTACGTTAGAGAGGAATTTTGTTTTCTACGTAATTATTGTAATGTGTTGTTAACAATACCATTTAATAAAATGTATGTATAAAAACAAATCAAATAGGTAGTTTTATTTACGTTTCACGTATCAAGTAGGTATTATTTATTCCACGTGTAAATAGAGTACTTTTGAAGTCATTTGTACATGATTAAAATTATTGACGACTAATTATTAATAATTTACAATAAAACTATTTGGGATCACCCTATATGGAGCGTGACGTCAAATTGATGTCATCGGCATGAAAATTACGGGCCCTGGTTATTAAAATTGGACAACAATGTTCTCGACCAATCAGCAAATGCCGACAAAAACATTCTTGGTCTGTCCTTATAAGTGACGTTTTGTGACCCCAAACAAGAGCATCTATGGCCATATTTCCGAGCAGTGTTGTGAAAAATTACTTCCTAGCCTAGCTTTCAATTTTGTATGAAATTCCTTAACAGTTCTCTCGAGTTGTTCCGCCCGAAATGTGACACTTTGAAGCCAAAAATAACTAAGATAACGCCAACATTTCATTGCATGTTTGAGAAATAGTACATTACTGCAAAGACCAGTAAGTGAGCGTTCCTGGAGGAGTATGAGTTAGAAGGCCGAGCCGCCAGGCGAGGCCTTTTATACATACGAGTCCAGGATGGCTCTTACTGGTTGAGGCTTGTATAATGCTTTTCTCAAAAATTAAAGAAAGTTTAACAACAACGTTTGATTACTATATTGAAGATTACATTCATATAAGGGCAATTACTGACAGATATTGTGATCGATTTACCGGGGGCATTTATATTTGTTTGTTGTACATCTTGATTAACGGACTCTTGCTTGGGTGGCAGTAATGGAATGTGATATCTTGCCAGTCGTTGTTTTTTTTAACTAAAAAGTTTGTGTTTAGTTTTGAACATTGTTCTGTTTTTACATTACATTAATGTTTTAATAAAAAAATGAAAATTATCGTTTTTGAAACTCCATGTTAATTTTAGAATGGAAAGTTTTAATCCAACACGATTTATAAACTGAAATTACAAAATACAAACATAAAATCCCACACTGTAGGTACTTCTACAACATTACTAAGTACAAAACGCAACGTGCATGGGCGTTTTCACTAAAAAGTGTACCCAATTAAGGACTGAAATTAAGGAACTTTAACTTTGTCAGTTTTGTGACGAAAATTAGCTATATATTGACGGCCGCAATGTATGGCTAATTTTCGTCACAAAACTGACAAAGTTAAAGTTCCTTAATTTCAGTCCTTAATTGGGTACACTTTTTAGTGAAAACGCCCGCATACTTTTTCTGCGACGCGTTAAGTGTCACACACTATAAAATGGCTGTTTAAGGCTCCAAAAATATATCTATCTCATAAAATGTCATACCAAAAAGAGAGATAGATATATATTTGGAGCCTCCACAGATCACAGAAACAAGGGAGATATGTCATGAACGCCAATTCGTACAAGACCCGGTGTCGCCACTTTTAAACATGTGTGCGTCTTACGCTTACGCTCTATTAACTACTACAAAAACAACCTCCTCATAATAGACAACAATTCATTTTGTGCTAAGGTAGTAAAATAAAATACCGTTTCTAGATTTTACACTGCTGATTACAGTAAAAATATCTTTGGATTTTTTTATGCAGTAGTTTTTTTTATATTTAGGAAAAATAGTAAAAAAAGTTGGCTTGTGAATGTTAGGAATACACTTATAGTGCCCTTAGTCCATTTATTACCAAAGGAATTCCAAAAAATATACAACTGTCATGTTCATTGTTTATCTGTCTGACGGATTACTTGATTCTGACGACACGCTTTCAATTCTACGCAAAATAGTTTATTTATTTTAATGGCGTCTACAAATTACGTAATTAATTAAATTACGCAAAATAGCAAATTTGTGAACGAACGGCAGCGAATGATTGACATGACATGACAGTCAGTTTTGTTTACTGTTTAAAGTTACTTTTTTAAATTTTATATCAGGCTAAGATCACGACATCAGTATTCCTAACTTTGTATATACGGTCTTTTTAATGACTATTTCTTTAATAAATTATTAACGACTAATTTAAGTTAAATAAAGAAAAACCAAGAAATACGGGTAGTCTAATTTTTAACCAGCTATTATAAACGCAAAAAAACAATAATGCTTTTTTTTTTGAAATGTTGTTTATTGGTTACAGCTTACGAACTAAAAACGCCGTAACATAGTTTTGATAGTAGCAGAAAATTAAGCTTTATACTAAGTTCTCAAGGTTGAAAAATGCTGAAAGATCGTTTTTTTTCCATCGTAGTTCAGTCACTAAACGTAAGGTAGCGCTTACTCGTCACTTAGCTGCCATCTATGCGACGAGTAATTAATTAGTTCCTCAGAGCTAGATGGCGCCAAGGTAGTAGTCCCTTTGTTCAGCAGGTTAAGGACTACCCACACACAGCGACATCTAGTTATACTTTTTTCAAGAGGTGTGCGTTTCTCTCCTGTCGTCCACTTAGGGATGCCACAAGGAATGTTTCAAAATATATCGATAAACAATTCAAACTTGTTTGCAACGTTAATATAGGTACTATTCAATTTACAGGCAATAAGTACTATTTTTATTATTTTACTACTAGGTTAATACAATTACATCATTTAAACTTAATATATTATTGTTAGAATAGAATAATATTTTATTAGCAAGAATATGGTTTGCGTAAAATTGATACATAAGATTTTAAATTTGGAACGATACCTATATTAGAACGTAACAAAAAAATGGCCGAATTTCTTTGTTTAAATTTTCTGGAGCTGTTAAAGATTTTCGTTTTGATTAGTACATAAAAGTCTAAATTGTAAACTTGGACTTTAGGATGTTAATACAAATATACTAATAAAATGGGTTCGGTTGAGTGTCACGTCACAAGATCTCAGTTTGGGACAAACCAGTAGTTTACCGACTTGATTATGTAAACTTTATTTCATAAATGGTACAAATTACTTAAAACAGAAAGATAGACTTAATACTTGGGGCAATCTCTACCATCCAACCTTTAGGCTTGAATCCTTTTAAGAGTGAGTCGGCGCGAGCTGTCAATCAGCGCTGTGTGCAAGCACAGCCCAATACTGAGCCAGAGCCCTTTGCCTTTGTGGTTGGTTAATTTATTTTTATCTTAATTGTATGATTCGCCTACTTATATTTGAATTGCTAGAGTCCTTCGTCGTTCGTTAATATTGTAAAGAAAATTAAATTTTGTATAACGTGAAAATTTGTTAAAATTATTTTTCTTCTGTTTTAAGCGTGTCGTGGTAGTGATAAATAACTAGAACTATTAACACATTGAATTCTATTGATAGCTGTAGAATAAGCCATTTATCGATAGTCGATAGAAATCACGTCAACACAACTTTCACAACCTTACGCTCTGAAATCCATTCAAATATAAAATATTCATTTAAAAATATAAATAATGCTTAAAAACAAAATTTACCGGTGGTAAGTTATGCCCTTTGATTTTATATTAACGTTTGTATTTCGATTTTTGCACACTTTCACGCTACATACAGTCATTTTATCATTTAAACGGAGCTTCTATACTGACAGCGTTCAGTGAGTGACTGTGTCAACGCTTGACACGCCTCGTGCCGATATGGTCAATTTGACCATATCGAGGCGACACGAACCACGCCCCCATAACATATCTCCCTTGTTTCTGTGATCTGTGGGAGCCTCCCTCAAATTACCATGTTATAATGGCTAAACTCTAATCTGTGTTTGGTACTATGTTTTTTTTTTCTAAGCAGATCTAAAGAGGATGACCTTACTGTCTAGTAAGTAAAATACATACTTACTTACAGGACAGTAGGAGATTCCAAATTTCAAATCTCGCTTCTTACTGGACAGTTGTGAATAAGTCTCCGGTAGAGTTCACTTTCTGGATACTTTTTAGAGATGTTATGGCAACATTACATACCATTTTTGAAAAAACAATATTTCTCAAAAATCGTGCCATAACACCAGTAAATAGGAGCCAGTAGGTTGAAATTCCTGGACGACTATCCAAAGTGTCCTGTAAAGTTGAGGAATTTCTAATTTGCGATCAATAAGTGTCCAGTAAGTAGTATGGATATTCCATAAAAAAAAAAATTTTTTATATGACCGTAAAAGTTGACATTTCTAACTCCATACTGAGACGCGAAGTACATAGTTTACAGACAGTTTCCAAATAAAATAAAAAACATTGCATACAAATTTCATTGTTAATTTCACGAACTAGATAGTTAGTCTGTAACTTTAAAAAAAGTGAAAACGGCCATAATAAAATCAGGGCACAAGTCTTATACATCCATATTTTATTCGAAACGTAATTTTTTTATCTGTGTCTGGAATAGCTTGAGTTTTTTTTTCTTAAAAAGCTTGCGTTTCTCTTTGTCATAAACATAAAGGCGGTAAAGAGTGGTGTTATTTCACGTGAAGTTTCTGTTTATATGCGATTTGTATCTTTCGATTTTTAGGGCCCGCAATTGCCTGCTTCACTGCCTAGGCAATAATGTACTATTGCTGCTGCTGTTTACATATTTTTTATATTTCAGAACAGCACAATCCTGAAGTACCACCAGCGCACCCACACGGGGGAGAAGCCTCACAGCTGCCCGCGGTGTCCGAAGCGGTTCGTCTCGCCCATGCTGCTGCATGTGAGTACCTATCAGAAGTACCACCAGCCACACGGGAGAGGAACCTCGCAGCTGCCGCGACGTAACCAACGGTTCGTGTCGCCCATGCTGCTGGCAGTTGTCATTACAGCACAGCATGCTGCAGTACCACCAGCCACACGCGAGAGGAACCTCGCAGCTGCCGCGACGTAACCAACGGTTCGTGTCGCCCATGCTGCTGGCAGTTGTCATTACAGCACAGCATGCTGCAGTACCACCAGCCACACGCGAGAGGAACCTCGCAGCTGCCGCGACGTAACCAACGGTTCGTGTCGCCCATGCTGCTGGCAGTTGTCATTACAGCACAGCATGCTGCAGTACCACCAGCCACACGGGAGAGGAACCTCGCAGCTGCCGCGACGTAACCAACGGTTCGTGTCGCCCATGCTGCTGGCAGTTGTCATTACAGCACAGCATGCTGCAGTACCACCAGCCACACGCGAGAGGAACCTCGCAGCTGCCGCGACGTAACCAACGGTTCGTGTCGCCCATGCTGCTGGCAGTTGTCATTACAGCACAGCATGCTGCAGTACCACCAGCCACACGCGAGAGGAACCTCGCAGCTGCCGCGACGTAACCAACGGTTCGTGTCGCCCATGCTGCTGGCAGTTGTCATTACAGCACAGCATGCTGCAGTACCACCAGCCACACGGGAGAGGAACCTCGCAGCTGCCGCGACGTAACCAACGGTTCGTGTCGCCCATGCTGCTGGCAGTTGTCATTACAGCACAGCATGCTGCAGTACCACCAGCCACACGGGAGAGGAACCTCGCAGCTGCCGCGACGTAACCAACGGTTCGTGTCGCCCATGCTGCTGGCAGTTGTCATTACAGCACAGCATGCTGCAGTACCACCAGCCACACGCGAGAGGAACCTCGCAGCTGCCGCGACGTAACCAACGGTTCGTGTCGCCCATGCTGCTGGCAGTTGTCATTACAGCACAGCATGCTGCAGTACCACCAGCCACACGCGAGAGGAACCTCACAGCTGCAGGGCGTCTCTGCGAAGATCTGCTCATTAATACGGCCCACTGGGGACTGATTTTTGACATTGCAGTGTTCGATTTCAAAACCGAGCGGTAGAAAATATTCGAATGCGAAAATCTTTCACGATTTATTTTCAAATGGTCCCAAATTCCATATTTTTGAGATTTTCATTCGAAACTGAGGGATTGACAAAAAAAAATCGTTTATTATTCAATATATAAAAACTTAATCTAGTAAAACACATTTAAAGCTTGCCTGTGGGCTTGACCGTAAGCAGCGAGTCGTCTGACACTAATTTGTAACAACCCTCACGCCCTCATTCCCAAAGTGGGGTAGGCAGAGCCACAGAATTAACAACAACTCCAAACACCTGTTGTTAATTCTGTAACCACAATTATAAATAATTAATAATTAATCAGTTCCGTTTTATGTAGCTAGATATGTAGTGACTTTTTAATAAATTTTTACCCTGTCTACTATTTTTTGCAATTAACAATTTGTATTGTAAGTATTGTTGAGTTGGAACTTGTAACATTATACGCAGAAAGTCGATGATTTACCATTTTTTTTTATTCATATTTTAATTGCGAATGAATGTGTGAAGCTAACAAAAGATGAAATCATAACAAGCAATTTAATATTTCAGTGCCAATAAGATATTTTTACGCTTATTTTACAAATTCTTGACTGGTTATAAATGTAGGAAAAAAGAAAAGCTTTCTCGTCTGTGGATGTCTGTCTATGGCATTGCGCTAGGTTTGTTTATGCTTCGTTTACTTCCCGGCATACATATCCAACAGGTTTGACAGATGTCAAATGATACTTTCTATTGATAGAATTCAATACGAATGCCACGGACCACTCGTGTTCATATTTTCTATCGCTCACAAGTCAAAAATACCATCATTGTGTTTTGTCACTTTCGAGTGAAACTTTCGAGCGCTCGAAAGTCAAAAATCCGCCCCTGATCTTTCAGCAAGGTTTCGCGGTTTCAAAAATCGTCACTGATAAAATTACTCATCACGTTATACGTGTAGTTTGGCCTGTCCTGAAACGGCCCTAAAATTGCCGAAAATATTTACCATTACATACATACATACCTTCACGCCTTCATTCCCAGAGTGGGGTAGGCAGAGTTACAGAATTACCAACAACTCTAAAAACTTGTTGATAACTCTGTAACCACAATTTGCACAATTAGGCTAAAATGTTTAACAGTGTATATAAGTGACAGGTGGCAAGCCCATCGCCTAACAGTACTGCAAGCCTTTATTCCCTTAGTCGCCTCCACAGATCACAGAAACAAGGGAGATATGTTATGGGGGCGTGGTTCGTGACGCCTCGATATGGTCAAAATGACCATATTGGCACGAGGCGTGTCAAGCGTTGACACAGTCACCCACTGAACGCTGTCAGTATAGAAGCTCCGTTTAAATGATAAAATGACTGTATGTAGCGTGAAAGTGTGCAAAAATCGAAGTGCAAACGTTAATATAAAATCAAAGGGCATAACTTACCACCGGTGAATTTAGTTTTTAAGCATTATTTATATTTTTAAATGAATATTTTATATTTGAATGGATTTCAGAGCGTAAGGTTGTGAAAGTTGTGTTGACGTGATTTCTATCGACTATCGATAAATGGCTTATTCTACAGCTATCAATAGAATTCAATGTGTTAATAGTTCTAGTTATTTATCACTACCACGACACGCTTAAAACAGAAGAAAAATAATTTTAACTCACGTTATACAAAATTTAATTTTCTTTACAATATTAACGAACGACGAAGGACTCTAGCAATTCAAATATAAGTAGACGAATCATACAATTAAGATAAAAATAAATTAACCAACCACAAAAGCAAAGGGCTCTGGCTCAGTATTGAGCTGTGCTTGCACACAGCGCTGATTGACAGCTCGCGCCGACTCACTCTTAAAAGGATTCAAGCCTAAAGGTTGGATGGTAGAGATTGCCCCAAGTATTAAGTCTATCTTTCTGTTTTAAGTAATTTGTACCATTTATGAAATAAAGTTTACATAATCAAGTCGGTAAACTACTGGTTTGTCCCAAACTGAGATCTTGTGACGTGACACTCAACCGAACCCATTTTATTAGTGTATTTGTATTAACATCATAAAGTCCAAGTTTACAATTTAGACTTATGTACTAATCAAAACGAAAATCTTTAACAGCTCCTGAAAATTTAACCAAATAAATTCGGCCATATTTTTGTTACGTTCTAATATAGGTATCGTTCCCAATTTAAAATCTTATGTATCAATTTTACGCAAACCGTATTCTTGCTAATAAAATATTATTCTATTCTAACAATAATATATTAAGTTTAAATGATGTAATTGTCGTAACCTAGTAGTATTATAATAAAAATAGTACTTATTGCCTGTAAATTGAATATGAATGTTTGAATTGTTTATCGATATATTTTGAAACAGTCCTTAATTGTGGCATCTCTAAGTGGACGACAGGAGTAGTGATGGGCCGCGGTAATATTCCCGTTACCAGTAAGTTTCCGTTTGGGAATATTCCCAGTAAGTTTCTAATGTTACCAGTAATATTCCCAAAAGGTGGGAATATACTATACTGGTGATTTATATGAGATTTAATGATTATATAGTTAGTTAAATAAGCAATATGCATAGATATATTCCTTTCTCTTTTACACATATCACCTTTTTTCTCTTTCACACAAACTGCTTATCTGAAATTGCACAAACACAAAGGACTTAGTTTTGCCCTTGACTCGACTCAGTGCACGTGCTTTTTGTGATGATAGTGAAAAATGTGATAATGATTACTAAGCTTAAAAAAAATCATTTTTCATGAAAATAGGAAAAACATTTATTCACGCCAAAATTACACAATCTAAAAACAACAAAATTAAAAAAATACAGTAAAACAAATTCTTAAAACTAAACTTACAACCTAGTGTTACCTCCCCAAGCCCTAATTACAGCCACCATGCGATCCTTCATTGACCTCACCAACGTCACGATTCGTTCTTGAGGAATGCCACTCCACTCCTCGACGACGGCGTCCCGAAGCTGTTCAAGGGTAGCAGGGGCAGTATCATGAGACCGCACCCGGCGTTTCAGATCATCCCAAAGGTGCTCTATGGGGTTCAGGTCAGGACTTCTCGCTGGCCACTGCATCACGGGGATCCCAACCTGATCCAGGTAGTCCCGAACAATCAACGCCGTATGAGAGCGGCCGTTGTCGTGCATGAATGTGAATTCAGGCCCGACAAAACCAGCATACGGGACCACGTGGTCCTCCAGGATCTCTGTGATGTACCGATGAGCAGTCAGGGACCCCTGGCCACGTCCACCTCCAGTGCGGGAGACGCACACAAGGTCGGTTTTGCCCTGGATTGAAATTCCGCCCCAGAACATGCAGGATCCTCCTCCGTAGCTGACGGTTTCTTCAAAGCAGGCTTGTGAGTACCGTTCTCCCTGCCTCCTGTACACTCTTCTACGCCTATCGTTGCAGAAAAGGCAAACCCTCGTCTCGTCGGAGAAGAGGACAGACTGAAGTCTGACTCGCCTATGCTCTGCTGTCAATTTGGGGCACGTAGCAGCCCTACGAGGCAGGATTTTCTTCTCTCGCAGCCTTCTTCTTACTGTGGAGACGCTCACCGACGTCCTCCGAGCTGTTCGGAGCTGCTGTTGCACCTCAACAGCGTTGGAGAATCGGTTACGCAAACACGTTGACACAATATAGCGGTCGTCTCTGTCGGAAGTGAAACGTCGTCTCCCAGATCCATGCTTCCTGATGTAGCCTCCAGTCTCCTGGAACCGCTGGGATACTCGTTTCACCCGGAAACGGCTTATGTTGAGTTGTCGAGCAACATCAACCTGCCGTAGTCCTGATTGCAGTAGTGCTCCCACTTGAGCTGCTTCTTCTTCCGTGATATCCATTTTTCAGAGTTTTCTCTTACTGGAGCTGTTCAGGTGTGACTTCTGTGATGTCTGGATAGCAAATTACCCATAATTCATTTTTACCCCCCCTTTTATTCGTGTTCAGGGTGGCACAAGTAGTGAGTCCTCTAATGAGTTTTCCATCACTTTTTTTTAAAGACCCTAACGTGTCGTGATCATTGTTTTTACGAAAAAGAACGATTCGCGTTTTTAAAGTTGATTAACTGTGCTTTCAAATGATACTAATATTGGTAGGATACAATAAATAAGTTAAGAGCTTTATTCGCTTGAAATCAAAATTTCAAAAGGTGCGATTTTTTTGACGCCGTGTGTAAGTATTTGTATAATTAAACTGATTTTCCGACTTTTTCTTTCATTTCGATCGAAACTAAGATGTTTTTACCGTGATTTAAAGTGTACTTGGCCATAATTACACGATGGGAATATTCCCAGTAACATTGGAAAAATACCTGGTAATTTTGGGAATATTCCCGGTAACATTGGGAATTTACTTTCTGGGGGGGAGCTCCGTATTTTTTTTTATTCTAAATTGTTCCATTGTTCATCAAATAAGCATAAAACACAAAAAAAATATTACTTTATAATTCAGTTTTTCTATATTTCCCTAAATTTCCAATACTTGGAAATATTACTGGTAACATTACTGGGAATATTCCCGCCATGGGAATATTCCCGGTAACGACCCATCACTAGACAGGAGAGAAACGCTCACCTCTTGAAAAAAGTATAACTAGATGTCGCTGTGTGAGTAGTCCTTAACCTGCTGAACATAGGGACTACTATCTTAGCGTCATCTAGCTCTGAGGAATTGATTAATTACTCGTCGCATAGATGGCAGCTAAGTGACGAGTAAGCGCTACCTTACGTTCAGTGACTGAACTACGATGGAAAAAAAACGATCTTTCAGCATTTTTCAACCTTGAGAACTTAGTATAAAGCTTAATTTTCTGCTACTATCAAAACTATGTTACGGCGTTTTTAGTTCGTAAGCTGTAACCAATTATGAGGAGGTTGTTTTTGTAGTAGTTAATAGAGCGTAAGCGTAAGACGCACACATGTTTAAAAGTGGCGACACCGGGTCTTGTACGAATTGGCGTTCATGACATATCTCCCTTGTTTCTGTGATCTGTGGTCGCCTCTTACGACTTCCACGGGAAGACATGTAGTGGCACAATTCTAAGCCGGCAACTACACGACAAAATAATAAATACTAATAATTTGCCACTATAATCTTGTTATTCCCTTACCCTGTCCGCAGTGCCACCTGCGCTCCCACACGGGCGAGAAGCCGTACAAGTGTACGCAGTGCCACAAGTCGTTCGCGCAGAAGTCCGCGCTCACCGTCCACAAAACCGTAAGTCACCGCTGGTTCGCGGTCTGCAACTGCTTAACGCATATCATTACTTGTGGGAGGACCTTGTGCAGGGTCCGTCCGGGTTGGTACCACCATCTTTTCCATTAACCTACCGCCAAACAGCAGTGTTCGCATTGTGTTCCGGTTTGGGGATAAGACAGCCGGTGAAATTACTAGCATAGAGGCATCCCATCTTAGTCCTCAGGGTTGGCAGTGCATTTGCAGTCTTGTGAATGCGAATGTCTATGGGTCACAGTTTCCACTTACCATCAGGTGGCCTGTGTGCTCGATTGCCTTCCTATGCCATAAAATATACAGGGTGTAAGGGACGGCTCACCGAAAACTGAAACCATAGCTTCAGACCATTGTACTGAACTGAAATGCAGTGGAAATTTTCCCGTGAAAACGAAAATTTTCTCCTTTTTTTTCCATGTTTTTGCATATAAACCGATCTAGGACAACATATTATGACATAATGAAGCTCACTATGTAAAAAAAACTGTGAAAACGGCATTTTCACGTAAAAAACGAGAAAATTTTAGTTTTCCCGGGAAAATTTCCACTGGATTTCAGTTCAGTACAATGGTCTGAAGCTATGGTTTCAGTTTTCGGTGAGCCGTCCCTTGCACCCTGTATAAATAAATAATAAATATTTGCTTTCCCTAATTTCTAGATACTGCTCCTAATGCCGACGTGCTTGTCTCCAGATGGGTGTCGATACGTGACGAATGTTTGAAATTTTGTGTGATGAAGATGATGAATGACCGGCCTTCATCTATTCTTTAATGCTTTGTTGTTTACTGTTTCCGTTGCTCTGTCTATATAATCTAAAATTCACAGTGCTTTAGTTTTACTGTTATACTGTGTAATTTAGTTCAATAAATAAATAAATAATTACAACCTGATATCACTCATCTTCTCCACAAGGACTAATAACATAATTATCTTAAGTAAGTTTTATTGATCTCATTATGAATACGATTAGGTACAGTGCGATAGTATTTTAAAGGGGGATGAAGCTGGAAGACTTTTCCACACCTCTTGCACTGTATAGATGTAATAGTACATTACTACAGAGGCCGGGAAGTAGGGGGTTGCCGGCCGGAGTGATATAGACATATTGAGAGGCGATGGCTGAGATACGCGTCATACTCGTGAACGGGTGCTGTCTGTGGGGTCCGGTCTGTTCACGTTTGCAAGGACTTGTTGTTCAATTTATTATCCAAGTTATATGGCTTTTGACGTAGAGACCTCGTCGTGGTGTTCTCATAGTCATTATTTTATTTTAAGGTTTATTGACCTTACATTTGTAATAAGTCATTTTATTTTTGCTTGTTTTAAGAATTTATTGTTTATTACTTTATTACCTTAATATTACTTAATGTAACTACTTTTAAGTATAATTATGTTTTTATGATTGAAAAAATGACCTTCTGCTGGAGTTTCTTGCGGCGCTTCTTCTCCGCAATGATGGTCTTGTCCGAAGCGCTGGTAGATTCACTGTACATTACCGACGTGTAAAAGAGCCCGCATGTGGCCAATTTACTGAATTAATATTTTGTCTTTGGAATTTTGTTTAGTTACGAGGCTGGCAACCCCTTTTCACGGCGAGGTATGTGTAGTGCTTTTCTCAAACATATGCAATGAAATAAAAAAAAACATCGCTCAAAAAACATTTATGTAATAGGCGCATTAACGCGGATATTTTTGATCAGATAACCATTCAGCCACTAAAAAAAAGAAAAAAAAAGCTATTTAGACTGTTTATAAATACGGCCGTAATGTTTACATTAAAAGGCCTAGGCCTTCAATTTTGTACGAAATTCCTTTACAGCCCTCTCGAGTTGTTCCGCCCGAAACGTGATACTTTGAAGCCTAAAATTACTAAAATAACGCCAACATTTCATTGCATGTTTGAGAATATACAGTGGTGGACATATAATTAGAAACACTTGCGACGTATTTCACATTATACAAGGCACATTGCCGTAAAACTTTTGTTTTTGGAAATAAAACAACAAAATGCATAGAATACGTTCAACAACTTATAATTAATTAAAAAACAAATAAATATCCGAGTTTACAACTACCATTTAGATATTTAGTTACGTACAAACAACTAAACGACATTTGCAGTACCATCCGTCATGGACAAGTAATTAGAAACACTAAAGAAATGAGATAAAAATCAAAGTTTTAACGTGTCAACGTCAACAATTTCAAATTATTTATGTAAAATAATGTTTGGTTTACTAAATTTCTCAACAATTAATATTTAGTTGCATAGCCTTTGTTATTAATGACGGCTCTGCAACGACGTGGCATTGATTCAAGTAATTTCATACATTTATCGAGTGGGATCGAGTTCCATGCTTCAACAAAGGCTTCGTAAAGTTCATTTTGACTGGAATTACGTTTAACGGAGACTTTTTTTTTAACGACGTACCACAAATTTTCAATTGGATTTAAATCGGGACTATTTGCAGGCCAGTCTAACATGGTAACACGTTGCTCACTAAGAAAGGATTTAACACTGCGGGCCGTGTGTTTTGGGTCGTTATCGTGCTGAAAGATCCAGGTCACAGGTAATAGTCGTCGGTGTAGGGAATCATTGTCTCTTCTAAGATGTTTTTGTATTGAAATTGATCCATAAATAAATAAATAAATACCTTCAATCTTACGGACGGGTCCAACTCCGCAACCAGAAAAACATCCCCATACTTTAATATTACCACCGCCGTGTTTGACTATGCTCCTCGTGTATTTATAATCAAAAGCATGGTTCATTGGACGTCTAACGTAGCGTTTGACGTCTGAATTCACCATATTTATTTTTGTTTCATCCGAGAATAACACTTTTTTCCATTCTCGTACGGTCCAGTTAAGATATTTCTTTGCAAATAATAATCGCTTCTCTCGGTGTTGCTTGGTAAGAAGCGGTACCTTTCGAGAAACCCTCCCGAACAATTTAGCTTCCACTAATCTGCGGCGTACCAGTTTCGAGGAAATGTTCCTTGGGTCATCAGGTGAAAAAACTTCATTTCTAATCTCGTTGGAGCCTTTGAACGGGTCTTGTTTAGCTACACGTATTATTTGCGAATCTTCCCGGGGAGATGTATTCCTTGGACGAGCCTTTCTAACAACACTTTTAGTAGTTCCGTTAGTTTTATAATGAGCAATAGCGTTGAAAACTTTCTTCACAGAACATTCTAGATGTTTAGCAATTCTTCTATAAGTCCACTTTCGATCTAAATGTAATTTAACGATTAATTGCCTGGTTGACTCGTCAGAACTCTTATTTTTACCCATTTTTAACAATACTTATTATTCACGTAATTTTCCAAATTGACGTTTAATTGCCGCCGAAACAACAGAAAAAGCGTAAAAAGAGGTTTTTTTTTTAGTTTCAAAAATGGAACGAACCATGGATCCTGTTTCTAATTAGTTGTCCAAGCGGCCAGTAATAGAAATTCAACTATCATGATTTTTAAAATCTTTTAATAATTAAAGATAGAACAGATTTACTTTTTTAAATATTTTATGAGTTTTTTAACTCATTGGCTATATTCTGGCATAGTCAATAGTGATTTAATCAATATAATTTTTACTCATAACGATAGTTCATTCTGCGTTTACCTAAGTTTTATGTACTGTTTCTAATTATATGTCCACCACTGTATTATTACGACACTAGTCGGAAAGGTCGTAATGTGAACACAGGTACAGTTCGTATTTTTCTTGCTTTCTTCACCCATGCAAGACATTGTTCTATCTTCATAGTCCTATTCTCTTTATTCATAGGTCCACACAGGTGAAAAGCCATTCGCTTGTTCCATCTGCAGCAAGACGTTCACGCAAGCAGCCTCCGTGCACACCCACGTCAAGTACGTCCATATGAAGGTGCCCGCGCCGCCCAGGCGAAGGAATCTCAAGAGGGAGTGAAGCTCCTCGCGTGTTCTGTTAGCCTAGTACTTTTAATAGGTAATTCAGCATGTAGACGGAATTCTTGGGGCAAAAGGATCCTGACACGTCATTCCAGTACAAATTACAATCTCAAAACCCAAGCAAGACATACTATATTTAGATTTGAATAAAACTCCTCACGTTTTCTGTTATCCTAGTACTTAAGTTAGGTGAATTCTATAGTTAACTCGCATTTCTGAGGCAAATTCAATAATGACAGGTGTAAAATATGTGAGTGACTTCGGGAAGTGAATCTCCTTAAGTGTTCTGTTAGCTTAGTACATTACTACAATGTGAAATTAGTTGACTGGTGCCTAACTATATGTACAGTCGCATACCTATCTACATGCATATGATATAGTACATTGTGTATTAAGGTCGGTAAGTAAGGAATTACGATCGAGGCTCTATTAGAAGCCCGAAGTCGAAGACTGAGGGCTTTCTGAGCCGAGGTTCGTAATTCCCGTACCGCCCGTGAAACATACAATGTTTTTCATTACATTTGCTAGTAAACAAATAAAGATTTTCAATAATTGTTTTTGCTGCATGGATAATATCTGGCGGTGTTGCATTTAAATTACACTCATCGGACGATGACGACGACATTTTTTATAACTTTTTTACTTGTCTTCAAATATAACATGTAAATAACTATGAATTATAGCTTTAATACACAAGTCAGCACAACTATTATTACGAATTACTTGAACTTTTTTTAAGCGGATGGCGGGCGGACTCCACAGATTATACAATTAATGTTTCGTTCAGAAACGTTAAGGGCAAATACTTACGTAGGTATACATACAGCCCTGAAGGAGTGTAAAAAAAACAACGTTTTGATACAGAAAACTATTAAAATCGATTATTAAGAACATTAATTGAGTATTTAAGTAACATGTAGCGAGATTGCAATGAAATTCCTGTTTAAATAACATTTTAAGACAATTTTTCAATTGCGTGTAAACTCTTTGCTTGAACTTGCATGACCTGTGTGCTGTGCTATAAATTAAAAAAAAAAAACTTACCGACCTTGGGCTTCATGGTAAAAAGAAAGGTCGAGGGTTTTATATGGGGCATTGCGGCCAAGTTAACCTGTATGTTTAGATACTGTTTACGTGCAAGTGTGATGAAAATTACTATACGAATCGAAAGGGTTTTGCCTCCTGAACACGGCAAAATATTTATTTAGATTTATTTTTCTTTATTGACAAAATTACAAGTAAGTTAAAAAAAAAACGAGTTTTACCAATACTATGCCTGAATAGATATAATACCATTGCCTTTTTCACGAGAAAAAAGGCTGTCATACTTCAAGTTTGACATTGACACTATTGACAGATGGATAGATACTTGAGATCGGTTGACCGCCATTATTAAAAAGAAAAACTTTTTTTTTATACAGATTGGACTAACGTAATATGTCCATTGTGTCGTAGAAATGAAGTAACGCCCTTTTAGAATAAGAACATCTTAATAAATTAATAATTAAATAATTATACATCCTAGGGAAAAAATAAAACTATTAGTGTCTTCCTCCTTCCAAACAGTATCTATAAAACGAATAAAATTAAAGTCTTGCAAATATGAAATCTTGTCAATTCCCGTACCGCCCGTGAAACATACAATGTTTTTCATCACATTTGCGAGTAAATAAATAAAATTATAGGGCAAAAAAAACTTATTTATTAACATTTATAGTCACTGTACAATTAGTAAAATTAATGGCTGGCGGACTCCACAGATTATACAAATGTTTCGTTCAGAAACGTTAAGGGCAAATACTTACGTAGGTATACATACAGCCCTGAAGGAGTGTAAAAAAATCGACGTTTTGGTACAGGAAACTATTAAAATCGATTATTAAGAACATTAATTGAGTATTTAAGTAACATGTAGCGAGATTGCTATGAAATTCCTGTTTAAATAACATTTTAAGACAATTTTTCAATTGCGTGTAAACTCTTTGCTTGAACTTGCATGACCTGTGTGCTGTGCTATAAATTAAAAAAAAATTACTTACTTACCGACCTTGGGTTTCATGGTAAAAAGAAAGGTCGAGGGTTTTATATGGGGCATTGCGGCCAAGTGAACCTGTATGTTTAGATACTGTTTACGTGCAAGTGTGATGAAAAAGTTTTTTATGTACACACATAATTATCATAAGTCCTTTATTATTTACAATCAATTTTACTATGAGAACTTTGTTGTCTGTGGTCGTAGGTAAAATCTGTACTGTAATGTTATTGCAGTATAGATTTTGGTAACGTTATGATTTTAAATTTGGAACAGCTGTCAAAACTCAAGAGGGTATCTATTTCTAGTATTCATAGACATTAAAACAGTTATCCACTTGAAACGTGTTTTTTTATATATAAACCGCACGACATTTTTGATCTCGAGTGACTTGAGAACAGGGACTTCATTCGTTTGTCTATGATTTAAAAAAAACATTCGTCTTGACGGAGGATTGAATTGCCGCCATTATTGTTGTCATTTGTTTGTTAATTTTTTGCTGTTACGAAAGTAGGATAATTCTAAACTTATGATATGTGTGTAGATAGATACAGTCGTGTATGCAACTGTACATAATTAGGACTTAAAAAACGAGTATTGTAGTGCGGTAAACTTTACCATTTCCCAGCGAGTCTCATAATAAGCGTGAAGATATGTATGTATGTATGTATAAACTACTATTATAATATGTGAGACACCTGTATATGTTGTTGTATCCTAATGTTTTGGTACATTAAAGTATAGGTCACCGATACTTTAATGACCTTCAATACTTTAATGTTATCATTAGATTAACGTTTCTGAAAATATTATAGGGAAGGTATGATTTGAATGTAGATAAAATAAATAGTTCAAATTATATAAATAAAAGCAATAGTGTGTATATAACAGTTATGTTTAGAAAGTAAATTAGTGTGAATGATAATGGGTTACTCTCTCAAGTGATCTGTTTGCGTAGTTAGTTCATTCATAACATACATTCAAACAATAAGAATGATCGAAGTATCGGCTTTGAGTGAAGCTCTTCGCGCTTTCTGGTATCCTAGTACATTAGCCAACCAAGTGTTGACAGTACGGAGAACAATATAATTACAATATCAAAGCAAGGTGGGCTTCAAGGTAATATAAACGCCCTGTCAAGTGATAGTCATTTTACATCGAACGATATTTATTGTAGCATTTATTTACATTTATTACTTTAAGCAATAGGGAATATGCATGGATTTTTAAATCGAATTTCTCAATAAAATATGAAATTAACTTAAAATAGTTCATGCGTACTTTTTCGAATCAAATCGGAGAAATACTGGAAAAGGGCCGAATCTTAAGTACCCGAAACCGACGTGCATGCATGACTCGATGTATGAACGTTGAAGAAGCGAAAGTTTGTCAAGATCGTAGCAAGTGGAAAGAAGTGGTCTCTGCCTACCCCTCTGGGAAACAGGCGTGATTTAATGTATGTATGTAGTTCATCAAAAGTGAAATTGAAATTAAAATTGGCCAAGAAATACAAGCATTTTTAACTACTAGACAGATCCAATATGTACTGTGACGTCATGTAACAGGTTGGCCATATTTTATATAACCTATGTTAAATTCTGTTTTGCTAGAAAGAGATAGAAACAAATCTTTGTTATAGTCGAGTCCGGAATTAGGCGAACTAACTTGACAGTTCATTGTACACTAATGTTGCCACAGTTTGGCCAGTGCTGTTAATATCGATACTTAAAAAGTCTAGTTTATCATTATTATTGTGTTTGGAATCTAACTAATAATTATAACCTAGCAACAATACTTATCACTACATAGTATAAAACAAAGTCGATTGCGCTGTCTGTCCCTATGTATGCTTAAATCTTTAAAACTACGCAACGGATTTTGATGTGGTTTTTTTTAATAGATAGAGTGACTCTTAAGGAAGGTTTATATGTATAATACATTCCACGCGGGCGAAGCCGCGGGCGGGTCGCTAGTTAGCGTATAAAATTAATTAAAATCGAACACAACGGATTTGGAATTATCATCGACGATATATAGCGTTTGTCTCTATCGCACTTTCATATTTGCCAGCAAGAAAGGAATGCATGCTATATGTATGGTACATGAAATGTACCGTACTAGCCCGACGGAAGCCCCCTAAAAGGATCACAATGGCCTGTTGTAATGTCAGCATTATTTTTGTATTATATTCCTAATTTGAGGAGTAAGTATCGTAAATATCCGCTTTAAACCGTACATCCTTCAGATCATATTATATCGTAAAAATTGCTGTAGTTTTTCCCTATTTGGCAAGTATGTATGAGTGTGAAAGATTCGACGAGAATTACTTGATAAAATATAAATATAATCAGATTTATAGAAGGCACAAGGTTATATCGACATATTTGTGTCGACATAAACCTATCACTATTTATTTTTTCCTATGTCTGGCAACATTTTCGGCTGTCAGGTTAGTTCGCCTAATTCCGGACTCGACTTTAGTCACGTGGTCTTGCGGTATCACCGACGATCTGTTGCATCATCGAAATTGAGTTAGCCGTGTCTCTTTCTCCCTTCAAAGATACGTATTCTGAAATCTTTTTGAGGGCAAAATCATGTAACGAGTATGCTCTATTTTTTAGGAACTTTACTAAATGTAAACAAACCATACCACGTGGTCTGTGGAACAGCCAATCAGAACTCTTTAGTCGAGCTCTGACGTATTGGAGTTCTGCTGCTATTGGCTGACGAACTATATCACGTGGTTTTGTTTTGTTCTTAAACAAACGAAGAATAGTGATTTCATATGTCGATACTATCACTTATCGATACTTGTCTGACTTTTGTCCGTTTTGTTGCCGGAATTCTATACATTTCTTGATGACAAAACGTAAAATATTTTTTTCTTGTTAAGTATATTTAGTAAATGGCCTTAGTTCTTTTTTTAAACTCATTAGATTGGGCTTTTCAAAAATAATCAGACGGTGACAGGTGGAGCAATAAATGGCCAAGTGGCAACCACCAATTATGTCGCGCTGTAATTTTTTTAAAACTTTATTGCCTGATATACGTGTAATGAAATGTAGTGAAATTGGTAAAATTGTAGATTTTTTATTTAAGCGAACTAGTTGGATAGTGATGCCAGATATGTAATAAATTAGAGTCGACCCACATGGATCTTTCAAGTCATAGTAATACTGTTCAATACCATGTCTATTATCATTTATCATACAAATTGGCAGCTCTTATTTTATGATACTAAGTAAAGTTATCCATACTAAAGTCGAGTCCGGAATTAGGCGAACTAACTTGACAGCCGAAAATGTTGCCAGACATAGGAAAAAATAAATAGTGATAGGTTTATGTCGACACAAATATGTCGATAATAACCTGGTGCCTTCTATAAATCTGATTATATTTATATTTTATCAAGTAATTGTCGTCGAAACTTTCTCACTCATACATACTTGCCAAATAGGGAAAAACTACAGCAATTTTTACTATTATAATATGATCTGAAGGATGTACGGTTTAAAGCGGATATTTACGATACTTACTCCTCAAATTAGGAATAAAATACAAAAATAACAACAGGCCATTGTGATCCTTTTAGGTGGCTTCCGTCGGGCTAGTACGGTACATTTCATGTACCATCAGTACCATACATATAGCATTCATTCCTTTCTTGCTGGCAAATATGAAAATGCGATAGAGACAAACGCTATAGGTATATCGTCGATGATAATTCCAAATCCGTTATGTGTTCGATTTAATTAATTTTATACGCTAATAAGTATTGTTGCTAGGTTACAATCTGACCAAAAAAATCAATCATAGGATGACAGAAAGCCGAATGGCTTGCTTGCTTTGTTTGTTAGGCATGGTCCGAACTGTCAACTAAACAAAATGGCGGACTGCGTCGTTAACGATGTCTAAAACGATGTTCGATGTATTTTTAAATCCAACCAATTTTTATTATTATTATTTTGCTTAGTAAAATTATTAGTTAGATTCCAAACACAATAATAATGATAAACTAGACTATTTAAATATCGATATTAACAGCACTAGCCAAACTGTGGCAACATTAGTGTACAATGAACTGTCAAGTTAGTTCGCCTAATTCCGGACTCGACTATAATATTATAAATGTAGAAGTAATTTTGCCTATCTGTTTGTCACGTTTTCACGACCAAACCGCTAAACCAATTTCAATGAAACTTGGTATGTACATAGCTGGAGTGCCGGGGAAGGGCATATAATACTTTTTAACCTGGATGACAACTTTTACGCGGACGTACTCGTTAAATACAAATTACAGTGACGAACAGATAAATGTTGGTAGTTTTTTTTTAAATATCGATACGAATAGCACAACACTACCATACTGTGGCAACATTTTGTTCATTTCTAACTGTCAAACCGGTTCGCCTGAATTTAAAACTCTACTTTAGTTATAATTATGATAACTGTGCAATAATAGTCTGTGAAGTGAACTTAGCGTTAGTTAATATAGTATTTGATATTTATTTATTATTTTAGTCTAAAACCAGGGAAACCAGTTTGTAACTTGCATTACTAAGAGACTTTCACTTGTAATAGTACATTATTGCCTAGGCAGTGAAGCGGGCAATTGCGGGCCGAGAATTGGTTTAAACGGACGAGCTTGCGAGTCCGTTTAAAAATACGAGGCCCGCAATTGCGATTCCTGCCGAGGCATATATAGTGCTTTTCTCAAAAATAGCAAGAAAAAAATCGCATATAAACACAAACTTCACGTGAAATAACCTCACTCTTTACCGCCATTATTTTTATGACAAGGAGAAACGCAAGTTTTAAAAAAAAAAAAAACTCAATCTATTCCAGACACAGATAAAAAAGTTACGTTTCGAATAAAATATGGATGAATAACACTTGCGCCCTCATTTTATTATGGCCGTTTTCACTTTTAAAAAAGTTACAAACTAGATAACAATGAAATTTGTATGCAACATTGCGGGCTTGTGTAGCGAGCACGCAATGTAATTTTTTTTTAATTTGGGAACTGTCTGTAAACTATGTACTTCGCGTCTCAGTATGGAGTTAGTAATGTCAACTTTTCCGGTCATTTTTGAGAAAAACAAGTTACAAGTTTTCGTAAAATGAGCCCTGTTTTATAAAGCTACAAATTTCAATTTACTGGTTACAAGTTTCCATTTGACACAACCTCGACCAATGACGACCGGCCATTAGAGCAGTGTTGCCAGTTTAGACCAGTAAAATTATAACTTGTAGCTTTATAAAACGTGCCCCTACAGGCCGAGTATGGCGGCGTCTATATCGCGTGTCAAATGTGGAGAAAGCATCTCACTCACGTACTTATTTACGTGTCAGAAGGCGACGGATGCCTCTCACATATATGTCACGCGATACACGCAGCAATATTTGGCCCCCAGGTGTGTTTTTTACTGTCGCCCAGGGGACCGATTTTTCACATTCGAGTGTTCAATTTCAAAACCAATCGGTAGAAAATATTCGAATGCGAAAATCTTTCACGACTTATTTTCAAATGGTCCCAAATTCCATTTTTTGAGATTTTCACTCGAAACTGAGGGATTGACTAAAGTAGTATTGTTAAGTTGGAACTTGTTTCATTATACGCAGAAAGTCGATGTTTTACCGTTTTTATTTTAAATTCATATTTTAATTGCGAATAAAAGATGAAATAATAACAAGCAATTTAATATATCAGTGCGAATAATATTTTTTCACGCTAATTTTACAAATTCTTGACTGGTTATAAATGTTGGGAAAATGAAACGGTTCCTCGTCTGTGGATGTCTATGGCATTGCGCTAGGTTTGTTTATGCTTCGTTTACTTCCCGGCATACATATCCAACAGGTTTGAAAGATGTCAAATGATACTTTCTATTGATAGAATTCAAAATGAATGCCACGGACCACTCGTGTTCATATTTTCTATCGCTCGCAAGTCAAAAATACCATTTCATTG
The DNA here is from genome assembly GCA_927399475.2 of Acleris emargana. Classification (NCBI taxonomy): domain Eukaryota; kingdom Metazoa; phylum Arthropoda; class Insecta; order Lepidoptera; family Tortricidae; genus Acleris; species Acleris emargana. The sequence goes on along the minus strand of OV656862.1, from coordinate 12,571,860 downwards.
TTTTTTGTCAAAAATCGGCCCCCAGTTCGTGTCACTCTAACTAGCCCAGCACGGCTAGCACATGTGGTCCGCGACATGTTTTGTCGCTCGGATCACCCTTTCTTACTAGTCTGCACAGATAAAGACGCATTGAGCGACAAGTGCAGAAGGAATGAGACGTACTGAGCGACAAGTGGAAGCCACACTTCAACTATTGAATGATTATTTGTATACACACTGGTGAAAGATCAAGTTAGAACATGTTATTTGAGATCAGAATATTAAAGTATTGAAATTATGTGTTTTTATTTAATCCCATCCCGTCTTAACGATGCGGCCACACCTACAGGATTCGGCAAAGATTTGTGTTGCATCTCTGCAAACACGAATATTCGTTGAATCGCACCGCAGATAAGTATGGCTACTGCAAACAAGTTAAAATAATAATAATGTACTTTAATGTAGTGAATGATAAGATTGATAAGGAATACATATAACGTCGTTTAGTCAGAAAAGTTCGTAGTTCCATCCATCCATAAGTTAATTAAGAAAGAAACACAAATACGAACTTATACGATGTCGTGTGATAATCTATGCTATTCTAGATTTGATGTTTATTGATAAAAAAAGCCGCTGCCCTGATTACCAGAATTTTAAAATACCATATTCTTAATTCTCGTGTGGTTGCCAGGTTAAAATAGTGCCACTCCATGTCTTCCCGTGGAAGTCGTAAGAGGCGACTAAGGGAATATAGGCTTGTAGTACTGTTAGGCGATGGGCTTGCAATCTGTCACTAATATGCTGGTATAATAAACATCTTAGCCTATTTGTGCAAATTGTGGTAACTGAATTATCAACAACTTTTTAAAGTTGTAATTCTGTAGCTCTGCCTAGCCCACTCTGGGATTACAGGCGTGAAGGTATGTATGTATATTCTTAATACCCTGGACTCTCAAAAAGTAACACTTAAATTATGGTAAACGTTGTTTACCCATGCCTAGTATTTTGAAGCTGTTGTTATAGGAATCTGGTAGAGAAGTCTGGTATTTTGAAATTCTGGTGTTTCGGGAATGAGTGAAAATCCTTTTTTTAATACGACCACGACAAAAAATCTATAAATCGTTGACTCTGAATTAGTAGCTATGCAGAAATAGTAGATTGTACAACAAGTGCATAAAACGTACCATTTTACCCGAGACGTGCATATAGCCACCCGAGCCGGTACGGCGAGGGTGGATGGTCACGTCGAGGGTAAAATGGGTTTATGCTCGAGTTTTACACTCTGCTTTTCACTTCGATTGCAAGGAAATAAAACGACGATTAAGCATATACAAGAAAATGTAATTATTTTTTATAATGTAATTAATATGTTCTATCACGCATAAAATGTAATTTCTTCGACAGTTCGTCAAATTAGCTTAAAAAAACACACTCCACAAACGTGTTTACGCTTTTTTGGTTCCTCCAAATCATAAAACTTTCGTATGTGCTAAGATAGATTTTCTTCGATTTAGGCGGCAATATCTGCTCAATTACATTTTTCGCACTTCTGTCCATTTAAGTCTCAGGCGAAATCATTTTTTGATCGTCACTATCACTACTTGAAGACATTGTTCAATTACTTACGAATAATTTATTGAATTTTCAACCGCAACACAACAAATTTAGTTAGTTTTTAATTTTGTTTGACGAATAATTAGCTTCCCGCTACACAATTTTTCTTAATTTTTTTTTAATTTTCAACTATGTGACGTTTGACTATGGACACTATGGTTTGAGCCTTAATGCCAAGTTATTATAAATATTTGCGTTAGGTACTTATCTTTTTTTTACGTCAATGCACGCCCGTATTAATCTTAAAGTATTTAGATAGTATTACATATGTCGTAATTAAAATAAGATATAACCTAAATCTCATAAAAATATATCAATTAAATGAAGGTGTGTTGTGTATGTGGCTGTAAGGCCTTATTGCCTTAGTCTTAAAATAAGAAATTACTTTATGCACTAGAGCATAAAATGCGATTTTATGCAGCCTATACCCAGCATAAAGAAGGACTTTACGAGCATAAGAAGTGAAAAATATTTTTCTAAGAAGTTCGAAGCTACGTTATCTAGCTACATCCTTTCCCTTGATTTTGTCATGAGTGGCAAGGACTTGGCACTCGAAGTGTCGAATTTAGTGGTTACAAAAGATAGGAGGTCTCAACCCTTTCAAGTTTTGTATCCGTAATTTCTAACAATAATAAACATTTTTTCATAAACGCAACAGTGGTAATAACATTATCTGGGAATAAATAAGGTATAAAGCGCTGCACTATGCTAGCAGCGCTGAAATCGACTGAGCAAGCACTTGTCAAATTTGACAGCTTTACAAGCAAAAAAAAAAAAAAAGCACCAACTTTAGTGCAATAATAGCCACTATTATTTCATGATTACTTAGTTATTTACGAAATAAATCTACTTAATATACTTGTATCTGGCCTACTATTAATTAAAATGTATTTAACTTAAATACAACTCTTCAACTGCCTTAGATGTCCAAAACACGGCGATCAATCAACTGGTATCGTTATTTATTTATTTATACATACCTATATCTCCCATTAATTAAGCTAAAACTAACTCAACTTATATTCTTTAGTTGATAATAGGTACTCAATAAGTGTTTTTTTTATGTGTATTCGTGGTTTTTCGCGTATATTTCGCGATGCGTAAGTCTATGAGAATGGAGCTCGTATCTGAAGATCTGAGGGCTTGTCGCGCTTGCTTGGCGACTCATACAAGGCTGTACAATATATCTGATGGTTTAGAAGACAAGTTCGTGGAGCTGATGGGTGTAAACGTGAGTAATTCAAGTTTTAGGATATTCCTTTGATGCATGACTGGTTCTTCTTCTTCCATTCTAATTGCTTAATTACGGCGCGAGTATGATCAGTTTATATGCCTGACTAGCTGTTCGTGCCCGGCATCGCTCGGGTTTTTTTTTAAAGTTGAATCCTTGCCCTGACATAAAAAAACACGACTCAAAAAAACAAAAGTAAGTGTAAAGATTTGTGGTTTTATTTAATCATATGGCGTATTAACATTAACATTTCAAATAAACATGAATAACTATAGATTTACATTCAAGATCCTAAGCCATGAAATAGTGTCAGGTTTTAGTTTGTACAGATCTTCCGGGCTCCCGAGTAGGAGTGTAGAGGGCAGTGCTGTACAATGTGCTTCTAGTTTAACTCTGTGCCAGAGAATTTAGATTTGTGATAATTTTTTAAATATATTTTTAGTATTCTGAAGATGACGGATTACCACAACACCTTTGCATGTACTGTCGCATGCAACTGCTCAGGTTTGCCAACATGAAGATGCGGTGTTTCACGTCTCAAGAGGTGCTCAGGCAACTGCTGGAGAAGCAGCCCTATGTAAGTATCTTCCAAAAGGTAGACAAGCAGGTAGTTGTGGTAGCCGACAGGGTAAAATATTACTGGACTATTTTAATGTAATTTTTTTTTCCGAGTCCTGGCAATCTGTTGAACTCAACAATAACCCAATTCTCTGTTTGATATATCGTATCTGTTTGGGTTCCTCAACTCGGTGAGACCCTGGTCAATTGGACGTCTCATTCCATCATGATAAATCTATCTATTAGTGTTTGAACACTGTCTTTTCAATCTGCTATACGTGTACTTTTGTCTCCCTATATGGCAGAGCCTGTCTCCATATATAGTATGCCAGAGTGGGGTAGGCAACTTTAAAAAACTTGTTGATAATTCAGTAACCACATTTTGCACAAATAGGCTAAGATGTTTACCAGCGTATTAGTGATGGGTTGCAAGCCCATTGCCTAACAGTACTACAAGCCTATATTCCCTTAGTCGCCTCTTACGACATCCAAGGGAAGACATGGAGTGGCACTATTTTAACCCGGCAACCACAAGGGGAAAAATTAAAATAACCATTATAAGCTAAAAATGCACTTTGTTTATTTACTACATTTCTCAACCGACTTAGGATGAAAGAAAATCGATCTAGTTTCAAATATATTTTTTATACATGAGATTTCTAATTGCAATATTTGTCCATTGAAATACCCAGGAATACAGAGTCAACTACTTCAACATTTTAGCCTTTATGCATAACATTAAGGGTTAGCGGTTTGCTATTATATGCTTGAAACTGTAAACATTTAGTTTTGCTTTGCTTAAATTTATGCTAACTTTATTTTGGTCAAGCTATTTAACACCTGACTCGAGACATTTTTTTTTCTTCTTTTTCCATGTTTTTATCTTAACATTTGATTAATAAGATGGTGTCATCCGCAAATAAGATACAATCTGTATATACTGATTTCGGTAAGTTGTACAAAAGAAAATGAAGCGGACCCAAATTGTTGCCTTGTGGCACACCATAATCATTTTGCAAATAACACAATCTGTATGATTCCCTTTTAGTTTCATTAAGTCGACTTATTCTAACACAGCCTACCATTTAAGTAACTTTGTATCCATTCAAAAGCTTTACCCCTAATTGCATAGTTGGCAATTTTCCTCACAAGGGTATTATGACACACACAGTCAAAGGCTTTGCTCATGTCCAGAAATATTGATAATATTGGTGTCTTGTTGTTAACATTCCGTTAACAACCAAACCATTGTTGACATTCCGGAATAGTTTTAGTTAATCCTGTGACTCTTTATTTAATTACATTTTGTTATTGCGAGTTAAATGCGTGCACCAAATATAGATCTGTGTTTTCTGAAATAAAGGTTTTTTATCTTCATTTGAATTATCAGATTTTATTCCATTTTAGCTTTCCACTGATGACATCGCAACCATAGACAGAAACTTCCACAAACTAGCCCTAAACCTGACACAACTTGGCGTCTATACCTTCAATTCTAACGAAAGGAAAGCAATTAGTCCTGAAGACATTAACACAAAGGTTGAGGATGGACTTGATGATGAAGAAATGATTGAAATAAAGAATGAAATGGATCCACTTGATGGTAACGTATCTGAAAATGAAGATATAGATCACGATCAAGCAACAGAAGCCACAGAAATACAAGAAGCTACAAACGATCCCAAACCAGAAGGCCTATTTGTTGAAATAGACGGTATAAACGGCCAGATCAAAATCAAAAACAAAGCCGAAACCGAAAATGAACAGATGAGGAAAGAATTCAAGAAACAACAAGAGGAGAAAGTCGAAAAGAAGAACAAAGAGAAGAAAGCGAGGATTACTAATTTGATTCGGTTTGTCGTTGGAAAAAAGAGGGACGAAAAACCGTTGACCAAGTGGCAGACGCAGCTGAGGCGAGCTGAGAATAATTACTTGCCTAATTTCGACCATGCGGAGTTTGAGAGTAAGCACGAGTGTAAGTTACACATCCTTACCCTGGAGGAGCAGCTGGCGGAGATCGAGGAGAGGAAGCAGAGTAGTAACTATTTGAATTTGGATTACAAGTGCGAGATGTGCGGGTGGGGCTTCGAGTTTGAGCAGCCCTATCGGAATCATATGGCGAAACATGATCCGGTAAGTGGGTTATCAAAAGGGCTTTATGTATTGTGTAAGATATTGTTTGTGGTTATAACCAGAGGCCGGAATTCTCGTAGCACTTTTGAGCTGTCATAGGGACTTCTCGTTTATCGACTTCCGTCCGTTTAAACCAATTCTAGGCCCGCAATTGCCTGCTTCACTGCCTAGGCAATAATGTACTATTTTGCTTGATTCTTAGCTACGTGTCATGAAAAGTGTAAAGCATTGATTGGTGGTGTTGCAGAGCGTGGGCAAGTTCGAGTGCGAGGTGTGCCACATCTACTACCGCACGCAGTACATGCGGCGCCGGCACCTCGACTACCACCAGATGAAGTTCACCTGCAGCATCTGCTCGTTCGTCACCCGGGCCAAGTCAGTGCTGTCTTCTGTCTGTCCTCGGCTCAGTCGACTCTCCACGGCTGGGTATATGTATCTCTTCCATAGATTTCCACGAAGCTTTTGATACGGCGATTGTATTGTCATCAATAAGTATAATATCATCATCACTTTTTTTTTATGGCATAGGAATGCAACGAGCACACAGACCACCTGATGGTAAGTGGAAACTGTGACCCATAGACATACGCATTCACAAGACTGCAAATGCGTTGCCAACCCTGAGGACTAAGTTGGAATGCCTCTATGCTAGTCATTTCACCAGCTGTCTTATCCCCAAACCGGAACACAACAATGCAAACCCTGCTGCTTGGCGGTAGGTTAAATGGAATCTTCTTTTTTATGACATGCATACATACATAAACTCAAGCCTTCATTCCCAGAGTGGGGTAGGCAAAGCTAAAGAATTACCAACAAGTCTTAAAACCTCTTCATAATTCTGTAACGACATTTTGCACAAGTAGGCTAAGATGTTTCCCAGCGTATAAGTGACAGGTGGCAAGCCCATCGCCTAACAGTACTCCAAGCCTTTATTCCCTTAGTCGCCTCTTACGACATCCACGGGAAGACATGGAGTGGCACTATTCTAACCCGCGAACCACACGGCAACTTTGAGATAAATCGTTTTGAATTTATTTAAATAATACTTATCTCCGAAATTACTGCGCGTAAAACAGATACATGAAGTAGTTCTTTACTTATAGATTACAGGAAAATCTATAAGAAGTATTTAATGACATTGGAAACAAATGGAGTGTAAAGCCGGGTATTCATCTGTAAACTTTTGTTAATAAACACTGTTTATAAACAGTGTTGCACAATGTTTCATCATCTCTGTAAACATGTTTATAAACAAAAATGATGAAACATTGTTGCATAAACATGTTGCTGTGCTCCCCACTCTCGGTGGAGAGCAATACGAAATATACAGTTTATAAACAGGTGTCATCGAGTGTGGACGTGTGAGACGCAAGTTTAGAAACATGGAAATAGTGATGTGGTCCAACAACCAAATTTCAATGCTCATGCATGCAACTAAACTAGTGTGGACTGCTAAGTTTCAGAAACAATGTCTACATAAACTAGTTGCAAAACATGATGATCAAATTCATAAACAGTTTATTAACAAATGTTTACAGATGAATACCCGGCTTAACTCTTGCTTTTTGTGTTATGCATTTAAATTAAAAAACGCTATATCATTTTAATATAAAATTGGTGATTTTATTGGTTATACTACCACGTCGTGTCTGTAATTTATGCTAGTTTTAAGAATTATTATTTATTATTTTTTTACCTTCTTATTACTCATGTAACTTACTTAAGTATTATTATCATACACCGGATTGACGGGGGCAAAAATGTACCAGTGCTAGTGATTCATTAAATATCGACAAAGTTTATCGACAACTTTTGTCGTGACATATGGATCTAACATTTCTTGCAAAAGTCGTACCTTTATCTTCTATATCTGAATGATCAGCTTTCCATGAAGATAAACAATCTTTTTTATTTCGAGGCATTTTGAACCGACTTAAAAAACAAAAAGGTTCTAAATTCGTCGGAATGCTAAATAATATTGTTGTAGTGAATGAATTGGTTATTCAACGTAATTTCAATGGTTGTCAAAAATGACTCGAGTACAGGGTCACTATCAGATACCAGTTGGTTAAAGTTGCGATAAGTATGAATAAAAGAGGTTTGCACATAATTAAAAGGTATTCAAACTAGGCCATTACCCATGATAATGATGCATGTTTTTTTTTTATCAATGTCGATAATCTAAGTCGACATTTAATGAATCACTAGCATAGGTACGTTTTTGCCCCCGTCAATCCGGTGTTTGATTATTAATTATTATGTTTCTATTATTGAAAAAACTACCTTCTGCTAGAGTTTCTAGCGGCGCTTCTCCAAAATGATGATCTTGTGCTAATGCAATGATGGTCATGTGCTTGTAGATTCACTCCATATTACCGAGACGTGTAAAAGAGCACTATAAATGTTTTTTTTTTTAAATTCATGTAGTCGTTTCTATCAAGAAATAAATATTATTTATCTGGTTCCCAGGCACTTGGCTCGGAACCACTACCTCATGCACACCGGGAAAGTGTTTAAATGCAAGCAATGCGACGCCACCTTCACGTGAGTAGTACCATTGTAATATTAAATATATTGTAGAATGACGATCACGTCGGGGTCACCAATGTAGGAAGAGAGGCCAATAGAGAGATCTCTCTCCAGGCGGGTGTTATGCCTGGGGACCGAAGTCCATTGGGATGAAGTTGGAAGTGGTATATATGTCAGCCGACTGTGAAACTTCGTTAGCGCGATGTAGAACACTTAGTTCCGCTGTCTGACGCTGGTGGCGCTAGCGAGTTGGTTGATACAAGTTGCCGTTAGATGTCGCTAGGTCGCCACAAAGTTGATAAGGCCTGCTTGACTTTAAGCTTTGCTTTCCTATTAGGGTAGGAAAGATGCGAAAAATTAGCGATCGAAAAACACTCGTGTTTTAAGGCCTCTCATTATGCACCAGTTGAATAAGCTACTATTTTTGAATAGCTGTAAAAATAACCAAGATTACGAAGATTTGTTCCTATCTCTATCTAATAACCAGGGATCGAAAATTCGGATAGATATTTACCTAAACTTTGGCGGCGGCGTTGTTGTTCAGTTGTATGGAGGCGATTCTAGTTTAAATTTATTAATACAATTCCCGGGATTTTTAAATAAATAAATTACACCAGCACAAATTCATAATTAAGTATTTATATCATCTATAACCTTAAAATTATTTCCCTCGTATAGATTTACCAAATGTTAATTACTTTATCTGTAACTCATTGACCTAACGAATTCTGAGAAGCAAATTGACGGACCGTTTTATCCTACATGTAAAATCATTATTATTCACGTTTCGTATAATCTTGGAATTTATATTATTTAAATAATATTTTTAAGAAGCCGACGCCATGTTCGCCTATCTTTTTCCGGGACTTTGCCAACTTTATGTAAATATCTATCCGAATTTCTGGTCCCTGCTAATAATAGTAATAATGACAATGACAATAACATGATGCTCAAGCCATCTATCTATACCAAACTGTCCCGATAACTCGTTTGACTCTTACGAAAAAAATGTTGTTGTAGAAAGAGCACTTCCTACCTGGGTCACGTGCGGCTGAACCACCCCTCCAGGGACGCCGTGTGCGGGATCTGCGGGGACTCCTTCGTCGGGCCGCTGGGGCTGCTGCACCACAAGGCCAAGGCGCACAAGGAGGTGATTACACAGAGGTCTTCAGTTTTTACAAGCATATATTTAACTTCCAATGTATGTTTTACCACCACCTTTGCAGCACCTTTTCGTCTAAATTACCGCAGTGTTTGAAGTCAAAAGTCTTTGACCAGTGTGTGTTGCCAGTGATGACTTACGGATCCGAGACGTGGGCGCTAACGATGGGCCTCATAAGAAAGCTCAAGGTCACTCAGAGGGCTATGGAGAGGGCTACGCTCGGGTTTTCTCTGCGTGATAAAATCAGAAATGATGATATCCGCAGGAGAACTAACGTTACCGACATAGCCCGAAGAATACCTAAACTGAATTGGCAGTGGGCGGGGCACATCGCACGCAGGCCTGATGGCCGATGGGGTCAAAAGGTTCTTGAGTGGCGTCCGCGGACCGGGACACGAGCTGTGGGTAGGCCTCCAACAACATGGAGTTACGACCTTGTAAGGATCGCGGGAACGTGGTGGATGCGAAAAGCAGAAGACCGGTCTGAGTGGAGAGCCTTGGGGGAGGCCTATGTCCAGCAGTGGACGTCTTTCGGCTGACATGATGTATGTTTTACTCCGTTCTGCGACATACGTGACCAGCCCATTTCAACCTACTAACTTTCAGAGCTATGTCGGTCACCTTAGTTCTCTGACGGACCACTTCGTTCCGAATTTTGTCCTTCAGAGAGACTCCAAGCATAGCTCTTTCCATAGCACGTTGAGCTACTTTAAGCTTATGGACCAGCCCCACAGTCAGTGCTGCCGCTAACCGTGTGATAACCGCTGGAGTAAGCGTGTTCTGGAGTGGAGACCGCGTCTTGGCAAACGTGGCGTGGGACGCCCTCTGGCCAGATGGCGGGATGACTTGCATAAGAGGGCCGGCAGCGACTGGATGCATAAAGCACTAAACCGGGCTCTGTGGCGTTCCTTGGGAGAGGCCTATGTCCAGCAGTGGACTGCAACGGGCTGATGATGATGATGATGTACGTTTTACTTGTGGGAGGACCTTGTGCAGGGTCCGTCCGGGTTGGTACCACCATCTTATCCATTAACCTACCGCCAAGCAGCAGTGTTCGCATTGTTGTGTTCCGGTTTGGGGATAAGACAGCCGGTGAAATGACTAGCATAGAGGTATTCCATCTTAGTCCTCAGGGTTGGCAGTGCATTTGCAGTCTTGTGAATGCGAATGTCTATGGGTCACAGTTTCCACTTACCATCGGATGGCCTGTGTGCTCGATTGCCATCCTACGCCATAAATAAAAATGTATGTAAGGGTCAAATCTGGCAAGTTAAATTTGACCCAGTTCCCGGTTTCTGATGAAGCTGAAAATTTGCGTACACCTTTAGTTCTGATGACAATACAATAATATAGTACCATCGAGCTGGTCCGATGATGGAGACTTTGGGTGGCCATAATATTAAATAATAAATAGGCCTTTTCATCTATTCCAAATGATTTAGGTAGCACTATGTATGAAGACACTTTCGCTAGTGACTTAACAGGCCGATTCGGAATAGGATCCCCCGGCCGCCCGCACGGCAAGTGTACGCACCCTGTTGGTCGGGGGTTGGCGGGCCGCTCGTGACGCCTCGCGCGTTTGTCTCTAAGGACACCCAACCAGGTGAAGTCGTGTTTTGTCTGACCTTCTTGAACGAGGCGACGCCACCTACTACGATCTTCGGCCAGCTCTTCCCATTGGCTGCTAGAGATGTCGAAAGCTGCCATATCACGCTTAGCACAATCTTTGAAGCGCAAAATGGGCCGGCCAATGGACCTCTTTGCGTGTGCGACCTCTCCCAGCAAGATTTTTCGGAGCAAACGAGTCTGTTCCATGCGGTGCACGTGGCCTAACCACCGCAGCCGCCTCTGCTTGAGCGTGGCCGTAATGCTGTGGAGTGGAGCTCCTAAATTACACATGATAGACCCGTCATGTTACGGCTCGTTAGAATCGTCTCGACGAGCAGATGACGACTGCGCAATAAAAAGTACAGTCGGCAACAAAAGCTCGGCCCAAAAATTATTTTATTGACGAAAACTTATTTTAGTTTTTCGTGCTCGAACTAATATAAACGAAAAAAAATCGCTTGAATTAAAAATCTTTTATTAACGAAATCACTATATTCTATTAAAGAATATATAGTGACGATTAGATTGTTTTTTTTTTTTTTTTTTTTTACAAAAAATTCCAACTATTATTTTATTATTGACATTTTATGACTGTAGCATTTGAGCTATATTTCTTTGTTTTATTACTGTTTTTATTTTTGGTTCATTATTATTATTACTTTTGTACACATTGACATTATTTGATTTTTACTTTTTTTATATTATTATTTTTTGTACACTGACGATCTTATTGTGAATTTATTATAAATATGCGACATATAATAATGTAATTTCCAATATGAAATAAATGACTACTACTACTACTACTATTTCTAGAATCTCTTACTTCTAGAATGATGCGTATTTAATATGTAGTAACATTCGTTTAATTTATTTTCAGCTGCCAAAACCAAAATTCAAGTGTGGCTCGTGCGGCGTGCAGTTTGCCAGTTCGGAGGTTTTGGACAAACACACAAACGGGCAGGTCAGGTGTGACGCCAGTAAGAGGTAAGTAACTTAGTAACGCTTCTTAAACTATATTTGACCTCTAGCTGTCTAGTTTGATTTTCCCAAACTTTATGTACTAAAAAAATGCCGGTCAAGTACGAGTCGTATTCGCGTTTTTATTATTTGTTGTTTCTCTTGAACCCTACGTAGATTTCTTTAGGTATTAAATGAGAAACAAGCCTTAAGTCTATTTTCTTAGTCGTTAAATCTACTTTTGCGTTAGCAAAATCTCATTCGTTTTAGCTCAAAGAATCCAACGCAAAAAAAAAACAGAATTTTGTATTTTTTGGGTTAGCACGGCCCCGGTCCCGGCTCTCTTTGGGTTTCTTCATTAAATAAAATCACTCAAGAAACTAAACTCCATTTTTTTTAGGGTGTGCGTTGAATGCGGGGAAGTGTTTACTAGTGACGAATTACTGAAGGCTCACGCGAAAGAGACGCACTCACCGACACACTACTGGTGCGAGGAGGTGAGGCGATAACCTAAGTAGCATTAAACAAAGTCTTATAGCGACGAGTCTCGACCAACATCTCAAGAGACTCGCTAGATGGCTGGATCAAGGGCCAGATACAGAAGGCAGTACTCCTCGACACGGCACGCATTGTGAGGAGGTTCCTCTCTCTGCAGCCCTAACCACCGGTAGCTTGAGCCCTGCCCCGCTGCTGGCGGCACCCGTAGATTAGGTTTTTTATAATGTTTATTTTTTGTATCGGTATTGTTATTTTACCTTTATATTTGAATATGTAAAAAACCTAATTTATAGAAAATTAAATAAATATCTACATAATAATCATCATTTATTTCCGATAGCAAAGATCAATAAAAACCAAGCAAAACTTACAAAATATCACAATTAAATAGAATAAAGAGAGTACACCCAAGTAGCACACTGGGTGGGAAATAGCTCGTATATCATATCTATTTAGATACTTAAGTGAAATATATAGCCATGACTAAGTTCTATATAGGTGGAAAGAACCCTTAGGCAACCAATATAGAACCACGGGGAGAAAAATTGCAGCTTATTTTTGGTTCTATATTGAATCCATAAGAGATCTCACGATTACCTTAAGTGGCAATTAGAACTATGGGTGAAAGTTATGCGCAGTGAACGACGATTATTGAACGAATGAATAATAATATTTCAGTTCGGTCAATGAGTGATAAATGGGACGCCAAAGTTCCTTTGAGTGACAACAATTAAGTCGGTAAGTTTTTTAAAGTGAATGTGATCTGCCATTTTAATTTTGGATTTATACATCTGTTTGGTAATTGATTAAAATTCACGTTCAGGCATTGAAATAAGCACGAAATTCTTGCGAATGCTTTTTTACCGTGAAACTATAGTATGGTTTCTTTGTAAATTTCGATGCGCCTTTGATTAGATCAGGAATATTTAAAAAGAGAGTGTTAAATCATATAAGGAATTGATACTGATAAGAACTAAAACTGTAAAAACCTGACCTAATGATTGTAGGTTACGTACAATGTTAAAGTAACATCGTCACAACTATCAAAAGTCTATGATTATGCGTCAGTGTGATAAAATTCTGTTTAAAATAAATCATTTTCAAGGACTCCAATTTGTAAACATGGCGAAACAAAAAAAATTTACAGTGTTTATTTTCACTTATTTGTTTTCTATTTGAAACTATCAGGTCTGAAAATCACTTATTTGTATCTTGCGAGTGGCACAGCAGTGAATGCTATGCCCTAGAGCTTTTGTGCTGTGACACTAGCGGCTTGCGTTAAAGCCTAAAACGGCACAGAGTTCGTGCTTCCTATAAATGCTATGGGAAACAGCCGGCCGTGGACGGGGTTCCGTTTTTGGTGTAATTAAAAACACCGGCCACAGCCGTAATGCCATATCACGAGGGTCTTAGTTTACGTCTCTCGACGTACTGTCCGTGAACGTGTTAACATTGTTTGACAACACTTATAGCTTTAAACACAACTCAAACTTGTATACGAGTTCATCCTGTCACTTATAGTTGCTTAGGAACGTTTTTTGTTTCTACTTTATTACTTATAGTTGGGTAAAGTCGATTTTGCTACTTAAAGTTGCATGCAGGTTGTAATTGTCACTGAATAAGAAGCAATAGTGATATATAAGGCCCTAAAGTAACTTATAAGCCACTTTTATATATAAGTGGCAACATACCCTTATTTGGAACTTTTAATTCCAAATGACTAGTATAATAGAGTAGTATATCACCAATAGTGGCTAAAGAGATAATTTTACGGCCCTTTTGGAAACTAAAGTGATTGCAACTTTAAGGCCTAGAAGGGTCGTAAAATTATCTCTTTAGCCACTATTGGTGATATACTACTCTATTATACTAGTCATTTGGAATTAAAAGTTCCAAATAAGGGTATGTTGCCACTTATATATAAAAGTGGCTTATAAGTTACTTTAGGGCCTTATATATCACTATTGCTTCTTATTCAGTGACAATTACAACCTGCATGCAACTTTAAGTAGCAAAATCGACTTTACCCAACTATAAGTAATAAAGTAGAAACAAAAAACGTTCCTAAGCAACTATAAGTGACAGGATGAACTCGTATACAAGTTTGAGTTGTGTTTAAAGCTATAAGTGTAGTCAAACACTGTTAAACCACTCATTTAGAACATAAAGCTAAAAGATAAGCTGCAAAATTCACTAATGTGCTGCTTGGGCAAGACACACACACACACACACACACTTGTTTGCTCTTGTTATTTACCGCAGGGCAGGGCCCTTCTAGTGGTTTGTAATCTCCTGTATGTAACATTTTGCCAAATATCATCAGGATTTTATAACGTTGCATATAACGTTATTTTTTTCAACGTTATATATCCTGCTAATATTAAAACTCTTTACTGTTTTGTGTGCAGTGCGACCAGACGTTCCTGAGCCAAGCCTCGTACGACACGCACCACCAGAGGGTCCACCTCAAGATCAAGTGGCCGGCGTACGGGCGCACGAGGGAGATGAATAAGGAGTATTATAAAAGGGTACTGTTTCAATACATACATACATACCTTCATGCCTGTAATCCCAGAGTGGGGTAGGCAGAGCTACAGAATTACCTTACAACTCTAAAAGCTTGTTGATAATTCAGTAACCACAATCTGCACAAATAGGCTAAGATGTTCGTATATGATGATAGAATTAAATAATTAATGAAAATCAGGAAATCTTACACAAATTAGCCTCATCCCAAACTAAGCTCTAGGCTTAATTTGTTTTTATATGCATGTTAAATTCAACAGTGACTAATGCAAGAAACAAAATACCGCCCAAATCAAATAATTACTTATTTTAAAGTGGTGGGTAATTTGGTTAAAATATGGCCTGCTTCAGTTGGACTGACCTATTACCTACCATTTTAAAAGAAGTTATGTTTTGCTTTATGAAGGCGGGTTTTTGTTTTTTTAAACGATCATTTTATTTTATATTTTTTACTGATCATAATTATGCTATTATGTTATTCCAAGAAACTATTTAACATTTAAAACTCGCCGCAAGCCATGCCGTAGGAAAGTCATAGTCATGTATTTATACCTAAATTATGCTTCGTCATAGTCGCTCGACTATCTTAATCGAAATATCTTGTCGCCACCCTTGAAAGATATACCGTTTAGGAGTTCCGGTGGCCATCTGAGGTCCTCATCATCAGTTCCACTTCACCAAATAGTGCTTTCCAAGAGTGAACTCGTGTATTTGGAGTTACAATGAAAAATACCGAAATAGCTAGAGGTGATCCTATAAATTTTAAAGAGTTCCTTCGATTCCTCATGGACTCCATCATCAGATCTTCATTGTTGCTCAACGCCACTATACCAAAGAACAAATTGAAAGAGCTAGCTTTGACTCTACAAATGGACAGTTGCACAGATCACTTTTTGTAATAATTTGGTTGTTGTTAATATGTAGTTTGCCGAAATGTAAGAACAAAGAACTTGTTTACTATACATACCTTCGAGCCTGTAATCCCAGAGTGGGGTAGGCAGAGCTACAGAATTACCTACAACTTTAAAAACTTGTTGATAATTCAGTAACCACATTTTGCAAAAATAAGCTAAGATGTTTACCAGCGTATTAGTGACAGGTTGCAAGCCCATCGCCTGACAGTACTACAAGCCTTTATTCCCTTAGCCGCCTCTTACGACATCCACGGGATGACATGGAGTGGCACTATTCTAACCCGGAAACCACACGGGGAAGTACTATATTAGACAAGAAATAATGAACCCGATATATTTACTACCAACTTTTGTTTCTATTGTAGATCAAAGAGAGAATACGGCTGAAAACGCAAGTGGTCTGCGAGATCTGTGGCGCCAAGCTTCCGGTGAGTGTACACAAGTCTCATAACACACGCCCTGGGGGCCGATTTTTGACTTTCGAGCGCTCGAAAGTTTCACTCGAAAGTGACTAAAAACAATGAAATGGTATTTTTGACTTGCGAGCGATTGAAAATATGAACACGAGTGGTCCGTGGCATTCGTTTTGAATTCTATCAATAGAAAGTATCATTTGACATCTTTCAAACCTGTTGGGTTACCCAACTTGGGTATGTATGCCGGGAAGTGCACGAAGCATAAACAAACCTAGCACAATGCCATAGACATCCACAGACGAGAAAGCGTTTAAATTTTCCTACATAACCAGTCAATAATTTGT
Source organism: Acleris emargana (assembly GCA_927399475.2). Classification (NCBI taxonomy): domain Eukaryota; kingdom Metazoa; phylum Arthropoda; class Insecta; order Lepidoptera; family Tortricidae; genus Acleris; species Acleris emargana. The sequence goes on along the minus strand of OV656862.1, from coordinate 12,555,388 downwards.
AAATAAAGCGTAAAAAAATCTTATTGGCACTGAAATATTAAATTGCTTGTTATGATTACATCTTTTGTTAGTTTCACACATTTATTCGCAATTAAAATATGAATAAAATAAACCGGTAAAACATCGATTTTCTGCGTATAATGGCACAAGTTCCAACTTAACAATACTATTTAGTCAATCCCTCAGTTTCGAGTGAACATCTCAAAAGTATGGAATTTGGGACCATTCGATAATAAATCGTGAAAGATTTTCGCATTCCAATATTTTCTACCGCTCGGTTTTGAAATCGAACACTCGAATGTCAAAAATCGGCCCCCTGGGCCGGCATTCTATCTTGGTGATCCACTGTAGGTCATCGTATGAGATCTAAGTACAAAGGTGATATATTATTTGCCGGTACTGTATATAATCCATCTCATATTTTTAACATTACTACTATGGAATCATTAAAAATGGTACTAATCAAACTAAGTTTATCTCAGTCCAACGCGGCGCTAGACCGGCACCAACAGAGCCAGTGCAAGCGAGACAAGAACACCAAGTCGTACAAGTGTCCCCACTGCGAGAAAATGTGCGCGACCAGGCAGGGGCTGCAGGTTGGTAAAAAGAAGAATTGGTAGAGCATCGACATTGATAATAAACATTAGGGACAGTCTCACACAAATGTTAAATATTCATGCCTTTTTTCACAGTATCAATAAAAGCTGATTAATGTGACAAACAGTTGGGAAAAATCATTTTCATCTCACTAGCTCGGAAAGCCCTTTTTGTTTGTTTTATATCCATTGAGAAAGTTGCTTTTTATCCACATGTGAAGAAAGAGTTTTGACATTTGAATGCAGCTTAAGTGCTATATGACAGCTAACAAAACGTAAAACGTTAAAGTGCTGAATTTTTAACATGCAATGAATGAATTGCATCGAGTAAAAAACACAAAATACAGACGTGTTTCCTCGTGGTCATACTATTTTGTCATACTAGTCAAAAAGTGAACCTAGATTTGATCACTAAATACTAATTGTGGTTGTAAAAGTAGGTAGGTTAGGTTCGTTAGGTATCTTTAGATGCCCGAAGGGCAAAACCACCTAGAAGCAGGAGCCCCGCCTTCAGGCCTTCAGGCGGGGCTCCGTCGAAAGTCAGTAGGACAAAAATAGTATGACCACGAGGAAACACCCAAATACAGTCTTACAACTTTATTTTAATTCATAAATATCAGCATTCAACATTAACCTTCATTCTTGTTGTAAAAACGGATAAAATGTTCTGACAGTCCAAGTAAGTCGGTGTGCGAACAAAACGCATCCGAATTCGCATATTTTGTTAAGAAATACGATTTAAAAAAATCCATGCATATTCCTTATGCTGGGCCTGTAGAGGTTAATGCAAGCTGATGCTGTTGTGTTGTACTGTAGCTACGTAGAATCGTGCAAGTTTGTCAAAAACAATATAAATCTCTATACACCTATAACCGAAATCAGACGAAATGAACGAAACCTAAATAAACTTAAATTGCCCTTCTCCAAATTAAAAATAATAACTTCTAGCCCCCATCATATGCTCATTAAAATATACAACCATCTACCTAATTCCATTAAAAACTTAGAGAAACCAAAGATGTTTCTTAAACAATTAAAACTATATCTTATTAATAAATGCTATTATCACTTTTATGATTTTTTTAACGATAAGTAGTACTTAATTTATATTTTTTCAACCCTAGTCCTAGTTGATAAATAATAATTATTGGTAACCTAAATGTGCAATACAGAGAATTTTATCTCGGAATCTTATCCTAGAGTGATTTAGTATTAAGATATCAGTAATAAAATACAAACCTAGGTAGCCCTCTAACATTGCTGTGCCCTTGCAGGGCGTCACATGGATACCTATTGTTTATTTTCCGTAATAAATATTTTGATTTTTAGCTGCACATCACGCTGCACACGGGCGAGAAGCCGTACAAGTGTGGCGAGTGCCCGCTCGCGTTCCGGCAGGCCGGCGCGCTCAAGCGGCACCACGAGGGGGTGCGTGTCCCACATTTGTTACTTACATACATACATTGAATCCCGCCTGTTTCCCAGAGGGGTAGGCAGAGACCACTTCTTTCCACTTGCTACGATCTTGACAAATTTCTTGCGCTTCTTCCACATAAATTATTACGTTATATTGATAACGTTATTTTTTGTTACGTATTGATTGTATTTGATAACGTGTAATGTTTGGTAACGTTATAATTTATAACGTTTTTTTGTGAGAATTTTAATCTGATAAATTTTTGGTAATTTTTTACTATTTGTATGCAACTTATATTTTATGATGATTATAATTAGGGATTGTACGTTTGGATAGATATCTACCTAAACTTTAGCGGCGGCGTTGTTGTTCTAGCCGACTCCATCCAGATTTGTTTTTGAAATTCTAAATAAACAAATTACGCTAACTTAAATTTACATTTAAGTCTATACGTTATGTATTTGAAGTTATTATTTAGATTAGCATCGTAACGAGATTTTCTGTTTATGTAAAATCATGAAATTTATAAGATAAATAAATACACACTAGAAAGAATTGAAATATATTGAAATTTTTGTTAATTTCTTAATGCCAATTAAAATAACCGTGTAGGAACAACCGCCCGCACAACTCAGTGACCAATGAAGATAAACAGAGAGAAACTGTCTCTGTCGTGCACATGAGATACTTATGTAAAATTTATATTCGTCTCTTTCTACATTTTCTCACTTCTGTCTTTAATGGGCAGTTAAGTGTGTGGCTGTTTGTACTACTTTTAGAGCGTACGTTTTTATGAGTGCCACGTCTCTCCAGGTGCACCTGGGCATCGACACGCGCGTGTCGTGCGCGTTCTGCGCGAAGCCGTTCTCGACGCCGTCGGCGCGCCAGCTGCACGTGCGCAGCGTGCACCTGCGCCTGCCGCCGCCGCCGCGCCGGCGCCGCGGGGACCACGCCAATAGCTCAATTAAACTTGTATAAAGATCATGTTTTTTTATTTTTATCCCGTTAATAATTAATAGAAAAATGTTTGGAAAAAATAACGTTATCTATTTTGTAACGTTACTTATTTTATAACGGTGTATATTTTTATTGTGTATGTCGCCGGGTAGTTTGATTTATACCAGCTACCCGTCTGTCAGTCTGTATTTCAAGATTAAACTGTTAACGTGCATTGAGCTGTTTCAATATCGTTTATATCCTAAACACCACAAATTGGCGACGATTTAGTAATTCACGCGTGTATATACAGTGTAATTTGGCACAGTGTAAGAGGAAACGATAAGAAACGCAAATATGGCAATTCACGGAAACATGTTTGGTGGCAGTCTCACTTTCGACCATCGAACGCAGGAGTGGTCCATTTTTAAAAGTCGGTTCGTTCAGTTTAGTACGGCAAACGATATTAACGAAGATTCCGATAAAGCCGGGGCGAAGCGACGGGCGCTCCTGCTGACGTCATTGGCAGAAGACACATACCGCGTTGCAAGGAGTTTGGTGTTTCCGGCGGCTCTCGACAGTTTAGAATACAAGACACTTATCGAGAAATTCGACTCTCATTTTGAATCGAAGAAAAGTTCTTTTGCTGAACGTTATAAGTTTTATAAAGCGGAACAACGCGCCGGAGAAGATTTAGCCGAATGGGCAACGCGAGTGCGGAGTTTAGCGGAACATTGCGGGTTTAAAACGGAACTGGAAACAATGTTACGCGATCGTTTCATTCTAGGACTGGAAGATGTTAAGGAGAAAGAGAAGTTGTTCGCACAGAGTGTAGAAAATTTAACGTTCAACCGCGCGCTGGAGCTGGCGCAGAGCGTGCGCTGCGCGCGCCAAGCGCTGCAAGCCGCCGCGCCAGCCGCGCCAGCCGCCGCGCCAGCCGCGCCAGCCGCGCCAGCCGCGCCAGCCGCGCCAGCCGCGCCAGCCGCGCCAGCCGCCGCGCCAGCCGCGCCAGCCGCCGCGCCAGCCGCGCCAGCCGCGCCAGCCGCGCCAGCCGCGCCAGCCGCCGCGCCAGCCGCGCCAGCCGCCGCGCCAGCCGCGCCAGCCGCGCCAGCCGCGCCAGCCGCGCCAGCCGCGCCAGCCGCCGCGCCAGCCGCGCCAGCCGCCGCGCCAGCCGCGCCAGCCGCGCCAGCCGCGCCAGCCGCGCCAGCCGCCGCGCCAGCCGCGCCAGCCGCCGCGCCAGCCGCGCCAGCCGCCGCGCCAGCCGCGCCAGCCGCGCCAGCCGCGCCAGCCGCGCCAGCCGCCGCGCCAGCCGCGCCAGCCGCCGCGCCAGCCGCGCCAGCCGCGCCAGCCGCGCCAGCCGCGCCAGCCGCGCCAGCCGCGCCAGCCGCCGCGCCAGCCGCGCCAGCCGCCGCGCCAGCCGCGCCATCCGCGCCGGCGCCGCCGGTGTACGCGATGCGCAGTGGGCCAGCGCGGTCTACGGTGTCGCCGGACTCTCGTTGTGAAGTGTGCGGTTATAAAAGTCATACGAAAGATCAGTGTCGTTTTAGCAATTTCACTTGCACTAAGTGTAAGGTTAAGGGTCATTTAAAGCGTATGTGCACGAGTAAGTCCAAGTACAAGACAAATTATTTTTTGGATGCGGATGACGACGACACCATAACAGGTAACTTTGATCTGTTTACTATAAATTGTAAAAATGGTCAACCTATGCGCCAAACGGTGTCGATGGGAAATGAAAACATTTTGTGCGAGATAGATAGTGGTAGTGCAGTTTCGGTTCTACCAGACTCGATTTATAAAAATGTTTTTGTTTCGTACGAGTTGCGGCCGTGTAGCGTTGTATTAAATTGTTATAACGATAGTAAAATTGTACCAAATGGTTGTGTAACATTGCCGGTGAGTTTCGAAGGTCGCACTAAACAAATTAAGATGTTTGTTATAGCAACTAAATCAAACCAACCCGTGTTGCTAGGGCGAGATTTTATAAGTGCATTTAATATGCAACTGTGTAGCAGGGATTGCAATAACTTGGGAAGTGTAGATTTGGGAGAACAATTTAAGAACAAGTATGCGAAATTATTTTCTGATGAGTTAGGACAATTTAATAAATATAAAATAACCTTAAAAATTAAACCAGACAGTACATTGAAATTTTTTAAACCTCGGCCGGTGCCTTTAGCGCTTAAACCAAAAGTAGAGGTTGAGTTACAGCGGTTAGTCGAGTTAGGCATTTTGGAAAAGATAGACCATTCCGACATCGCCACTCCTATTGTCCCAGTGTTGCGACCCGACGGGAATATACGTATATGCGGTGACTTTTCTGTCACGCTTAACAAAGTGCTATACTTGGATAACTATCCATTGCCGCGAATAGAGGACCTATTTGCGAGACTTCACGGGGGAATAGAATTCTCTAAGTTGGACTTATCCCGCGCCTACTCGCAACTCGTTCTCGACGGGTCGAAACACCTGACATGCATTAACACACATAAAGGGTTATTCCGCTACTATAGATTAGTTTTCGGTTTGTCTAACGCTCCTTTTATTTTTCAACGTACGATGGAACAACTTTTGTCAGGAATAGAAGGAACGTGCATATTTCTCGATGATATATTAATTACTGGTCCTAATCGAGAAAAACACTTAGAGCGTTTAGAGCAAGTATTAAGTAGGTTACAGGAAGCCGGTTTACGGCTAAAGCAGGATAAATGTGAATTGTTTAAAGAATCTGTGGAATATTTAGGGTTTCGTATTGATAAAAACGGATTGCATAAAACGGATAAAAAAATTGAAGCCATACTGAATTGTGAAAACCCTAAGAGCGTAAGCGAACTTCAGTCTTTTTTAGGGATGATTAATTATTATAGGTGTTTCGTACCAAATACGTCAAGTGTACTAAATCCATTACATTTGCTGCTTAAGAAAGGTGAAAAGTGGATATGGGGCAAAGAGCAACAGGAGGCTTTTAGCAAAATTAAAAGCGAGTTGGCGTCGGAGCGCGTACTGGCGCATTACGACCCTGAGCTGCCGACCGTGGTGACGGCGGACGCTGGGCCAAGGGGCTTGGGCGCTGTGTTGGCACAGCGGCAGCGTGACGGCGCTGAGCGCGTGGTGGCGTATGCGTCGCGGTCACTTTCCAAGTCAGAACGCAACTACGCTCAGATCCAAAAAGAGGCAGCGTCCATAATCTTTGCTATTAAGAAATTTCATCATTATCTCTACGGGCGTGCGATCCCTTTTACGTTGCGCACAGACCACAAGCCGCTTTTGTCCATTTTCGGTAGCAAAAAGGGGGTACCTGAGTTAGCAGCAAACCGACTGCAAAGGTATGCCTTGTTTTTATCTGCGTACAATTTTAATATTGAGTATGTGAAGAGTGAACAAAATGTAGCAGATTTTTTATCGCGTTCTGTCAGTACTTTTCAACAGGATACCCTGGATTTTCAGGACGACCTTGACAGGGCAATGTATGTCAACTTTATGTCGAACTCGACCGTACAGCCACTTACTATTAACGACATTCAAAAAGAAACTGCGAATGATGCAGTTTTACGTACAGTAAAGGAATACATAATTAATGGTTGGCCCGGGAAAATGGCTCTCTCCAGCTTACAGCCATATTTTGCTTGTCGTTTAGAACTGTCTTTTGAAAACGGTTGTATTCTAAGAGGCCATAAATTGGTGATTCCAACGGTGCACCGGGAACAGTTATTAACTGAACTCCATAACTCACATTTCGGTGTCGTTAAAACGAAAGCTGAGGCCCGGGCACGGATGTGGTGGCCACATATGGATAAAGAGATCGAGGATAAAATAGGTTCGTGTAGTATTTGCAATGCGTTTCGCAGCGCCCCGCCGCGCGCGCCGCTGGCGCCGTGGCCCTACCCCGCGCGGCCTTGGGAGCGCGTGCACTTAGATTTATTTGCATGGCACGGGAAACAATTCCTAGTCGCGGTAGACGCTCACTCAAAGTGGGTGGAATGTTTTCTATTAACGATAACGAATAGTGACAGTATTATTGCTAAGTTAAGCGAACTTTTTAGTAGGTATGGTTTAGTGCGAACTTTAGTAGCCGACAATGCTAGTAATTTTTGTTCTAGCCAGTTTGAAAGTTTCTGTCGTACAAACGGTATGCAACACGTTACTATCGCACCGTACCACCCAGCATCAAATGGGCAAGCCGAAAATAGTGTAAAAACGATCAAACGGGCGGTTAAGATAATAATGCAACAAAGTAATGTTCAACAACAAATTGAACAGAAATTAAACAAATTTTTATTCGACTATAGAAACTCAATACATTGCACGACCGGTTTCGCGCCTGCTCAGCTGATGCTGGGTCGCCCGCTGCGCTGTCGGCTCGACTTGTTGCGCGCGCCCGCCGCGGCCACGGCGTCGTCCTCATCCGCACCCCAAACTAACGTGTGCGCGAAACAGATCTTACACAGTAAGCACTACGGTGGAGTACGCAAATGTAATTTTAATGTAAACGATATAGTGCTTGTGAAACATATATTTTCAAACGGAAATAAAAAAGAATGGAAAAAAGGAAAGATTATTAGTAAAGTGGGCACGAGAATGTATAATGTGTTTGTGCCGGATTTAAAGGTGAATTTCAAGAAACATGTGGATCAGCTGCTGATATATAAAGGACCGGACGTTCCCATCGAAGTCGACGACTTAAGTCTGTGTGAAGACGAGCACGGCTCCGACCCCGAGCACGACAATGTAAACGAGGATGACTCATTCTGTTCGCTTCCAGAGGAAAACCAAACATCAACAGTCGAGGATGACCAGACAACTGGAACTCCAGCTTCGAGTGTTGAGTTGCAGGAACCAGGGCTATCAAATTGCGATGAGTCTGTCTGGGCACCCCAGGTGGAGGTGGAGGAGGACCCCATTCAGGTGGTAGATGCGACTGGGCCTTCTGTACCGCAAGAGGCGAATATTTGTAAACGCGTTGTGCGATCAACTAGGAATAAGAATGTTAAATATAAGTCTTAAGTTAATTTTCGTTTAGTTATTAACTATTGGTGGAGGGATTATTGTGTATGTCGCCGGGTAGTTTGATTTATACCAGCTACCCGTCTGTCAGTCTGTATTTCAAGATTAAACTGTTAACGTGCATTGAGCTGTTTCAATATCGTTTATATCCTAAACACCACAATTTTATTTTATTTATACTATAAAATATGTACAAAGGCGAACTTATCCCTTCAAGAGATCTCTTCTAACTCAACAATACTCCGCGATTATCTATCGCTAATTTTGATTTAAGTATAAAATATCTTTACGGGAGCGGTAGCGATCGGACGCGCTCACGTTAAGTCATTAATTATTATTTCATCGCACATTCATTGCGACAAAATGGATAAAACCTGCGCGAAGTGTAGTGAAATGGGAACTGACGGAGTCACATGCCAACAGTGTTGTAGCTTTAATCATTTCGAGTGTGCTGGAGTACGTGAAGCGGTCTTCAGGAGGTGGGATGTGGAAAAAAGAACTGCATGGCGGTGTGGTCCGTGTCGCCTGCCAGGGCTGCCTGCGACGTCGGAGGACATCTCTCTCGCCACAATTCTCCATGAGCTGCGGGAGACTCGTAAGGACCTCAAGGGTGAGATCACGCAGGTCAAGGCGGACGTGCGTGACATTACCGAGAAACTGACTAGTTTTGATCAGCGTCTCAAGATAGTTGAAACACTGAAGCCCCAATACAGTGATCTCAACGCCCAGGTACAAAAAATGTCTTCCACAATATCTACTCTTCAGATGCAATTAGAGGTGAAGGAGCAGCAAGACCGCATTAATAACCTCGAAATCGCTGGCGTCCCTGTTACAAACAGTGAGAACCTACACATAATTTTACAGAACCTATGTGTCAAAGTGGGTTTTTCCTTATTGCTCGGTGACGTTGATACTATTCATCGAGTACGTCGTTACCCAGCGCCAGCTGCAGCCGGTCAAAATGACGCCGAGCGTAAACAGCCGACCCGAGTACCGAATATAATAGTACGCTTCACGCAGCGCCGGCGCAAAAATGAGCTGTTATCGGCTGTAAAGGCGCGAAGGGGACTCAACACAGCTGATTTGGGCTTCGATGGACCGGCGAAGATTATTTATTTTTGTGAACACTTATCGCCCGCAAACAAACTACTTCTTCGAAAGGCCAGGGGTCTTTGTTGCGAGCACGGGTTCAAGTACATATGGGTCAGGGAATGCAAGATCCTCATACGTAGAAATGATACCTCCAAGCCTATCCTCATTTCTGGCGAAAGTGATCTTATTAAGATAAAAAAATGACTATTGTTCGCGTATATAATGTATCTAGTACAATCAAATCTCAACCCTTGCATCTTAAGTCTTAGAGTCCACATTTGTGAGTCATCATGCTACGAGACAGTTGTTGTTTTCAACTCAGTTAGGAAGGTAGTACTAGTTAACGGTAAAATATGTTATGCGTGTAGTTATTTATTTTTAACAATCATATGTTTCATTCGTTCCGGGCGCCGTCAATAAACAAAGCATATCGTTGTTCTACCAAAATGTGAGGGGCCTAAGAACAAAATCAAACGAATTTATGTCTAACGTAATAGTTAGCTCTTATGACATAATATGTCTTACCGAAACATGGCTTAACGATTCATTCTATAGTTCAGAGTATTTCGATTCCAGTTTTGTGGTATTTAGGTGTGACCGCGACGCTGCCGTGAGCGGACTGACGCGCGGGGGCGGAGTGGCGGTGGCGGTGCGCCGAGCTGCGGCCGGACCTTGCGGCGCCGGCGCCGGCCGATGAGCTGTGGGTGACTGTGCCCATGGGCCCGGTAGGCGCTCGCCGCTGTCCAGGTACTCCGCGCGACAGTTTCCTTCATATACTTTGCGCGTATATTCCACACGGCCCGAACCATATGAATCTTTTAACCTCTCTATTCGACAGAATTTCAGATTTTTGTGACAATCGACCGAATGATATGTTTTTGGTATTAGGTGATTTTAACGTAACAAATGCTAGCTGGTCTTTTAATTACGATAGTAATAGTATGAACATATTTACCAATGATGATCCGGCTGCGACGCTGGTCGCTGACTTCATGAGCTTATCACAATTAACACAATTTAATCACATTTATAATGCAAATTCTAGAATTCTCGATCTAATTTTCTGCAATGAGATATGTAAAGTGAGTTCGTGTGGTCAGCCGCTGACGCCGGAAGACGCGCATCACCCATCTCTCGAAGTACATTTGGTAACGTCTTGCACCGCACCTTTCATGCCTAATGCAAATACATATAAAAAGCTATTCCACCTCTCTAATTTTGAGGCTATTAAAATAGGCTTATCCCAAATTGACTGGTGCGAAGAATTTAGCAATTTAACCGGATTAGAAACTTGTATCGAATTCTTTTACAATATCTTAAACAATTTAATCGATCTTCATGTCCCCTTAAGAAAACTGAAAACATCCAATAATTTCCCACGTTGGTTTTCTAAGCCTTTAATTAAGTTACTGGACGAGAAACGTAAATTTCATAAGAGGTGGAAGCAGTATGGTGACCAGCTGGACTATGATACTTTCTCCTCTCTTAGGCTTAGAGCTAAGAGAATGGAGCGGGAATGTTATGATATTTTTATTCTAACTACCGAAAACCGAATTAAATTGAACTCTAAATATTTTTGGTCATATGTTAAGTCCAAACAAAATACCCCGGAAATACCACATAAATTAACGTATCAAAATCACACCACCACTGACAACAACGAAATATGCAATATGTTTAATCATTATTTTAATTCTGTTTTTGTATCTCCAACGACAAATAATCCTCTTAATCTAAACAGTCTGCCACAAAACACCCCTCTTTGCATCAATTCCATTAAAATTAACTCTGATATTGTATTAAGACATTTAACGTCCGTCAATATAAGTAAAGGAGCTGGGCCTGATGGCATTCACCCTCTGTTGATTTCAAAATGTGCCAGAGAGCTTACACTACCGATCACTTATCTGTTCTCATTGTCATTGTGCTCTGGACTTTTCCCTGAAATTTGGAAGCAAGCTCTCATCACCCCAATTCCAAAGAATGACAAACGGGACGATGTCACGCAGTACAGACCAATTTCAAAGTTATGTTTATTTGGGAAAATATTGGAAAAAATTGTCACTGACGAACTGTCTTTCTGTGTTCGCAATTACATTTCCCCAAATCAGCACGGATTCTTTAAAGGTCGTTCCGTCGATACAAACTTGGTAGATTTCACGGATCACTTATTACAAGCCATGAACGATAAGTGCCAAATAGACGTCGTGTATACAGATTTCTCCAAGGCATTTGACAAGATTAGTCACTCGATAATGTCAGGATTCCTTCGTATCTCTTCTGGAGTACCCCAGGGATCACATTTAGGACCCCTGCTGTTTATACTTTACATAAATGACATAGGAATCTGTGCTAAACATAGTAACTATTTACTTTACGCCGACGATGCAAAAATATATAAAATAATAACTTCCTTAGATGATTGTTATAAATTGGAATCTGATATGGAATCACTTGCGGGGGCTATTGTAACAACAACCAGTTATATCTAAATCCTGATAAATGTTTTGTCATATCGTATACCCGCAAGAAGAACCCGATCCTATTTAATTATTCTCTTAATAATTGTAATATAAACAGAGTTGAGAAAATTCGTGATCTCGGCGTCATTTTGGATAGTAAGCTCACTTTTATCCCGCATATTGATTCTATTGTCCAAAGGGCCTACAAACAGCTTGGGTTTATCCTTAGAGTTTGTAAGCCTTTTCGTCAAACAATTACCTATAAAATCTTATATAACAGCTTAGTTCGCTCCATTTTAGACTTCGGAAGTGTTATTTGGAGCCCTTTTTATGCATGTCACAAAAATAGAATCGAGCGTATTCAAAGGAAATTCCTTAAAACTCTGGATTATAGAATGGGCCGTGGTAATGATTATAATTTATATAAAGATGCTTTAATTCGTTACAAAATGCTACCGTTAGACAGTCGTCGAAACCAATTTGACGTCATGTTTCTTTACAAATTACTGCATTACGTCATCGACTCCCCCTCACTTCTTGGTAGAATATCATTTAAAGTTCCTCATCGCCCTACACGCCGCAGAAACTTATTTGTTGTACCTGCCTCTACTACTATTTACACTTCAAATGCCTTCTTTATTCGCTGTCTCGATTATTACAATAAAACATTATATGATATAGATATTTTCAAAACTAAAAATTGTAATAAGTTCAAAGATCAAGTGATTCGTCACTTTAACTCTTGTCTTACTTGATTGCTGCGTTCCCAGACATGGAACATGCATGCGTGCATGAGTAAAAAAAAAAAAAAAAAGTTCATTTTTTTGTTGTTATTAAGTATTATGTACCCTACACTCTTTTTATTGTTTAGCCTCCTGGATCCCAGTATACTAGCCGCTAGTATACTGGCAAAGGTCACCCTTTTCTTTGTTTTTTTTCTTTACTATTAGGTACTTGTATTCGAATCTGTTCCTTGTACCCATAAAGGTTTACTATCTGTTGTTCTACCACTCTGATGTACCTACAAGTTTATTCACATAAGGCTAAGCTTAAGTTGAGTGTTGTCAGATATTCCACATTGATAATTAATTGTTACTAACTTTAAAAACAATATCTCATTTTGCGTCTCATTGCTTACCGCTTCTACTGTAATGTAATGCAATTAGTATATTTCAGTATGGCACTCAAGGTCACTTAATGATATGTAGTTTTTGGTAATACTTATAAGACTGTATGTTGCCTAAATAAATTAAAAAAAATAAAAAATAATATATATATATATCTTAAAGCTGTATTTAATAAGAAAGCCAGTATAATCTTGATGGTTCTTAGCTAAGTTTCATGAAAATGGGTTGAGTCATCAACTCTGAAAGAAGGTCGTCTCCATTATATCGGGAGTTTTACATAAGTATTTGATAGTCCTTTCTAACTTCATGTAGTCCTCATTACCACTAAGGGGAAATAAAAAACGAAGTACAAAAGACTTATTTTAATTGGCAAATTTATCTTAATTTATAATAAATTACTTAACACGATTCAGTAGAAAATACATTTCACTAAGATACTTAATTTTTTTTTTATAAATACTTAATACATTTAACATACTTATACAATTAAAAATCTAATTATTTTTTTTATTTTTTTTATGTCATAGGAAGGCAAACGAGCACACAGGCCACCTGATGGTAAGTGGAAACTGTGACCCATAGACATTCGCATTCACAAGACCGCAATTGGTTAGTTAGTTATAATATTTAATTTAATTGGCAGTGACATAATCCTCTATTGACAAAAAAATGCGGTTAAATTAATTCCCAAGCATTGATTGTTCGCTGAAAGCACGTAGTAAATAAAATTATTTTCTTTCTTTCTAACATAATTATTTAATATTTATTGCACAAAAAACATACAATTTGACTATAATATCTATATCAGGGGACGATCTCACACAAGTTGACCAAGTAAACTAAGCTCTAGGCTTGTACTATGGGTACTAGAGTATTACCCGGATATTTGGATAGTCCTCTGGTTTTTGATTATTTCGCGGATATTAAGATGGCTCCCGTGGTTTTTTACTGTTATCCGGATATTTGGATAGTCCTCTGGGTTTTGAGTATTACGCGGATATTTAGATGGCCCCCTGGTTTTTTACTATTATCCGAATATTTGGATAGTTCTCTGGTTAGGTATTGAGTATTTCGTGGATATTAAGATGGCCGCCCTGGTTTTTTACTATTATATGGATATTTGGATAGGCCTCTGGTTTTTGACTATTTCTCGGATATTTGGATAGTCCTCTGGTTTCAGAGTATTACTCGGATATTTGGATAGCCTCCTTGTTTTTGAGTAATCCCCAAAATGTTGTATAATCTCCTTGTTTTCAAGTTATCCCCAAAATGTTTCACTGTCTCCTGATATATACATACCTATATCCCGCATATCTCATAAGTTCCATAATTTTTAAGTAATCTCCGATCTTTTTACATGGCCTCCTGATCCAGAATCTCCAGATCTGTCTCAAAATTTTAGGGTTGTCACTGGTCGCCTACGGGTATGGCGGCGGGAAGTACTGGTGGTAGACGGGCTTGCGCCGGCGCGGCGGCGGCTTCACCTTCATGTGCACGTACTTGACGTGCGTCTGCAGCGAGCCGGACTGCGTGAACCGCTTGCTGCAGATCTGGCAGACGAACGGCCGCTCGCCGGAGTGCACCTGGACCACGAAACAATGCAATAATTACTTAAAAAGAAACACATCAGCACTTCAAAAGGGCTGGTGTTGCTGTTTAAAAATTGCCTAGGCAGTGAAGCAGGCAATTGACAACAATTCATTTTGTGCTAAGGTAGTAAAATAAAATACCGTTTCTAGATTTTACACTGCTGATTACAGTAAAAATATATTTGATTTTTTTTTATGCAGTAGTTTTTTTTATATTTAGGAAAAACAGTAAAAAAAGTTGGATTGTGAATGTTAGGAATACACTTATAGTGCTCTTAGTCCATTTATTACCAAAGGAACTCAAAAAAATATACAACTGTCATGTTCATTGTTTATCTGTCTGACGGATTACTTGATTCTGACGACACGCTTTCAATTCAACGCAAAATAGTTTATTTATTTTAATGGCGTCTACAAATTACGTAATTAACTAAATTACGCAAAATAGCAAATTTGTGATCGAACGGCAGCGAATGATTGACATGACATGACAGTCAGTTTTGTTTACTGTTTAAAGTTACTTTTTTAAAATTTTATATCAGGCTAAGATCACGACATCAGTATTCCTAACTTTGTATATACATTACGATCTTTTTAATGACTATTTCTTTAATAAATTATTAACGACCAATTTAAGTTAAATAAAGAAAAACCAAGAAATACGGGTAGTCTAATTTTTAACCAGCTATTATAAACGCGAAAAAACAATAATGCTTTTTTTTTTGAAATGTTGTCAATTGCGGGCCGAGAATTGGTTTAAACGGACGAGCTTGCGAGTTTCTGTTTATATGCGATTTGTACATACATACATAACTTCACGCCTGTAATCCCAGAGTGGGGTAGGC
The DNA here is from genome assembly GCA_927399475.2 of Acleris emargana. Lineage (NCBI taxonomy): Eukaryota > Metazoa > Arthropoda > Insecta > Lepidoptera > Tortricidae > Acleris > Acleris emargana. Next base: position 12,540,320 of record OV656862.1, on the reverse strand, counting down.
AGAGCTACAGAATTATCAATTATTGCGATTTGTATCTTGCGATTTTTGAGAAAAGCACTATATATGCCTCGGCAGGAACGGCAATTGCGTGCTTTACTGGCACTCGCACGCTTACACTTTTAACCGCGTTAGGTGAGCACTCTATTTTTCACTCGGCATACTCACCAGCTTGTGCGTGTAGATGGAGGACTGGTGCAGGAAGGTCTTGGGGCACTGCGAGCACTGCCAGCGCCGCACGCCCGTGTGGATCACGATGTGCCGCTGTAACACCAGGACGTGATGTTTTAGCAATTTTATTTTTTTTGACAACAATCAGTATGTATGTCATTTCACGAGTCCCGAGGTGTCTTGGCCCGAGCTGTAAGCAAGGGACAAGACTCGGGACGAGTGAAAATGACAGTTCCGCACGCGTATCAAATTACATTTTAAACAAATGTGCGAAAATTGCCTTTTCTCAAACATGCTCGGAAAGAACGGTTTTCCGATTGAAACACAAGGACGGAAAGAGCCTCATTTTACTCCTAGGAGTAAAAAAATCATATGAAAACACTTTCCGTCCATGTCCATATATTTCTTAAAAATGCTGTCAATTTGCATACAAAATCAAAAGGACCAAGACAAAAATTCCAAAGAGCCAAGGTAACTGCTCGCTTTTTTAGCACAGTGCGTGTGTTTCTTTTTGAATTTGCATTCCATTGTCTATGGTTAGTATTTAAAAACAATTGACAGTCGGTAACATTCGTTCATTCTGCATAATATAATTGTGAAACCGAATATTAAACTATTTGTTGTGTGAAATACTATAAAAAATGAGCTCAAGCGACGAAAGCGACTAAATAGGTACCACTCCGCCTATATTAAAATCTGAAGCTGCCTCGGTTAGGCAAAACCTGCTTCCCGCTAAATCTAAGGAAAAATATAACCGAACTTATGACCAATTTATGCTGTGGAGGGCAAACAAAAATGTAAATTAAATTACTTGCTTTTTAGAAATGTATTTGTATTATTTCCTCACATGTTTGAGAAAAGCATTATGTATGCCTCGGCGGAAACGAGGATTTCCTGACTCGTATTTTAGCAGGCCTCGCTGTTGCTCGGCCTGCTAACCACCTCGTCGGGAAAACCCTTACTTTCCGCGCCTAGGCAACAATGTACTATTTCTCAAACATGCTCGGAAAGAACGGTTTTCCGATTGAAACACAAGGACGGAAAGTGTCTCATTTTACTCCTAGGAATAAAATAATTCCTTCCGTCCATATTGTTGAATGAGCTTCCATCGTGCTTGAGGCAATCTAGATCTGCCGGTTCATTGAAGGAAAGATTCAAGAAGTTGTGGCTAAATAAACAGGATGAGCCTGAGTGTTGATCCTTACCTCTGTTGTAGGTGTTAACTGCTGTTTACGTATGTGTGGTAGTATTATATTATATCTATGTTTAGGTATGTATCTTATTAAAGAAGATATTTTATTTTCTTCCTATTTCTCTGTTGTATGTACTATTTGTTATTTCCTGAAATTTTGTTAATTTGTCTATCCTTCGGCATTGTCCTTGCTCATTCTACTCCAAGGTTAACTGGAAGAGATCCCATATGGGATGATGCAACCATGTCTTGTAATTGTTTGTGCAATAAAGAGTTTTACATACATACATACATTGTTTTTGAAAAGTGCTCTCTATTGCGTATAAAATCGAAAGGACCATGAAAAAAATCCTGTAAACCGAACTTGTGGGTGGGGGCGTGTGGTGCGGCGGCGGCTCGTCGTGCGTGGAACTATCTTAGCTAGTAGGTACTCGTAGTTTTCAAACAAACATTCTCTCCAAAGTCAAAGGTTTTTAAAAATACTTATAATCATGTATTTGTATCATTTCCTCGCATTGTTTGAGGAGAGCATTATATACGCCTCGGCGGAAACGAGGATTTCCTGATCCTGATAATGTACTTTTTTTTTCGTAAACATATGAAAAACTTCTTTTAATTCTGTAACGTGAACCTCTTATTAACAATACATACCTTCACATTACATACCTTCACGCCTTCATTCCCAGAGTGGGGTAGGCAGAGCTACAGAATTACCAACAACTCTAAAATCTTGTTGATAACTCTATAACCACAATTTGCACAATTAGGCTAGATGTTTAACAGTGTATATTAGTGACAGGTTGCAAGCCCATCGCCTAACAGTACTACAAGCCTTTATTCCCTTAGTCGCCTCGTACGACTTCCACGGGACGACATGGACTGGCACAATTCTAAGCCGGTAACCACACGGCACAATTAACAATAATGTTCAAATAATAAATCACGCACTTACCTAGGCTAACTTATCGTAAATAAACAAATAAACAATGAACGGAAGTAACCAGCTGACCTGCAAGCCGGCGGGCGTCATGTAGCTCTTGGCGCACTCGGTGCACTTGTACGGGCGCTCCCCGGTGTGCGTGCGCTGGTGGTAGCGCAGCCACGTCGTGTCCTGGGGGGTGGGGGGACGTCAGATACAATACTATAATGAGTAAAGAACCCATAGTACTCTGACCACAAATACCCATATATAGAGCGATCTGGATCCATCCAGATCAGCAGATCTCTCGTGCCTCTTTTCTGCCACCACTAAACTATTTTTTTTTTATTACATTTTTTATATATTCTCCTGTAACCTACAAGCAATTAACTACAATAAGTAAATTCTTTCAAAATTTTAGGTTCAGTAGGTTCGGAGATCAGGCTGGGGGAATGGTCAATTTACGTCTTCTTTTATGAATAAAATAATAACTTTTTTTTTTCCTAATTAGTCCCCTGAAAACAACCCTTATTTAAAAGAAATATATTTACTTTGCATGTCTGTGTTTGGGTCATCCATTTACATATAAGTACCAAATTTCAACTCAATCAGTTCAGTAGTTTCGGAGCAAATTGACTGTGACAGACGGACAGACAGACAGACGCACGAGTGAGTCTATAAGCGTTCTGTTTTTTTTAATTTTTTCGTAAATTCGTAAAATTGCCACGTTACTGCCTAATAGTAAACTTACTCTAACCAAGTGCTAAAGTTATAATAACATCACCGAATATAGTAACATAACCACCGAATGGTAACATCACCATCGAATGGTAGCATATATAAACTTGTCTATACTCACCGGGTATCCCTTCCCGCAGATCTCGCATATCTCGGCGTTCCGGTTGTTGACGCGCGCCTTCCCGTACAGCTGGTACTTGTAGAACGCCGGCTTCTTCGGCTTGATCTTGAGATGCACGCGCTCGAAGTGCACCGCGAGGGAGGACTTCTTCGCGAACGCCGTGTTGCACTGGACCAGACACAGACACTTGCAATATCAAGATTACAATCTCAAGACTGTAAAAGGAAACTGACTGAAACCGCTGGACCTAGGGACTTGACATTAGGAGGGAATATTCCATATAGTGGCAGTGGGCGGGGCACATCGCACGCAGGACTGATGGCCGATGGGGTCAGAAAGTTCTTGAGTGGCGTCCGCGGACCGGGACACGAGCTGTGGGTAGGCCTCCAACAAGATGGAGTGATGACCTTGTAAGGATCGCGGGAACGCGGTGGATGCGAAAAGCACAAGACCAGTCTGAGTGGAGAGCCTTGGGGGAGGCCTATGTCCAGCAGTGGTGCAGCAGTGACATGATGATGATTTCATATATATCCTAAGGGTATACTAAGAAGGCATTTTCGGAAATTCATCCCCTAACGGGTTAAAATAGTAATTAGGGTTTACTTGTGGGAGGACCGTGTGGAGGGTCCGTCCGGGTTGGTACCACCATCTTATCCATTAACCTACCGCCAAGCAGCAGTATTTGCATTGTTTTGTTCCGGTTTGGAGATAAGACAGCCGGTGAAATGACTAGCATAGACGCATTCCATCTTAGTCCTCAGGGTTGGCGGTGCATTTGCAGTCTTGTGAATGCGAATGTCTATGGGTCACAGTTTCTACTTACCATCAGGTGGCCTGTGTGTTCGTTTGCCTTACTATGTCATAAAAAAAAAACACTTATTCTACGAACTATTTCTCGAAGTCCCGGACGTCCTTTAGTTATTTATAAGTGTTTAGTCTATTACTCTGTCTATCTTTTTATTAAATCTATCTTTGGTTGACTGGCAGAGTATGCCATTAGGGATTAAGTCCGCCACTCTAAAATAAGATTAAAGAGGAAATATTTGGTATATGTATTTTTGTAACAAATAAACTGAAAAGTACTGGACCGATTTCAAAAATTATTTCAACATTAGAATGCTACATTATCCCTGAGTAACAAAGTCTGTTATATTTTTCTGTGCGGACGGAGTCACGGGCAACAGCTTGTATAGTATAAACACATGCATAGAGCGAGCTGAAAAGTCAAACACCATTTCTTACATCGTTCGCACTTTTGAGGTTCGCCTTTGTTTTTGTGTTAGAGTCTATGTAAAATAGTGTTATGTGTGTATACCTGGTCGCACTGGAAATGCTCTTTGACGTGGAACTCTTTGGCGTGTTTCTTCAAGGTCTCGTCGTCGGGGAACCGCTCGCCGCACGTCGGGCAGGGCCTTTATAACAGATTTATTCATTGCAATATTTAATCATAAACAAGGTTCAAGTATAGGTTTACTATAGGTTAAAAAAATACATGCTTCCGAGCCCTGGTGTTGTGGAACTATTTGAATGGCGGCGCGTCTTGGTGCAATAAAACATTTAATATTAAAGATGTTTAAATGTCATATCATCGATGATAGTGCAAAACTGGGTGATTAATTAATAAAGTCAATCAGGGGACAAATCGTCGTTGATACTGCAAAATAGCGTAACTAATAAATGGGTGGATCAACTTTTTTTTTGTTGTTATTCTGTCCCGTAAGCCAGGAGACAACAGTGATAGTTTCTTAGAAAAAATGTTATAATATATACTTCCAGCACACTCAGGAGAAAGGCGATAAAAGAATGGGTGTGTAATTGCCAATAAAACAGTTTTTTAGTGGACTTATATCCTTTGAAATCATAGTTTTAAAGAGTGACCCAGGAGACGTCACCATGGCAACGAGCTACAAAGAAAACTTGATTTATCCAAATTTATGATAAAGCAAAATAAACCTTCGGTCTTATTAAAAAGGTTAATTTTTCATCGGTTCAACGACGAAATGCACTATAATATTTTACTCAGTAAGATGCATGCATGTTGCTCCTTATTAAATCTGTTAGTTACGCCGTATTGCACTACCACCGACGATACAGTTACCTGAGCGTCGGGTCGCACACGGTGTTCTCTTTGTGCTTCGTCTTCGCGTCCAGATTCTCGAACTGTACCGAACACACGCGGCATTTCAGTTCTGGAGTTGTTAGCTGGCGACAAATAATACAATATTAGACCGACCTCTTTTTTCAGAGCTGATATCTGACACCTAAAGAAAAGAAGAAAAATACATTTATTCACTACACACATAAGACAAAAGTAAAAACAGAAAACATCAATAAAAAGAGTAGGGGGTTTCTTCGCGGCAGTGAATCGGACCCTGGCTCAGCATAATGCTGGGGTGCTAAACACCTACAGCGCTGATTTTCAGCCAGCTCCGTTTGTGACAGACGGACGGTACGCTAAACGAATAAATAGAGTAAAGAAAAAAAAACTTAAACAAATACTATTAGTTAGTGACAAAATAAATACAAAAACTACATGCAAATACCTTACAGAAACATATTTAAATATAAGTACCTACTTAGCCACCGCGATTAAAGAAGGTTAAAAAAAAACCTGGTCCAAATAGGTTCGTTTAGATGCTTCGATGCCACAAAGAACTCAACTCACACTTGGCCATTTTTTTGTATTTGTTATTTTCAGGCTCAGGGTTTGTAATATAATCTTTCAAATTTATATAATAAAAATAAAAACATGTAGAGAATATTCCGAAAAAAAAACCGCTATCTATGACGGTTTGAAAGATCACACCTCTTTAAATTTAGGACGGCGTAGGCGCATAAATAGGATCCTGTTGGGCTCTATTTGGGCATGGAATCCTAAAAACGCGGTATATAATGAAATTTCATACATTTCCGTGGTCGCTGCCGTTGGTAAATAATCTTTTTTTTTACTTCACTTGGGCCTGGACCTCAGAACTTCACGAGTTATTTTAACAACTAACCCAGCAAGTTGGAGAATATATACATATATTGCACATACACACATAAACTCACGCCTTCATTCCCAGAGTGGGGTAGGCAGAGCTACAGAATTACCAACAACTCTAATAACTTGTTGATAATTCTGTAACCACAATTTGCACAATTAGGCTAAGATGTTTCCCAGTGTATTAGTGACAGGTGGCAAGCCCATCGCCTAACAGTACTACAAGCCTTATTCCCTTAGTCGCCTCTTACGGCATCCGCGGTAAGACACGGAGTGTCACTATTCTAACCCGGCAACCACACGGGGATACATTGCAAGTTAATAAAAGGCCTGTAAACATGAACCGCCTTCAAAAACGCAAAACAATAACACAATATTTTCAACAAAAAGCGGACGTCAGTTGGACTAACCTATTAGGTATGTACTTACCATTTAAAAAAAAAATTGTTTTGCGTATTGAAGGCGGTTTTTTGTTTTTTAAAACATGTATTTTATTTTATACTTTTCAGTGATCATAATACGCTTTTACGTAGTCCCACTTTCTTAGTGGATATGAAACTTTAAGTTATTTCAAGCTCATATAAAAAGAAAAGAAAGAAAGTCAGTCATAATTCAATAAGTAAATGTTCTTCGTTGTAGTCGCTCAACTATCTTAATTGAGATATCTTATCGCCACCCTTGAAATAGGTACCGTTGAGCAGTTCCGGTGGCCATCTGTGGTCATCATCAGTTCCACTTCACCAAATGATACTTTCTGAATGCAAATGCTAGACTTGTTACTCGAAATACTAAAATTGCTACATATTTGCCTACAATATTTGAGGAGTTCCCTCAATTCCTCACTGATCAGTGAGACTGACTTCATCAGATTCAGATTTGGTGTCAATGGGACCTCGGAAGTATACTTTAAGAGTCTCCCCAGACCTATCGACGCCGAATCGGCTTGGGCCGGTAAGAAAAAGTTTTATGTCCATGCAATAAGAGCGAAAACGACGTCGCTCGGCTCGGCTCGGCTCGATTCGGCGTTGCGAACGGAACGACGTCATTTTCGCTCTTATTGCATGGACATAAAACTTTTTCTTACCGGCTCAAGCCGATTCGGCGTCGATAGGTCTGGGGAGACCCTAACACAACAAAAAAGATTTATTGAAATCGGTCTACAATTGATGGAGAAATCTGTGAGCATACATAAAAAAAAAACATTGAAACGTATAACCTCCTCTTTTTTGAAGTTTAAATAAGACAAGATGAGACATGTGGCGGTTACCCGTTTGTGCGCGATGGCCTTGTGCTGCTGCAGGCCGCGCTTGCCCGTGAAGGTCTCCCCGCAGACGTCGCAGGTGCCCGCCACCGCGTTCTCCAGCGGGTGCTGCACGCGCGTGTGCGTGTTGAACGTCGTCTGCTTGCTGCGGGGACAGGCTCGCGCTCTTACATCCAAATACCAACCACTGCTAATACAACTGTTATAAAATCAACTTTTATCTACTCTCATATCGTAATTTATTTAACAAAATAATGTTATAAAGTATTTTTTTTACCATTTCGATACAAGTTAATCCAAAAAGTTAATGTCATCAACGAGGTTCCATATCAATATTTTTTTTATAATGGAACACACATGCGGTTCGCGTCATGTTTACAGCATTACAAAAAAAAAAAATCCAATTTTTACTTGTCTGTGACAGCGCCCGCTTTAACGCATGCGCGGTGATGTGCTAGGTTTTGGCGCCATTCATTGAATACGTTTTGCTGTAGTTACTTTATTAACTTTGATCTTTTATTTAGTAGGTTGAATCGCAATGTATGAGAGTAGATAAAGTAGTGTATGAAACTGCACACAACTACGTATTAAAACACTCGTGTGATACTATTAAAAACCTCGCCTAGCGGCTCGGTTCTTAAACACACACTCGTGTTTTAATACCCCTCTTTATGCAACAATTTCATAAGCTACTATAATACAACTACTAAGAACCTACAACAAAACTAGCAAGTTGTTTGAGTTGTCACTGTTTCGATTCAGCAGGGCGAGTGGACTGCATATGTATAGTCGGCCTCAATAGAAACGGCAAATGATATAAACGAAACCAAATGAACCAATTTAACATTATTACACTATAATCACGTACTTTTGGACATCGCGTGAGGTATGTTAAGACTTACACGCTTGATTGTTACTTTGACATTATGATTAAGATAAATAACTATTAACAATACGTTTTTTTGGTTCACTAGTATTTTGCCGAAAATTGTTTCACAAATGTTCATTTCACAACTAACGTTTCATATACTATTAATTTCACAAATATAATGTTTCACAGATGTAACAGATTAAAATACGCCATTTAACAACTAATCATATTATTATGGCAAATAGTACACTTTAAAAACGTTTTGGTTGAAAACATGGCTTTTAAAAAGTCACAGTGTTATTACACAATAGTACATTATTGCCTAGGCAGTGAAGCAGGCAATTGCCGTTCCTGCCGAGGCATATATAGTGTTTTTCTCAAAAATCGCAAGATACACATCGCATATAAACAGAAACTTCACGTGAAATAACATCACTCTTTGCCGCATTCATGTTTATGACAAGGAGAAACGCAAGCTTTTTAGTAAAAAACTCAAGCTATTCCAGACACAGATAAAAAAGTTACGTTTCGAATAAAATATGGATGTATAAGAGTTGTGCCCTCATTTTATTATGGCCGTTTTCACTTTTTTAAAAGTTACAGACTAGATAACAATGAAATTTGTATGCAACATTGCGGGCTTGTGTAGCGAGCACGCAATGTATTTTTTTTTAATTTGGGAACTGTCTGTGAACTTTGTACTTCGCGTCTCAGTATGGAGTTGGTAATGTCAACTTTTCCGGTCATTTTTGAGAAAAGTAACATACATTACATCTACCTACTTTTGCATTTGAATCGACGGGTTCCCGCTACGCGGGGCCCCTATATCTGGGCGGTTTGCCCTTCGGGCGTATACACAAACTAACCTGACCTTTTTGAGCATCTTAGTCAAATTTGATTTCTTGGGCTCAATTTAGGAAAATTTATACCTAATTTTGACAAAAATGATATGAAATGAATAATTGTTAAATCATATCTTTAATTAATAATATATTTGAGAATTGAAACATTGTAAAATAAAAATATGACAAATAAATCATGTGTTAAACCTCCACATACATTATTACATATACTTATACTTGTGTACATGCATAACGTCGATATGCCATATTATATTACGCTTTTGCCGAACGTTGGTTGTGAAATAAAAATTTGCCAATCAATTGCCAGTATCCTATCATTTTATCGACAATCAGTCGATAAACGATATACTTTTTTTTAAATCAAATCTCGTTTGCAGAAATATTGAGGTTTGACACATGTCAAACAGTATTTGTTAACATCTTTAGCCATTGCTATTGACTCAGACTTTAGTCAGTGTGTTTCAGCGGGGTACGCTAAATATTTTCGTTATCATAATTGCGAATTGATGAAATTCCCAAATCTTCTTAATTCCGAATGTAATGTTTTAATAGTAGACTTTTTTTTTAAATATCGTTCAAAACTAAACCTAAGCTAACCTACGTTTAGTAATTAGTGCTCGTCTCAAGATGCGTCAAGAACGACAGTTCTCTATGGCTTGACGTTTACTTTGACGTATCTTGTGACCGGCGTCTGAGCCGAGATGAGTTTATTTATACGGCCCTAAATGGTGTAGTTTAAGTTTCTAGTTTTGTAGTCTGTGTGTCACAGAACCCGCTTAAACAAATAATTAAAAAAAAACCACTCACTTGAAGGTGAGTCCGCAATATTTACAAACGAACGTCTTCCCCGAATGGAAGTCCGCATGCATGGTCGCCATACTCCTGGAAATACATTCAAATAATTAAAACAGAGAGAAAGGGGTCAAGCAAGGTGATCCGCTGTCGCCCAAACTCTTCACCAGTACTCTTGAACAAGTTTTCAGAAAGCTAGCAGCTAGATGGGATGGAAGGGGCATCAGTGTTGGCGAAAAGCGATTAACAAATCTGCGATTCGCCGATGACATTGTCCTTTTCTCATCCTCAGCAATGGAGCTAGGGCTCATGCTACAAGACCTTAGCAGGGCAAGCCTTGAGGTTGGATTGGTGATGAATATGTCAAAGACTAAGCTCATGACAAACAGCACTGAAAGTAGGATTGAAGTGGATGGTGGAAGAATGGAATATGTCCATGAGTATATTTACCTCGGTCAAATAGTCTCCTTTCAGTCTCGACAGGACAAGGAGATCGCAAGACGTACCGAAAATGCCTGGAGGAGCTATTGGGCTATGAAGGAATATATGAAGGGGACCCTTCCTATATCACTTAAAAGAAAACTCATGGACATGTGCATTCTTCCAATCCTCACCTATGGAGCACAGACTTGGTCTTTGACTAACGTTCAGAAATCTGCCCTCAAGGTTTGCCAAAGAGCAATGGAGCGTAGTATTTTAGGTGTCAAATTGACAGATCGCATTAGAAATACTGTCATACGCTCCAAAACCCAAATAGCTGACGTAGCCTTAACAGCTGCCACCCTCAAGTGGAACTGGGCCGGACATATCTGCCGCATGCCTGATGACCTTTGGGCAAAAATAACAACAAATTGGATACCGCAAGATCAGATACGACGACGTGGCAGACCCCGGCGCAGATGGCGAGATGAGCTTGATGCCTTTCAGCACGATTGGCGGGAGATTGCCCATAACCGAATTACGTGGAAGGATGAGAAGGAGGCCTTTGCCCAGCAGTGGGACATTCTGGGCTAATAATAATAATAAATTAAAACAGAACACACAAAAAAACAAGTTAAAAATCATGTTGGCCTTAAATTTTCAGACAGAGACAAACCATCTAAAAACAGTAATTTATGGTTAAACTTCATGTAAGTTTTGACATTTATATTGAAATCCCAGATATGTATACACTTCAATTTTATTTATTGGAATAGCTATAACTAAATTCGGTATAATTGACAGAAGAATTTGACGCCAATCGGCGTCTTCGGCAGCTAAAGTTAAATTAGACACCGATCGGTGTCAGCGGCCTCAAACTAAAGCTAAATGTGACGAAGATCGGCGTCAGCGGCATCCAACTCAAGCTAAATTGGACACCTAATTGGACATACAGGGTGATGTGTAGCTAGGTGCAAAGCTCATAAGCTATTGGTTTAACCCCCATGTATTTTCAGCAATTGACAACATTTCAAAAAAAAAGCATTATTGTTTTTTCGCGTTTATAATAGCTGGTTAAAAATTAGACTACCCGTATTTCTTGGTTTTTCTTTATTTAACCTTAATTCGTCGTTAATAATTTATTAAAGAAATAGTCATTAAAGAGACCGTATATACAAAGTTAGGAATACTGATGTCGTGATCTTAGCTTGATATAAAATAAAAATAAAGTAAACAGATACAGAACTGACTGTCATGTCACTCACTTGTCAATTATTCGCTGCTGTTCGTTCACAAATTTGTTATTTTGCGTAATTTAATTAATTACGTAATTTGTAGACGCCATTAAAATAAATAAACTATTTTGCGTAGAATCGAAAGCGTGTCGTTAGAGTCAAGTAATCCGTCAGACAGATACAAAATGAACATGACAGTTGTATATTTTTTTGAATTCCTTTGGTAATAAATGGACTAAGGGCACTATAAGTGTATTCCTAACATTCACAATCCAACTTTTTTTACTGTTTTTCCTAAATATAAAATAAACTACTGCATTAAAAAATCCAAATATATTTTTACTGTAATCAGCAGTGTAAAATCTAGAAACGGTATTTTATTTTACTACCTTAGCACAAAATGAATTGTTGTCAATTGTTATTCGTTTCAGAGATATCAATAATCATTTCAATCGGAGTTTTTGTCATTTTTCCTTATGTCCGTGTTACGAAAAACCCCTATATTCATGTATGAATTAAAAAAAAAAAACAGTTATCTTTCATATTTAGAATCACTATGAACTAAGGAAGTTTTTAAAGCGACATGACAAGTTTTTTATAATAACTTTTTGATCAACCGCACAAAGTTAAGAGTACTTTCTCCATACTAAGAGAGCCCCGCGTTTGTTTTTCACCTAGTATGGAAAAACAAACTTTGTGCGTTTACTCAAGAAATTGTAATGAAATAAAATTTTAAATGTAGCTTTAAAAACTTCCTTAGTTCATAGTGATTCTAATCATGCAAGAAAATACTGTTTTTTTATATAAATTAATACATAAATTTAGGCGTTTTTCGTAATAAGGAAAAATGACGAAAAATTCCGGTTGAAATGATCAATATCTCGGAAACGAATAACAATTGACAACAATTCATTTTTTGCTAAGGTAGTAAAATAAAATACCGTTTCTAGATTTTACACTGCTGATTACAGTAAAAATATATTTGATTTTTTTTTATGCAGTAGTTTTTTTTATATTTAGGAAAAACAGTAAAAAAAGTTGGATTGTGAATGTTAGGAATACACTTATAGTGCTCTTAGTCCATTTATTACCAAAGGAACTCAAAAAAATATACAACTGTCATGTTCATTTTTTATCTGTCTGACGGATTACTTGATTCTAACGACACGCTTTCGATTCTATGCAAAATAGTTTATTTATTTTAATGGCGTCTACAAATTACGTATTTAATTAAATTACGCAAAGTAACAAATTTGTGAACGAACGGCAGCGAATGACATGACAGTCAGTCAGTTCATATCAGGCTAAGATCACGACATCAGTATTCCTAACTTTGTATGTACGGTCTTTTTAATGACTATTACTTTAATAAATTATTAACGACGAATTAAAGTTAAATAAAGAAAAACCAAGAAATACGGGTAGTCTTATTTTTAACCAGCTAATGCGAAAAAACAATAATGTTTTTTTTTTTTTAAATGTTGTCAATTCCTGAACATAAATGGGGGTTAAATCGATAGCTTACGAGCTGCTCTATCGCCCCCTTAAAGCTTTGCACCTAGCTACCAATCGACCTGTATAACTGGACATGTAATGGCTGTCTGACCGGTGGCGGGTGACGAACTGGCAGATCTGGCAGATGAACTTGAGCGTGTGCGACTCGAAGTGCTTGCGCAGCCCGGCCGGGTGCCGGAAGCGCGCGCCGCACAGCGCGCACTCGTGCCGCCCGTTGCTCTGCACCACAGATACACACAAACAATGCAATAAGCATTATGGTAGTAACATTTTAAAAACTAAAACTACTACTACTACTATTGTGGGAGGACCTTGTGCAGAGTCCGTCCGGGTTGGTACCACCATCTTATCCATTAACCTACCGCCAAGCAGCAGTGTTCGCATCGTTGTGTTCCGGTTTGGGGATAAGACAGCCGGTGAAATGACTAGCATAGAGGCATTCCATCTTGGTCCTCAGGGTTGGCAACGCATTTGCAGTCTTGTGAATGCGAATGTCTATGGGTCACAGTTTCCACTTACCATCAGGTGGCCTGTGTGCTCGTTTGCCTTCCCAGGCTATAAAAAATAAATATATTAGGAGTGCATTCACAATCATGTTTTTTTTCTTTATTTAGTTAAGAAGCTTTTTTCAACGTTGAACATGTCAGCTCCGGCATAATAAATCGTGTAATTTTTTAAATACTTATTTAATAACATTTCTGCATCTCTACGTCTTACTCAGAGATAATTGCAATTTCTAAATGCAATTATCTCTGAGTAATTATAATCTAATTAATCATTTGTGTTTTGTTTGCAAACTGTTAACTTACACGTGTATGAACATAAATAAATAAAAACAAAATGATGTCAAGAACTGCGATGAACAGAACATAACTAATTAGCCTCATCGAATAGATTGCTAGCTTGTGGGAGGACCTTGTGCAGGGTCCGTCCGGGTTGGTACCACCATCTTATTCATTAATCTACCGCCAAACAGCAGTGTTCGCATTGGTGTGTTCCGGTTTGGGGATAAGACAGCCGGTGAAATGACTAGCATAGAGGCATTCCATCTTAGTCCTCAGGGTTGGCAACGCATTTGCAGTCTTGTGAATGCGAATGTCTATGGGTCACAGTTTCCACTTACCATCAGGTGGCCTGTGCGCTCGTTTGCCTTCCCATGCTATAAAAAAAAAAAAAAAAATAGTTGACGTCGAAGTTAGCTTAATTGACAACTTAGCCCAGTTAACGTCAAAAAATCAAAATCATTTATTATTAACAAAGTTTTTACAAAAACTTGTCGAATCCTGCTTAAGTTTTACACTTGTGTTGGAGGTCAACTCGGTATGCCTAGTAGGACCTTGACACCGAACTTCACTTTTATTTTTCTCTTTCGCCTACAGGTTCACTAGATAATGAACATTAGGCATTCAGTCCTCCATTTGTTCATTATTGTGTTTAGTGCAAATACATACATACATACATTAAATCACGCCTGTTTCCCAGAGGGGTAGGCAGAGACCACTTCTTTCTTCTTCTTTTAGTGCAAATATGTTTAAATTAATAATAATACATGGCTATGTAATAAAAATCGAAATTCAAAAAGGTTTTGTCATGAAGAAGAGTTACGGAAGAGCTATAGCCAGCGAGAATTAGCGGAGATGTCGGTAGGGGACGCCCTAGACGCATATACAGGGTTACTTGTAACTCGACGTATATCTGGTAGGTGGTGATAGAGGAGCTCATAAGCTATCGATTTAACCCCCATGTATGTTCAGCAGCTGGCGTTCCATAGTCTCTGCCATAACATTCACCAAGTCCAAAAGGGGGACACACAGAAATAAATTACATACATAAACTCACGCCTTCAATCCCAAAGTAGGGTAGGCAGAGCTAAAGAATTACTAATTTAGCGCTATCTCGGAAAAACTCATACTGCATGGCTATCAAAATATTTAATATTCTCTCAGATACATACCTTTTGAACGCCAAGCGGCGAAGTAATCCGGCGTGCTACTGACGCCACAGCAATAAAACAAAGTGTAGAGCTCTTAAAAACTAGTGATTGCAAAACTCGGACAAAATGTGGATTTTCGAGATGTGGCTAGTTATATATGAATTACATTAGGCAAAATAGAAGGAAGATGGACAAAGCAATAATACAAACATAAAAGTATAAAAGTAGGTTTATTTATTACGGAGTCTTTGATCGATGAAGTTTGGGCAATTGGCGTCGTTGGCGTCAGTGGCACGATTTTTCGATTACGTGTTTTGCCGTCTTTGGCGTTCAAAAGGTTAAAGAGTTGCCTTTCAATTTGTTCAAGATATAAATGTTATTTGATTATTTAATTGAACATTGTTTTTACTCCGTCAATGAATACTTAAACATCAAGTAATATTAAATTTCGAACTTGAGTACTTGTGGGAGGACCTTGTGCAGGGTCCGTCCGGGTTGGTACCACCATCTTATCCATTAACCTACCGCCAAGCAACAGTGTTTGCATTGTTGTGTTCCGGTTTGGGGATAAGACAGCCGGTGAAATGGCTAGCATAGAGGCATTCCATCTTAGTCCTCAGGGTTGGCAACGCATTTGCAGTCTTGTGAATGCGAATGTCTATGGGTCACAGTTTCCACTTACCATCGGGTGGCATGTGTGCTCGTTTGCCTTCCTATGCAATAAAAAAATAAAAATAACAATGAAAATATATAGGTAGGTACTTACTTAAGACTAAAATGAAAAAATTGTACGCCAGCCTTGGCAAAACAAGAAACGATCTGTGATAATCAGAGATTGGACAAATGGGCGTCATTACTCGTAATAATGTGGACATGACTCCAAAGATCTTAATTAAACTAATTAAATTACCTTAATTAATTTCTTACCTGATCCCTAATCTTGATCCCTTTGCAGGACAGTAATAAATAAGTAATACACAGACGTGAGGAGTGGCCAGTCATATTAATCTACTTAAGTTTGCTCCATTAACATCCGTGGATTGCGAAAGATTTATTTGCTTTAATAAATCTACACAATTATTCTTTGTATTATTTATTTATTAATGTCTTGCGAAGGATCAAAATATTTTTTACTAGTAGGCCTACCTACAATTGAATTTATCTAATTAAAATCTTTGGAGCCATGTCCACATTATTGAGGGTAATGACACCCATATTCCGATCTCTGGTGATAATTTGTAACACCTTTTATGTAGGCCTGTTTGATCCAAATAAACGAATCATTCATTCATTCAATCATTCATTAAATCATTCATTAAATCATTCATTTATTCAATCATTCATTCATTCAATCATTCATTAATTCATACAATCATTCATTCATTCAATCATTCATTAATTCATACAATCATTCATTCATTCAATCATTCATTTATTCAATCATTCATGCATTCATTCAATCATTCATTTATTCAATCATTCATGCATTCATTCAATCATTCATTAATTCATACAATCATTCATTCATTCATTTATTCAATCATTCATGTATTCATTCATTCATTCATCTATTATTCATTCTTTCATTCATTCAATAATTCATTCATCCATCCATTCATTCATTAATTAATTAATTCATTCATTCATTCATCCATTATTCATTCTTTCATTCATTCAATAATTCATTCATCCATCCATTCATTCATTAATTAATTAATTCATTCATTCATCCATTATTCATTCTTTCATTCATTCAATCATTCATTCATTCATCCATCCATTCATTCATTAATTAATTAATTAATTCATTCATTCATCCATTATTCATTCTTTCATCCATTCAATCAATCATTCATCCATTCATTCATTCATTCCGCCTACCCAGACAAGAGACAGCCGCGAAGCACTCTATGTGCTCAACGTATGTATTCAACGTCCTCCCCGACTCACCGGCTCGTGGGTCTTCTTCAGGTGGTTGCTGTAGGTGGTCTCCGAGAGGAACCCCTTGAAGCAGCGCTCGCACTTGTACGCCGAGCGCAGGTAGTTGCTGGTCTCCTTGCGCGCGTTCAGCTCGCGGAGCTGCTCCTCCTCGGTCAGCTTCACGATCTCTGTAGATATTAACTTTAGCATCTTTACATAGGATAAGAAAAATCGCGTCCGCGTCTATCTGTTGACTCCAGAACCACGCGACGGAGTTTGATGCAGTTTTCGCCATCAGTTAAAATTTTATAGTTGCCTAGTATAAGGCAAAGATAAACATACACACATAAATAAACTCACGCCTTCATTCCCAGAGTGGGGTAGGCAGAGCTACAGAATTACCTATGCTTGATAATTCTGTAACCACATTTTGCACAATTAGGCTAAGATGTTTACCAGTGTATTAGTGACAGGTAGCAAGCCCATCGCCTAATAGTACTATCAGTCTTTATTCCCTTAGTCGCCTCTTACGACATCCACGGGAAGACATGGAGTGGCACTGTTCTAACCCGGCAACCACACGGGGTCTATTCTAAACCGGCAACCACACGGGGTCTATTCTAACCCGGCAACCAAACGGGGTCTATTATAACCCGGCAACCACACGGGGTCTATTCTAACCCGGCAACCACACGGGGTCTATTCTAACCCGGCAACCACACGGGGTCTATTCTAACCCGGCAACCAAACGGGGTCTATTATAACCCGGCAACCACACGGGGTCTATTCTAACCCGGCAACCACACGGGGTCTATTCTAACCCGGCAACCACACGGGGTCTATTCTAAACCGGCAACCACACGGGGTCTATTCTAACCCGGCAACCACACGGGGTCTATTCTAACCCGGCAACCACACGGGGTCTATTCTAACCCGGCAACCAAACGGGGTCTATTATAACCCGGCAACCACACGGGGTCTATTCTAACCCGGCAACCACACGGGGTCTATTCTAACCCGGCAACCACACGGGGTCTATTCTAACCCGGCAACCACACGGGGTCTATTATAACCCGGCAACCACACGGGGTCTATTATAACCCGGCAACCACACGGGGTCTATTCTAACCCGGTAACCACACGGGGTCTCTTCTAACCCGGCAACCACATGGGGTCTATTCTAACCCGGCAACCACACGGGACCTATTCTAACCCGGCAACCACACGGGGCATATTCTAACCCGGCAACCACACGGGGTCTATTCTAACCTGGCAACAGCACGGGGTCTGTTCTAACCCGGCAACCACACGGGGTCTATTCTAACCCGGCAACCACACGGGGTCTATTCTAACCCGGCAACCACATGGACTATTATTACAATCACTATTATAAGTCCTTACCTATATGATAAGTATCCTCAAACTTCTTATAATCCGCCTCACTCGCAAAGAACTTCTTAAAGCCCTTCTTCTTTCTCGGCTTCTCAACTTTCTCCTCTTTCACTTTCTTTTTTTTCTTTACCTTCGCTGCCTTCTTAACTTTCGCCGCTTTCGGTTCTTTCTTAATTTTAACGTTTACTAGTAATTCTTTCCCTGCCTCTTCTTTTTTTCTCCTTTCTATTTCTAAATTGTTCTTGATAATGCTGATTGGTTCGTCGTCGTCGGGCTGGTAGAATTCGTCGTCGGTTTTCTCCTTGCGGTCGTCGTCGGTCGTCGGCTTGTGCTCGTCGTCGGTCGTCTGATCGGGCACGTCCTCGACCTCCTGTTTGGTGTCGTCGTGGTCGACCTCGATGATTTCGGAGTTGTGGGAGATGTTGAGACAGAGGCACAGCTGCTGGGCGACGCGGTCGATGGTTGCGAGGTAGTTTGTTGTGATCTGTAAATACATACATACATTAAATCACGCCTGTTTCCCAGAGGGGTAGGCAGAGACCACTTCTTTCCACTTGCTACGATCTTGACAAACTTTCGCTTCTTCAACGTTCATACATCGAGTCATGCACGCACGTCGGTTTCGGGTACTTGAACAATTCTGTAAATAACCATACATAACCATACATAACCATACATAACCATACATAAATGGTCTACTTTTAGAGGTGATATCACTTAAACAGCCTAACCGATTTCCATGAAACCTAGCTAAAAACCATCCCCATAAAATAAAGTTTATTTAAAAAAAAACACATTTATATCACTTCATCCATACATTAAACTTGTAGTTTTAATTACAACGCGTATAGACACGCACACTACGGGGTCGCTGAGTGACGACAGCTACGCACTCAGAGACATGTATGCAGGTTGGCAACTTTTTTTACAAGAAATAAAGTATATTCAGGTCTATGAAGAATATTAAACAGTATTATTGAAAAATTAACAGTATTTTATAAATAAATAAAATAAATATCAGGGGACAATGTCACACCAATTGACCTAGTCCCAATATAAGCTCTTGGCTTGTATTATGGGTAGACAACGATATAAACACTTATATAGAGAAATATATACTTAAATACATAGTAAACATCCATGACTCAGGAACAAATATTCACGCTCATCACACAAATATCTGCCCTTACCGGGATTTGAACCCAGGACCGCTAGCTTCGTAGGCAGGGTCACTACCAACTAGGCCAGCGCGTCGTCAATATATATTTATTGTTTTAAATACCTACATATTTTTCAGAAACTCAGTGTGATTTGTTTGTGGCTGTGCTGCACTGAGCAGTGAGTGTCCTCTGACTAAATAAAAACAAATTTGTGTGAGCGTCTAAGTCTAATACATAATAATGTGTTTGCATTTTGATGCTGAAAACAGTGTAATACTGTTGAAAACAGTGTAATACTGTTTAAAACAGAATAGTTGGCAACCCTACATGTATGTATCCAAGTGATGGCCCGTTGACCAAACGCCTTGACACATTTTAAAGCGCAGGGAATGACTTAATCGGTATTAAACCAAGAGTGGCGTAGACTACATAGATCCTCTACTCCTGATACTTGCTTCTTCTTATATTGTTAACATGCAACTGTTTCTAAAGTATGCGTCAGCCATGAAGGTAAACATGTGTTTGTTAGAATGAAATATAATCAAGGCCTCTTACTACTTGGTGAAACCATGTTGCTTTAGAGATGTTATTGTATTGTCAATGTTACAATAGCTCATCTTTAAGAGGATTGTGTACCGACGCGTATATCGCGTAGCTGTCAAATATTTTCTAGACAAATTTTGCTCCGGCGATAACGTTTGTCACACTATTAATCACGTCCGAATTTTACGATTTTTGAATATAAATTAATAAATAATAAATAAATATCAGGGGACAATGTCACACCAATTGACCTAGACAAACAAAGATCGACGTTTCTATTATGGGTACTATACTTTTATAGAGAAATACATACTTAAACACATAGAAAACCTTCATGACTAAGAAACAAATACCTATTAGCACTAATCACACCAGATTAGAACCCAGGATCACTAGCTTAGTAGGCAGGGTCACTACCAACTATGCCAGCACGTCATCAAATATGTTGTAGTAATTAACAATGTTGTAAAATTAATAATAATAATAAATATCAGGAGACAATGTCACACCAATTGACCTAGTCCCAAACTAAGCTCTAGGCTTGTACAGTCAGCGTCAAAAGTAACTGGTCACTTCAAGCTACTTTTGTACTTTATCGCATTTACACATTAGACAATCTTGTTTGACATTGCTTATGTGACAGTAAAGCGACAAGGTATTTAAGTGATCACTTTCTTTTGACGCTGACCGTACTATGGGTACTAGCACATAGTAACTACAAACACCAAATCTTTTTACGTCAATCCAAATCAAAATAATCTACAATACTTACAATGTCTTCTTGCACGAGTGCCTGTTTGAGCACATCCTCTGCTCTCCGACAGCGCTGACGCAGCTCCGCAGACTTGAGCACTTGGACCCGGCACAGACTGCACAGATGCTGCGGGAACCCATCCAACGCTGACAGCTGGAACGGAAACAGAATCACAAACAAAGAAGAACAAAAGGAAAAGGATCTAGAATTAATAAATAAACTTTGTAAATATTTGTGTTCTAATAAGACTTTCCTTTCCTCCGAGAAGCCTGTGGAGATACCAGGAGGATCCTGCGCTTCTGGTCGGAGTTAAGCTGGCTAGACTACTAGCTGGTACCCCTACGCACAATGGCCCGACATACACGGGCTAAGTGCGGAAAAAGGAGTCCATCACCATAACCATAACCATAAGACTTATGTTGTTACTCAAGCTATGTTTACATACTCAGTGGGCTTTTTTTTGAACAGGACAATGGGATTATTTCTGTAGTCATCTACAGAAAGAATCCATCCATCCAGCATTACTAGTCTAGTAACTCTCATCTCAACCATGGGGAACAGGGTGGGGTGACCAAAGCAATGATCAACAGCCTACCTGCTCCGAACCAACAGCCCCACCCATTGTCATCATCTTTCAGCAATTATCTCTACAAAACTAACGTTAACAATAAATCACTCTCTAAGTCAATGTTTTAAACCTGTGTTTTTGTTTAATACTATGCCTTGAGCTGGTATTTGCCCCAGACTTTCTCTACCTACATAGAACTTGATAGCTGAAGTTTCCGATGTCCTTCTCCGAATTAATTAATATTGTTTAACGTTTAAGCAATTAGAGCATGAAACATCAACGCACGAAACTTTTACCTATAATATTTGTAGGAAATACCTCCCCCAAATAAGAAGTATTTGTAAATAAAACAAAGGTAAAATCTTCTCTAAATAAAATCGTAACAGTTTTAGCATCACTTAATTCATTTATAGCACAAAATACGAACCGTACAGCCCGATATATCCACAAAAGCATCTTCCAATCTGTGTTCAAAGATCGAAAATAACTTGGTTTCAGTCGCAAGGCAAACCCGACAAGCGAGCAGCCGAGCCGACGCCTTCCTCTTCACTGACGACATCTTATCAATATTCTAAACATGTGTTTGTGATAAATTTAATAATACAAGTTCATGTTATTTCCGTTTTCTGATAAAAACGTAAATAAAGATAGCCGAGTACGATCGGCGTTATTGACCTGTAATTTGTACCTGATACGAATTTCTTTACTTCTCTTGAAACTATATTAACAATTTTTCATAAGAACGTACTTTGTAACATTGTGATACGGTTAATATTTGTAAGTCACAACTTACATTTCCAGTAAAACTAATGAAACTTGTGTGTAGTTAAATGTATTTTATCTGACATTTAAATATGACATTGCCAGGACAAATAAAAAAACTACTAAAACTACCATCTTCGGCATTTGAAATATTTTACGTAAAATCAGGAATTGTTATAAAAAATCTCGTCAACTTCTGAATACTCTGTTGAGGTATAAAACGGTGGCAGAAATTACGATGAGACTTGAATTATATTATTTTCTTCTTCGCGTACAATTTGGCATAATAAGACTTTGACGTGACATCCAAATCATCCGCAGCAGTAAACTACCCAAGAAAAAAGTTTTCGGTTGTATGTCTGTATTTAGGTATTCATACATATTTATATTGATAATTCACATCATTTCAGTTACATTTAATTTAATATTATAGTACAATTGAAAGTTAAAACTAAACTTATTAAAATTAAACTAAGCTACTCAAATATTAAAGATGTAAATAATAATCACCACTATAAAAAGAACACCCCCTCTAGCAGGTCCGCTCGCGGCATGGTCCCTATGACACTGGCTGCATTACCTCTCTGGAGAGCTAGCCCAATCCTTTGGGAGAGGTAAGCACCAGCTCTAGGATCTCCGGAGGTGTCTATGACCCGGGATGACAGAGCCTTCATAAAGCTTTTCATGTCAGCTGACCAAGGACCCATGGTCTCCACTGCAAGTGCCACAAATTCATAATAATTTAATAATGATCAGCTGCTGCACCGGCCCGATTACGCGTTGACTGGACGTGGGAAAGGGCGAATGTGTCAACACACGTCGCGTCCCATACCAGTGCCCTGCCCAATTTCCACGGCACCAATGTAGCTCCGTCTGGTCGCTTGCCATCGTCTCTGCAAACCTGCCGGTTCTAGGACAGCTGGTACAGAGGCAGTGGCAAACGAACGACGGATCAGATCATTAATTGTGCCGTGGCGGTACAAACGGCCGGCAAGCCCAGCTCACTTACGTCCTTCCCGCACGTGCAAGTATGAGGTTCACAGATTCTAGCTCCAAGCCGCAAGCTTATTGCTATGCGCAAGCAGCTTGGGTCCAAGACTGCGGGCAACAGATAGTGATGTTTAAAGCCGTAATAATAAAACATTATTATATACATACATACATTAAATCACGCCTGTTTCCCAGAGGGGTAGGCAGAGACCACTTCTTTCCACTTGCTACGATCTTGACATTATTATATTATATTATATAATTTATTTACACAACCTTAAATTTACACATACACAATAGCTAAAAATGAATTAATACAAAATTGTAAATAATTAATGTTAAAAATACTTCTGTAAATAGTTAAATAAACAACTCTATTTTAACATATCTTTATTGCATTGATATTGCCTTTGATTTTATCTTTCATCTTATTTACACTAAAGTCTATATAAAACTTGAGTTCAGCAGTTGTTATTCTGGAATGTAATTAAAACTCATGCAAATAACCCTGTTGTAACAAATTTTTTATAATTACACATGTATTTTCTTATATTCAAGGGATACACAGAAAGAACATGTCTACTTTAGTAACTTTTATACATATTCTGGATATATTCATTGTTTATTGTTTAAAATGTTTTTATGTAGTTTCCATAAACTTTGATTTGTTCATATTTCAAAATTTCAGCTTTCAAAATTAAACTCATAAATGTATTATTATAGAGTCCTGATTCAAAAATTTTAATTTCTGAACTAGGTCTATTGTTCTGAAGTTGCAGTTTACTCGATGCTCTCTTAAACACCCAACGGTTAGCTGGAAGAGATCCCTTAACACTTTGACTGCCACCAACCCGCTAGGCGAGTCCATTTTGTACGAAAATCAGAGCTCTTGGCAACGAAAGTGTTAAAGATATAAGTTGGCCTTTGTACATCCCTATTATGTAAATATTGTATTTTGTACGATAAAGTGTTTACATACATACATATATGTATATAATATCATCACGATTTGAAAGCTAGGATCCAAGTTTCGCGCGTTATTTTCGTGCACCAGGTTTTTTAAAGAGAAAAAATCAAAGTTATATTTATGTATGTAACTCTTTAGATAAGTATGTCACTGCGAATTCTACATTATAAGAGTAAAATTAATAGACATGTCCTCTCCTTATAACTTCAATATAAATTTTACAACACTGTAGGAACTCAACTTTCTATCTATATACAGGGTGTCCCAGAAATAGCACGTCACAGTGACACTGGAGATTTCCCAGCCTCAGACGAACCAAACCAGCCTAACATGACCTCAGTAAAAGTTGCACCGTTTTCGAGTTATACCAATTTAAAGATTTTTCCAAATTTTCACCTCTTTTGACATTGTAAGTGCTCGCATTTACTGGGATAGCTTTAGAATTTAGTTTTTTTTATTTGTGCTCGTTTATGAATAGTTGATTAAGATGATAGAAGCATTATTATGTCAATAACTAATGTAAAAGTTGGAAAAATACTGTAATGAACTTGACTTAAATTATCATCAACATAGTAATTTAAACTTTGAACACCTGCCATAACTTTTTTTTACTAGAAACTAAATGAGCAAATAACTTTAAAAACATGCCTATTTTATGCCAAATCTAAAATGGTATGACACATGATATCTTAATGCATAAAAGTAGGAATTCGTATGACATTTGCCAATATGGATCCTCGGAAATCAATGCTAATCATCTAAAAAATTATCTTGTACTCTACGATATCTCATTTGTTTGTGCTCCTTTGAAGAATATGATTGATTTTTGGTTGACCTTGGTTCAAAGATAATAAAAAACGGGTTTAATTTTCATTAGTTTTTACAGTAAATGTTCGAATTGTTTCCCTCCGACTCTAAGGCACAAATGGCATCTTCGAATAAAATTTCGGTTTAATTTTCGTAAACTGGTTTCCGATATGTCTCGGGCTGCATTGAAGACACGTCGCCGTAGTTCCTCTTCGTTAATTATTGGTTTTGAATAAACATTGTCTTTCAAACATCACCCAAAAAAAAAACATTTTACAAAGCGAAATCAACTTCCATTAAGAGTGCCGAGTAGTCGTTTCAGTTCCACAAACAAAATCAGAGTGACACATGATATCTTATTGCAAAAAAGTAGGAATTTGTATCACATTTGCCAATAAGGATCCCGACAACCAAACTAACAAATGAAACGCGATTAGCCGCTTTGCAAGTTTATCATGTAAAGAATTGTAGGATAGTTATTTTAGTTGTAGCCCTGTGACCCAAACTACTCATAGTTCGTTACCTTGCGTTTCGTGACTCTGATTTTGTTTGTGGAACTGAAACGACTACTCGGCACTCTTAACGGAAGTTGATTTCGCTTTGTAATTTTTTTTTTTCTGGTGATGTCTGAAGGACAATATTTATTCAAAACCAATAATTAACGAAGAGGAACTACGGCGACGTGTCTTCAATGCAGCCCGAGACATATCGGAAACCAGTTTACGAAAATTAAACCGAAATTTTATTCGAAGATGCCATTTGTGCCTTAGAGTCGGAGGGAAACAATTCGAACATTTACTGTAAAAACTAATGAAAATTAAACCCGTTTTTTATTATCTTTGAACCAAGGTCAACCAAAAATCAATCATATTCTTCAAAGGAGCACAAACAAATGAGATATCGTAGAGTACAAGATAATTTTTTAGATGATTAGCATTGATTTCCGAGGATCCATATTGGCAAATGTCATACGAATTCCTACTTTTATGCATTAAGATATCATGTGTTTGACGACGCGCTAGCCTAGTTGGTAGTGACCCTGCCTACGAAGCTAGCGGTCCTGGGTTCAAATCCTGGTAAGGGCAGATATTTGTGTGATGAGCGCGAATATTTGTTCCTGAGTCATGGATGTTTACTATGTATTTAAGTATATATTTCTCTATATAAGTATTTATATCGTTGTCTAGTACCCATAATACAAGCCTAGAGCTTAAATTGGGACTAGGTCAATTGGTGTGACATTGTCCCCTGATATTTATTATTTATTTATTTATTATTATGTGTCATACCATTTTAGATTTGGCATAAAATAGGCATGTTTTTAAAGTTATTTGCTCATTTAGTTTCTAGTAAAAAAAAGTTATGGCAGGTGTTCAAAGTTTAAATTACTATGTTGATGATAATTTAAGTCAAGTTCATTACAGTATTTTTCCAACTTTTACATTAGTTATTGACATAATAATGCTTCTATCATCTTAATCAATTATTCATAAACGCGCACAAATAAAAAAAACTAAATTCTAAAGCTATCCCAGTAAATGCGAGCACTTACAATGTCAAAAGAGGTGAAAATTTGGAAAAATCTTTAAATTGGTATAACTCGAAAACGGTGCAACTTTTACTGAGGTCATGTTAGGCTGGTTTGGTTCGTCTGAGGCTGGGGAATCTCCAGTGTCACTGTGACGTGCTATTTCTGGGACACCCTGTATATCTACCTAATTGTCACTTGTCATGTGTCATTGTACATACATACATACCTTCACGCCTTCATTCCTTTTTTGTAAGCTTTGTAAAATAGGACACAGGTAACTTTTCTTAATCTAGATTAAAAAAGTCAGCATATTTATTTAGTGTACTTTGCGTTTTTCGCGTGAGAATCTCTGTAATTCCTTCGGGCTTTGGCCCTCTCCTCATCCCTTCAGTTATCTTTTTTTATTGTACTGCTGGTATAGAATACCTGTGCCACAGTTGTTATATAACCTTTTTTTTGTTAACTACAGACATGACGCCATTTTGTTGTCTCCATAGACAGAGTAATACATAGACGGGACACAAAAAATAAAACGAGTAAAAGAGAAACATTTATGCGTAAGAGCCCGCGCAGATAGAGAGCCGTCTAGAGTTCTGAGTTCCGCGTTTAAAGTTCTGTGTTGTCTGTCTGTGTTGCTATCTCAAAGGCTACGCTATACGTGAGTAGCTATGTCTAATACTCTGTCTACCGCTGCCTCCTTGGTGGCAACAGTCGGGGACAGGCGAGGTCAGCCAGCGAGAGGTGGCGACAGGCGGCGACAGGCGGGGACGGGCGAGGTCAGCCAGCGACAGGCGGGGACGGGCGAGGTCAGCCAGCGACAGGCGAAGTCAGCCTGCGACAGGCGGGGACGGGCGAGGTCAGCCAGCGACAGGCGAGGTCAGCCAGCGACAGGCGAGGTCTGCCAGCGACAGGCGGGGACGGGCGAGGTCAGCCAGCGACAGGCGAAGTATGCCTGCGACAGGCGGGGACGGGCGAGGTCAGCCAGCGATAGGCGAGGTCAGCCAGCGACAGGCGGCGACAGGCGGGGGCGGGCGAGGTCAGCCAGCGACAGGTGGCTACAGCCAGCGACAGGCGGCGACAGGCGGGGGCGGGCGAGGTCAGCCAGCGACAGGTGGCTACAGGCAGCGACAGGCGGCGACAGGCGGGGGCGGGCGAGGTCAGCCAGCGACAGGTGGCTACAGGCAGCGACAGGCGGCGACAGGCGGGGGCGGGCGAGGTCAGCCAGCGACAGGTGGCTACAGGCAGCGACAGGCGGCGACAGGCGGGGGCGGGCGAGGTCAGCCAGCGACAGGTGGCTACAGGCAGCGACAGGCGGCGACAGGCGGGGGCGGGCGAGGTCAGCCAGCGACAGGTGGCTACAGGCGGCGACAGGCGGCGACAGGCGGCGCTAGACGGGCGCGGCGCGGCGGCGGCTTGAGCTTCATGTGCACGTACTTGACGTGCGTGGCGAGCGAGCCGGACTGCGTGAACGCCTTGTGGCAGATGTGGCACGAGAACGGCTTCTCGCCCGTGTGCACCTGCCCCAACAAATACATTCATTACATTTATATTCATGTTGACAAGCGACAGCACCACCACATAATCTGTTCACGGCTCTGAAAATCATCCAAATATAACAATGATTAAGCTTTTTGTTGTTAGCAGGGAACACACAATTAAATTTGCAAGTTTTATATGATATTACCTACATCAAAAATCATCGTTAAATATCGAAAAATAATCGAGGATTCTACCAAAAAGATGCAAATAAAGTGTCATGTTTGAAAAATAAAACAGTCAAGGTTTTTGTTTCTAATCGTGTTTTGATGTTTTACGCAAGTTTAATATATCCACACAAAGAACAAGTGTGGACATTATGGTTATTAAAATCCTAATCAAAGAAGCCTGCGGAGTTTAGCATACATGGCCTATTAAGAGCATACTACCATGGCCTCCCAACTCGAACAACGTATAATTATTACTTTAATAAACTCATAGATGGCGTCACAGGTATCGAGCGAAACATTTGAATCAGTAATCGTGAAGATTGAATGATTTTTGCACCTTAATAAATTCAACGTACCTTAATTACATCAAAAACATCCTTCTCTACATAAAGTAGGGTATATTTTATAAGTTTAATAAATGCAACAAAATTTATATTAACTCCATCTAACTCATAAAAAACTTATAAGCTTTCAAGCTTGCAACGCCTTATTAGGTAGGTACTGTCACTAGATGGTGCCATCACGGATCGCGAAACTACTATGCACTCACAGACCCCAAGCGTTTCGTTTTTACAAATTCTTGTTTGATGCGTAAAATCAATACTCAAAATACTTCTTTTATATTCAAAACAAAAAAACAATAGAGAAAATAATG
This sequence comes from Acleris emargana, assembly GCA_927399475.2. Taxonomy (NCBI): domain Eukaryota; kingdom Metazoa; phylum Arthropoda; class Insecta; order Lepidoptera; family Tortricidae; genus Acleris; species Acleris emargana. The sequence continues at coordinate 12,511,554 of OV656862.1, read as the reverse complement.
TCTTGGCGAATTTAAATGAATATTACAAAATACTGTTTTGGCGGTTTCGGTGTATTAAAATGTTAGTACAAACACGGAACGAACAACGTGCTATCTTTAACCATTGTAGTATCAAAACGCGCTGACAGTTTGTGTACAAACATTTTTAAACTACACTCGGCGTCAAAAAAATCGCACCTTTTGAAATTTTGACTTCAAGCGAATAAAGCTCTTAACTTATTTATTGTACCCTACCAATATTAGTATCATTTGAAAGCACAGTTAATAAACTTTAAAATCGGGCCAAACCGACCTTGTGTGCGTCTCCCGCACTGGAGGTGGACGTGGCCAGGGGTCCCTGACTGCTCATCGGTACATCACAGAGATCCTGGAGAACCACGTGGTCCCGTATGCTGGTTTTGTCGGGCCTGAATTCACATTCATGCACGACAACGCCCGCTCTCATACGGCGTTGATTGTTCGGGACTACCTGGATCAGGTTGGGATCCCCGTGATGCAGTGGCCAGCGAGGTCCTGACCTGAACCCGCGGTGCGGTCTCGTGATACTGCCCCTGCCACCCTTGAACAGCTTCGGGACGCCGTCGTCGAGGAGTGGAGTGACATTCCTCAAGAACGCATCGTGACGTTGGTGAGGTCAATGAAGGATCGCATGGAGGCTGTAATTAGGCCTAGGGGAGGTAACACTAGGTTTTAAGTTTAGTTTTAAGAATTTGTTTTACTGTATTTTTTAATTTTGTTATGTTTTTAGATTGTGTGATTTTGGCGTGAATAAATGTTTTTCCTCTTTTCATGAAAAACGTTTTTTTTTAAGCTTAGTAATCATTATCACATTTTACTAAATTAAAGGATTCAATAACCTTTAAAATGAGGCCCCACACTCATACCTTATCTTAGATTTAATAGGGTTTATAGCTGCTTGAAGTCAACATACCAAAAGGTGCGATTTTTTTGACGCCGAGTGTATAACTTTGTTTCGTTGGATTCGGATAAAGTTGAAGTTGAAGGCGATATTTCCTTTTTATGTAAATACGCACGCTTAAATACGCTCACCAAACTATTTTTAACTTATTCTTAATTCTCATGTAAGTGAATTGTAAAATTCTTATGAGAAAATAAATTCTTTAAACCTAATAAACCAGTTATTTTTACCTATTGCTTTTATTTATTGTCAGCAAAAAACGTCCCAAACATGTCATTAAAACTTTCCTATTTTGTCCTGGACATCATTAAACAGGGCAGATGTTCCTATGAATTAATAAAACGCTACCACAATGTCACCGGTAGGATTATAGCCATTCATTACATATTAATTTTAAGTCAACAATTTTCTTGAAGTCAATGCCATCTGGTGATACGTTACTAAAACTATTAGGTAGGCTGCCAGCATCCAGTGGTGGCTCAGATACGGCATCTACTGGTGTAACTACGGGACTAAAATTGCCTACCGAATTGCCTACATTAGGACGGCACGCTTTTGCTGTATGAGATTGGGTATCTGTACTTGTATTCTGTTATCTGTGATACTACTGACCAGCTTATGTTTGTAGATGGAGGACTGGTGCAGGAAGGTCTTGGGGCACTGCGAGCACTGCCAGCGCCGCACGCCCGTGTGGGACACTGAGTGGCTCTGGAGACGAGGACACTTACTTAAACGACGCTGGAGGGTATTACAGCAGAAGGAAATAACGGAGAAGTGAATTTATTTGTAAGGAAGTACACGATACGAATACAAAACGAAACGAATACATTCCAAAATCATTCAGCATTGAAAAGCTTATACGAAGGGTTTCTAACTTTAAATGCAATACTGACTAATTGTAAAATGCGTCCGTTTGTATTTAAGTAACGATTTATCAGTAATTTAGTACATTTATTAATGAAAAATTACGTTTATCAATAGAAGAGCACATTTATCAATGAGAAAGTAGTTTATAAAAAATAAAGTACATAAAAATATATAAAAATGAGAAAGTAGGTTTATTAATAGCTAAGTACGGCTATCAATATGAAAGTGCATTTATCAACCAGAAAGTAAGTTTATCAATGAGAAAGTAGGTATTCTTTGTAAGAAAATATATTTATCAATTGGAAAGTACATTTAACACAGAGAAAGTACGTTTATCAATAAGAAAGTACATAAATCTTCACAAAATTACGCAAATCAAGCCATAATTAGGAGAGATGCTGATTTATGGAATGGAAAATTGGGAAGTAAGTTTTATTAATAGGAAAGTACTGGTTAGCTTAGGTTTTTTTTAATAAGGAAATAAATTTATCAATTAGAAAGTAGATTTATCAATGACAAAGTACATTTAACACTGAAAAAGTACGTTTATCAATAAGAAAGTACATTAATCTTCAGAAAATAACGAAAATCAAGCCATAATTAGGAGAGATGCTGATTTATGGAATGGAAAATTGGGAAGTAAGTTTTATTAATAGGAAAGTACTGGTTAGCTTAGGTTTTTTATAATAAGGAAGTAAATTTATCAATTAGAAAGTAAATTTAACAATGACAAAGTACATTTAACACTGAGAAAGTACGTTTATCAATAAGAAAGTTCATTAATCTTCAGAAAATAACGAAAATGAAGTCTTAATTAGTAGAAATGCTGATTTATGGAATGGGAAATTGGGAAGTATGTTTTATCAACAGGAAAGTACTGGTTAGATATAGTAAATAATCATACAAAATCGCATTTTGACAAGACGTTAGGAATGTAGTCTCGCGATTAAGTTCTTGCGACTCACGTGCAGGGCGGCGGGCGTCATGTAGCTCTTGGGGCACTCGGGGCACTTGTAGGGGCGCTCGCCCGTGTGCGTGCGCTGGTGGTACTTCAGCCATGTCGAACTCTGGAGACAAAATATGTTATGTGCTTTATATTCGCACCGAAAACATACTTGTAGGACAGCTTCTCGTGCCACTAACAGTATTGAAATTATTCAACTTTTGTTTGTTGTTATAGCGGCAATATTATTACTCTGTAAAAAAAACAAACTATCTATCTATTATGGGTCAAGAGATATAGCTCGCTGACAGATAGACAAACGGTCCTGTCGGTTCCCTTTAACACGGGTCCCTAAAAAGTAGGCTACTTTGAAATTGTCAGACCAAATAATTGCTAGTACGAGTATTTGCATTTAAGGCTTAACTTATATTTTACTCATATTTTCATTCTCATGTTTTAATACTCACATTTTCATATTCTTATTTTCATTCTCATATTTTAATACTCACATTTTCATTCTCATATTTTAATACTCAAATTTTCATATTCACATTTTCATTCTCACATTTTAATACTCACATTTTCATTCTCATATTTTAATACTCACATTTTAATATTCACAGTTTCATTCTCATATTTTAATACTCACATTTTCATATTCATACTTTTATACTCACATTTTTATTCTCATATCTCCACACTCACACCTCCATATTCACATCCCCCCCACTCACCGGGTAGCCCTTCCCGCAGACCTCGCAGATCTCCTCGACGCGGCGCGCGGGCGCGGCGGGGCTGCGGCGGCCGTACAGCGCCGCCTTCTTGGGCTTGATGCGCAGGTGCACGCGGTCCACGTGCGTGCCCAGCGACGAGCGCGTCGCGAACGACTTGTCGCACTGAGTGAGATGGAATGTAATGATCAGAGGTCGGAATAGGCAGTGCCTATTTGCCTGAAGTTCGCGGGAGGACGAAACTAAGAGTGGTTACAACCACCAAAAATAATGATTTATTTTTATTGAATGCGGGACTTCCGGGATTATTTAATAATACATAAATGTGGAAATTGATACTAAAACTCAATATCACATGTTAAAAACATTTTCTTATGGAGCGTCCCCATTATCAGCAGGGTCGCATAATGCAGGTATTAAGTATACGGCTAAAGAGTCTCGATAAAATAAACAAGGTATGTAAAACAAAGTAATGAGTTAAAATAGTAAGGTAAAATTATATATTACAAATACTGTGTTTGTTTATTTACATTACAAATAAAAATAAGTCATTTAATCATGTAAAATTGTATTTCCACATTTATGTATTATTAAAAAAAACGGAAATCCCGCATTCAATAAAAATTAATCATTATTTTTGGTGATTGTAACCACTTTTATCTACTCTCATATCGTAAAGTTCGAATTATAAACTTCAAAACGAATTTATGTTGGCATACTTTATAAACACAATACCGAAAAAAAAAAAAAATCACAAACATTATTTCTCTAACAAAATAATTTTATAAAGTAATTTTTTTACCATTACGATACAAGTTTATCCAAAAAGTTAATGTCACCAACGAGGTTCCATATTAATATTTTTTTATAATGGAACGCACATGCGGTTCGCGTCATTTTTACAGCATTACAAAAAGTTTCCATTCCAATTTTGACTTGTCTGTGACAGCGCCCGCTTTAACGCATGCGCGGTGATGTGCTAGGTTTTGGCGCCATTCATTGAATACGTTTTGCTGTAGTTACTTTATTAAGTTTGATCTTTTATTTAGTAGGTTGAATCGCAATGTATGAGAGTAGATAAAGTAGTGTATGAAACTGCACATAACTAGGTATTAAAACACTCGTGGGATACTATTAAAAACCTCGCCTAGCGGCTCGGTTCTTAAACACTCGTGTTTTAATACCCCTCTTTATGCAACAATTTCATAAACTACTATTACGTACGTCCTCCCGCGAAGTTTAGGCAAATAGGCACTGCCTATTCCGACCTCTGGTAATGATGCCATCTTCTTTATTTAAGCTTTCCGTAGAAATATTTTGTTATCTTTTACGGCCGGTACAGATAGACGGGACTGCAAAATGGCAGTTCGATCGCAGTTCTGACGCAGTTCAACTGCACTCGAACTTCTATTTTGTAGCTGGGTTGCAGTTCAAATGCTGTCCGTCTGTACCGGCCGTTACTATTGTTTTTTAGTGTCCCGTGTAGATGGATGAAAGATGATTGACGAAAGAGATATACAGTGTGTGGCCCAAAACCGGGGATAATATTAAAAACAGGGGCTCTATAGATCACCGGTAATTACATTATAATGGTCTTACCTAATTAAAATCAAAACGTAACTTTCAGTTTTTTTCTAACAAACTTAATCGCAAATTCATTGTAATGCAAACACCGCTCAACTTGACCGATTGAGTTCGTTCTGCATCGTACTTGAGTCTAAATCTACCGCGTGTTGTCAATGACACCCTGTACTCAGACATACCTCGTACCAAGTGACCGAGCGACGATATCGCGACGGGAAAATACATTACCTACGATTTTTAACTTTGGAGGCTGTTTTCTCCAAAATTATAGACATTGTAATATTAGATTCTTGTGATAGTTAATTGAAATGTTCTAAAGAATCCCCATTTAATTTTTTCGCATCGGTTTTGGGCCACACACTGTATAGATCGAAAGTGAGTAGAAGGGTCGGAAGGGGCCGCCCTAGGCGTACTTTTTCGAATCAAATCTGAGAAATACTGGAAAAGGGCCGAATCTCAAGTACCCGAAACCGACGTGCGGGCGTGACTCGATGTATGAATGTGGAAGAAGCGAAAGAGATTTGTCAAGATCGTAGCAAGTGGAAAGAAGTGGTCTCTGCCTACCCCTCTGGGAAACAGGCGTGATGTAATGTATGTATGTGTGTAAGTGTATATCGTATAACTCTGTCTGAGACATGCTCCTAGTGTAACCGGACTCGCCTCGTCGCACAGGTAGAGCTGCGCCACGTGCGCGCGCGCGGCATGCGCGGCCAGCTGCGCGGCGTCCGCGAACGTGTCGCCGCACTGCGCGCACGGCCTGCAACAGGCAAGCCCGGGCCGAGAGCGTGAGGACCTTCAGCGCGGAGAACATTGATAACCCTAACTGACCAAAGCCACGAAGCAAACTTTCCATTAGCATTTTTCCCCAATTTATTTTTTCTTCTGTAGCATTTCTTCCCCCTGTTTTTTCTCGATTCAAAATCAATTTTACTGAGTCGACGGAGCTTGACGGAGCCCTATTTCTGGGTGCTGAGGCCCCTCGGGCCTCCTGCAAAACTAACATAACCTATACCTATCTAAGTATTTCGATCTATTTCGACTTAATTACAATGGGAAATTTAGCGAGTGGGAAAAATACTATCCTGAAATGCGAATGCGAATGGAGAAAAATGCGACTGGAAAGTTTGCTACGCGAAATTAACCAGTCGGAGGAACCGCATCGCAAATGACATTTTTTTTATTATAAGCTGCTATCTCAGCAATAGAAGTTGTATAACTGATGGATGACAGCTTACTAGGGTTGTAATTTTTCTTTTGGGTATTATATTATATAAGAGGGGAGCCTATTTATTCCAACATTTTTATTAGTCACTTCAAAAATCTACCAGCGTCCGCTTCTATTGACATAATTATTGGCTTAGTAAACTAACCTATTGTTGACCGCCTACCGATTATTAGCCACGTAAACTTTAACATAAAGTAATAGAGACGATAATTCAACAATCACTAAGTGCCAGTAACTGGAATTTTAGAGGCCAGTTACTAGGTGTTTCACTCTATTTTTATATCGCTGGAACTGTAAACTTTTAATGTCTTAAATATGTAATTCGTGTAGACAATGCTAGGTTTAGTTAGAAACCCTGAAAGAGAAACAGTTAAAGAAAAAAACAATATATTGACCAGAGATAATTAAGGTAGAGGATCGTACGACGACAATCTCAAGGTCATGACAATCTGAGAATTCATTAAAAGGAAGTAATTAGGGATTACAACTAAAACATTTATACTGAATAATAAAATTAGGGTAGTTTTGTTTTGAAAAAAAAAACGAGTCGCGTTTTGTTTAATGCAGATAAGTGCAGTGAATATTTTAAAAAAGGAAGGCATAGGCATAGGGTGGTTGAAGTACAAACGGAAGCTAGTCATGAACAATCATCTACAATTGAATGAATTGAAAATAACGAACAGGGATTGCAGGTCGAAGCCGGTCCTTCGAAACGTGTGAGATCTTTAATGCAAGGATTGGAATTACAAAGGAAAAATGATGGAATGAAGGTTATGTTTAATTACTTTCGAAGAACCGTAGCAACTTAATTCACAAATGAAGAATTTAAAGGAAGAGTTGAACGCAGCCAAAACAACGTTGAGAAATTTAATACCGAGAGTGTAGTGTTGCCACAGTCAAAATATCGCACCTGAGCCATTCTCAAAATCGGACTTAAAATTTGAAAAAAAGGAAATGTTTTTTTATTTGATCCAAAGTAGTCTCAAATGAAAGATACTTTATCTTACATTATGTAGCACTTATGTGTTTAGCTATTTTCATTGTAGTTTTCACTAAAAAAGGGAAAAATGAAAATACCTCTCCACGGAAGTGACAAACCTTAATTAAATAAATACTTTTACATACAGTGGTGGACATATAATTAGAAACACTTGCGACGTATTTCACATTATACAAGGCACATTGCCGTAAAACTTTTGTTTTTGGAAATAAAACAACAAAATGCATAGAATACGTTCAACAACTTATAATTAATTAAAAAACAAATAAATATCCGAGTTTACAACTACCATTTAGATATTTAGTTACGTACAAACAACTAAACGACAATTGCAGTACCATCCGTCATGGACAAGTAATTAGAAACACTAAAGAAATGAGGTAAAAATCAAAGTTTTAACGTGTCAACGTCAACAATTTCAAATTATTTATGTAAAATAATGTTTGGTTTACTAAATTTCTTAACAATTAATATTTAGTTGCATAGCCTTTGTTATTAATGACGGCTCTGCAACGACGTGGCATTGATTCAAGTAATTTCATACATTTATCGAGTGGGATCGAGTTCCATGCTTCAACAAAGGCTTCGTAAAGTTCATTTTGACTGGAATTACGTTTAACGGAGACTTTTTTTTTAACGACGTACCACAAATTTTCAATTGGATTTAAATTGGGACTATTTGCAGGCCAGTCTAACTTGGTAACACGTTGCTCACTAAGAAAGGATTTAACACTGCGGGCCGTGTTTTGGGTCGTTAATGTCGTTATCGTGCTGAAAGATCCAGGTCACAGGCAAATGGTCGTCGGTGTAGGGAATCATTGTCTCTTCTAACATGTTTTTGTATTGAAATTGATCCATTATACCTTGAATCTTACGGACGGGTCCAACTCCACAACCAGAAAAACATCCCCATACTTTAATATTACCACCGCCGTGTTTGACTATGCTCCTGGTGTATTTATAATCAAAAGCATGGTTTATTGGACGTCTAACGTAGCGTTTGACGTCTGAATTCACCATATTTATTTTTGTTTCATCCGAGAATAACACTTTTTTCCATTCTCGTACGGTCCAGTTAAGATATTTCTTTGCAAATAATAATCGCTACTCTCGGTGTTGCTTGGTAAGAAGCGGTACCTTTCGAGAAACCCTCCCGAACAATTTAGCTTCCACTAATCTGCGGCGTACCAGTTTCGAGGAAATGTTCCTTTGGTCATCAGGTGAAAAAACTTCATTTCTAATCTCGTTGGAGCCTTTGAACGGGTCTTGTTTAGCTACACGTATTATTTGCGAATCTTCCCGGGGAGATGTTTTCCTTGGACGAGCCTTTCTAACAACACTTTTAGTAGTTCCGTTAGTTTTATAATGAGCAATAGCGTTGAAAACTTTCTTCACAGAACATTCTAGATGTTTAGCAATTCTTCTATAAGTCCACATTCGATCTAAATGTAATTTAACGATTAATTGCCTGGTTGACTCGTCACAACTCTTATTTTTACCCATTTTTAACAATACTTATTATTCACGTAATTTTCCAAATTGACGTTTAATTGCCGCCGAAACAACAGAAAAAGCGTAAAAAGAGTTTTTTTTTTTAGTTTCAAAAATGGAACGAACCATGGATCCTGTTTCTAATTAGTTGTCCAAGCGGCCAGTAATAGAAATTCAACTATCATGATTTTTAAAATCTTTTAATAATTAAAGATAGAACAGATTTACTTTTTTAAATATTTTATGAGTTTTTTAACTCATTGGCTATATTCTGGCATAGTCAATAGTGATTTAATCAATATAATTTTTACTCATAACGATAGTTCATTCTGTGTTTACCTAAGTTTTATGTACTGTTTCTAATTATATGTCCACCACTGTATGTAATCCACGGAAGTGACCGAAATAGCATGCTAATTTTTAAAAAACCTTACCGTACAGGTCTTTACTCCAAAATAATAATCCCAGGAATTACAAACGGTCAAAAACTTTCAAGATGGCGTTGTGTTTGTTGTCTGTATTCGTTCAGAAACTGTGTTCACTGATTTAATGAGTAATGGCTGCGTTCAATAAGTTGATCCATGGAGGTGACAATTTTTCCATGCACAAAAGTTATGAGATATTTAGAATCCGTTATTGTGTTTATGTTTTAAATATTTGGTGTTTTTTAGACAGTTTATTGTATGTTTTATCGTAAAATAATATAAATTTATTTATTTACTGTTGATAAAATTATTTTATTTTAGTCTATACCATCGTAAATGGAAATTGCACACGACATGGATGTTTTCGTCACTTTCTTAACGATAATTTAAAAAAATATGTATATTGTGTAAGTTTTAATAAAGATCCTATTAATATAAACTATTTCAATGAATTGTAGATAGTAACACCAGAAATAATGAAAGTATTTCATTTTTTAATACAAATGCACAAAAAAAATACGCAAAAATGAGAATGGCCCACCTACACAAAAATAGTGACGAAATTACGAAATTTAAAATTTCGAGTTAGAGCTCTATCATAATCATTTTATGACTTAAAGTTTGAAAGCTAAAATTTAGAATTAGGTCACTATCGTTGTAAAGGTGCGATATTTGGAATGAAAGTAAGCTGTGCTGCGCGCGCGCTGACCTGAGCGCGGGGTCGCAGGCGGCGGCGGCGTGGCGCACGACGGCGTCCAGGCTGGCGAACTGCACGCCGCACGCCGCGCACTGCAGCTCCGGGATCGCCCGCTGCCGGGCCGACATCACGATAAGCTTGGGTATAGTATGAATCTTCCCAGGTGAATTTTTCGCTTCGAGCCCTAATCTTTCAAACAAAGGCCATTGTCTCTATTATCCCAAAACGCTAGCTACCGAGTTAGCACGTGCCACTACAACATGCATATTGAAAAACAAACGGTATCGTCATAGCATTAAGGTTCAAATTTAATGTCACTGATATTCTAGATATTACGTTTTGGTAGTGTAGGACGATAGACATGAGTGCCGTAGTGCCTCGGGGTGGTCTATCGTCCTACACTACCAAAACGTAATATCTAGAATATCAGTGACATTAAATTTGAACCTTAATGCTATGACGATACCGTTTGTTTTTCAATATGCATGTTGTAGTGGCACGTGCTAACTCGGTAGCTAGCGTTTTGGGATAATAGAGACAATGGCCTTTGTTTGAAAGATTAGGGCTCGAAGCGAAAAAATCACCTGGGAAGATTCATACTGTACTTGGCCCAAGTCAATTAATACCAACCAATACCAATGGCATAGCTGCCTCGACAGCTTGAAATTCAGGAGTGGTTTTTTGTTGTACAAATGAGTACAATTTATAGGTTATATTATGACCAGGGTTCGGAGTTTTCGTAGCACGGTAAGACGAAAGAGAGCTATGGAGTCGACGTTAGCATTAAAAGTCAACTCTTATCCATACTCATACTCATTCATTTATTTAATTCGAAAATGCTTTTAAAGTAGCTGTAAAGCTGCTAAGCTAAGTAATAAAAATAATAATTTTATTATAAACAAAATAAAAAACACAATAAATTACAAACAAACCAAAGTACCTAAGTTTGAAATGGTTATAACTTCATAGCTCAAATTCGTTTTTAGTTTAATTTAAAAGCATTTTGGAATTAAATAAAAAAATGAGTATGAGTAAGAGTTGACTTTTCAAATACAAAATACAAATATGTTTATTTACAGAAAAACACAGTTAATGCAGGTTTTACAGGATAGCGGTGACTCCCACACTCGGCGTAGCCTGTGTCGCGGGAGTCGGAACATACACGAGAGTATCTTAAACAGTGCGGCAAATTACAAAAATAAAACAATTAATTATATTACAATAACTTAAGTCTTTTTTAAGTTTTAAAAGACAGGATAAGATGTTTACACAATATTTAATATAATACAAATGAATATAAAACTAAAACTAAAAGCTGCTGTAATTGTTATTTTGTGTAAAATGTAGTGTAGGGGATAGAATGTGACGCGTAAGTATTTAAGTGTAAATGTGTATTAAGTGTGTGTAAGTGTGAAGGAGAAGGAGAAGGAGAGACGGTAGCCCTACGCGTGGTCAACGCTTGGGATCGGTCGGCAACAATGGCTGCCGACCACTGACGCTTACCTCAACGCTTCTTCGACCTGATTATAACTCCACGATAGCAAAAGACTTCGTATTTGCTTAGCAGCCTCGGCAACTCGGCAACGCCTTATATCACAATTTGTAAGTACTACATTATAAATATGGGGAAAAATAAAAGCTTTAAACCGTCTAGCAAAAGAGGTTTTAAACGATGGAGTAGGCAACTTAAAAACTCTTTTTTTAAGCAAGTCAGGATATGTCGGCAAACTCAGTTTTAGCTTATGCATAAAGGTAGCAACCCGCATCAGAAATAGTCTACGGACACTTAAAACTTGTGCTTCCCTATACAGATCCTCTGTCGCGAACCGCCGGGGCTTTCGAAGGGATACCTTTAATACCGCCCTTTGAGCTCTCTCCAGAGGTATCATGGTTGATTTTGAGCAGCCTCCCCAAGCGAGTATGCAGTAATTTAAGATAGGCTGGCAAAGTGACATATAGACCAGTTTCATCAGTTGCCAGTCGGCGGAATTTCTTAATAACTTCATAGTGTAAATGAGTTTACGCACCCTGGCAGCTGCAGCCACAATATGCTTCATAAAATTAAGATTTTCGTCTAAAATGACACCCAGGTACTTTAAGGAATTAACTCTACTAATTTTATTACAACTACAGCTTAAAACAGAGGCCGGCAAGGCAATACAGTTAGGGGTGTGAATTTTAAGGCTTGTCATAGGGATAGTGGGACTCGACGCAGCAGTTTTATGAAAGCACAAAAATTGAGTTTTAGCTGCATTAAGCGTCAGGAGATTCAGATTCAACCAGGAAGTTACACTCTGCATACCCGCTAATGCCCGATCACGGACATCTTGCCATGATTGACCGTAAAACAAGAGAGCTGTGTCGTCGGCGTAACACAGAATTTCACTTTTTTAAATTTTTAGGGACATAAGGTCATTTATGTAAGCAATAAAAAGCGTGGGACCCAAGATACTTCCCTGTGGTACGCCAAATAACACAGGTTCCGGATTACTCATTTTATCACCAATTTTGACCCGCTGACTTCTATTTGATAGATAGCTAGTAAACCAGTCCAGCGCAATTCCACGAACGCCAAAGGATTCTAGCTTTCTGATAAGTATGGGATGGGATGGGAAGTATGAGATATGGGACGGAAGTTATTTGGGGTGTGAGTCGACCCTCCCTTGTGAATCGGGATAACTGTAGCAGTCTTCCAATCCTGCGGGAAAGAGCCCGACTCGATGCTGAGGTTAAAGATGGCTGCAAGGGGCTCGGCGATTATGCTACCAATTTCCCTTAAGAGCAAATTGCTTACACCATCAGATCCAGAAGCGCTACGTGGATCAAGCATTCCAATCAGGCTAAAAATCTCCTGTGGAGTTGTTGGTTCAATAAAAAAGGAACCAGGTGCAATAGAATTGTTGCGAAACGTCTTGGCCAAGGATTCCTGGGTTTCATTTAAATCCGACAAAATAGAGCCAGCCAGATTTGATCCTACCGATGCAAAATATTCGTTACATTTCTCTAGAGCCTCTTTGTGTGAAGGCGCAGCATCGAGAAGATTTTCTGAACAAGTGACTCTGGTTGACTTGTGTGTGATTCGATTTATTGAACTCCATAGCTTACGGGGGTTATCTTTGTTTTGGGCCAGGTCATTCCTGTCATAATCCGACTTTAGCTTTCTTAACATAGTGATGTAAAAATTTCTGTACCGCGTAAACACGAGTTTTTTTAAGCTATTTTTAGGGTCCTTGCGGACATACAGATGGAGCCTATCTTTATGTTTGGAGCATCTCAGTAGGCCAGGGGTCATCCAAGGCTGGATAGTCCACTTGGATCGACTAAGTTTTACTAATTTAGAGTGATTGGACACCGCCCTTATGATCGAAGTGGAGAATAGATTCGTGGCAGAGTCGAGATTAGAGCTACATATGATGGGATTCCAGTTTATGGAATTTAACTCAAGCCTTATCGAATCATAATCAATAATTGTTTTAAATCGTTTTGGTTTATTTAGCTTTTCAGACTGGAGCGCGATTCCCACCATAGTGACATCGTGATCAGTTAAATCCGTAGAACAAACAATTGACTCAGCTCGACACTGCGCCGGTACAAAAAAGTGATCCAAACACGATTTGTGATGAGTGACTATGTTTATGCAAGAAACAAGTCCAAGTTCAGCTAAAATACAGAGATATTCAGAGGTTTGGGCTTGGGTTTGAGCTGTGCCTAAGATGTCTATATTGAGATCCCCAGTGAGAACAAGACAGGGGCTAGCGCCGATGGACTTGAGAGCTGAGTTGAGGGAAATAGTAAAGGCGTTAAGGTTATGAAAACTCGGTGATCTGTATACACCCACAACTGAAAAAGCTTTAGGTACCTCAACAAGTACGCAATTTGCTTCGTCCACGGGTAATTCTGAAAACACTGGAGACCACTTCTCCTGAACATAAACCACCACTCCCCCGGGCTTATTTATAAACTTTTTCGAACTAAAGGAAACATAACCCTGGAGTTGGTTAATAGTCGAGTCATCGTCTATCCAACATTCACTTAAGACTATCACATCGAACTCAATGTTTAACCTTTTCCGCAGCACAAGAAAACCGTCAAAGTTCTTATTAATGCTTCTGATATTAAAGCTTAAAAATTTTAAATTATACTTTGAGATGACATGGGCGCAATGTTCAGGCGACGTTATCGAATGGCTTTTAATTTCGAACGTTTTGTCAATTTCATCTAGTAAATTTAAGGTAGCCATTCAAAAGTGAATAAAAAGTACGATGTCACATAAGTAGTAGATATCATGTTCCAGAAAAAATTCTCACGCCCAAGTACAGAAAAAGTCCAAGCGCTATCAGGAAGCGTTTTTTGTCTATGATTGGGAGAAGTCAAGCAAGAAAAAGATGTGGAGAGTGTTTGTGTACAACAGGAAGTGAGAGTGAAAAGGTTTGTGTTAACAAATAGCAGCTTTAACAAACAATAAATATAGTGGACATGGAATAGACTAAAAAACAAGAGAAAGCACAAAAATTTGAAAGTGTAACCATGCATCATTTTACTCTCAGGCAGGGTTAGGCTGGATCGAGGCAGGCGCGCACTGTAGAGAGGGATTGGATAGCCTAAAGAGATTGTCCTCAGATCCGATACGGATTGCGGGGCTTCCATACCTTGCATCCTGCTTTCTGATGAAGATAGCACCGTTGCGTACCCTGCAATGTTTGTATCCTTGTTCGCTCGCGAAGACTCTAGCGGCACGAAATAACCGGCGATTGGAAGCAGTTAGGCGTTCATTGACATATACAGTCGTGTCAGGTCCTTGCTCGACTATGTCCCTGCTCTTGATGCTACGGCGAGTCTTTGCTTGCTTTAGAAATTCATCACGTTTTACCCTATGAACGAAGGCAACGACTATGGGACGCTGCCAGCGATTATTGGTTTTTTCAGAGTTGATGGCATCCTGGCGCTTAGGACCAACTCGAGAAACGTGTACCAAGTCACTATTGTTAAGCTCGACGCCCAGTTTTACTGCGGTTGTTAGCACCAGATGGTAGGGGTTCTCTTCGGACAACTCCTCAAGCCCTGAGATTTCAACCTCGTTTCTAAGGTTTGCCTGGGCCTGGTTGTCTAGTTGATGCTGTAGTTCTGCGACCTTAGTTTTCAGCAAAGTATTTTCTTCCTCTAAGTTTTCCAGAGACTTAATCCTGCCGTCAAAACTCGAGATTTTATTGCATAAGTCATCTAGACGAGCCTTAAATAAGTCCCACATGTCAGTTGCACTCTTCCGCAACTGTTTAATTTCTGACGAAAGTGATTGAAGGACATCGACAGGTCCTGCGGAGTCCGTTTTTTTTGAGTCGACCGGTCGCGGTTGAGGGAGAGCCTTTTTCCTGACGATAATATTTTCTGTGGTGTTCCGAACTGGTGTTACTGAGTTGTCTCCTCCTTTTCTATTCTTGGCAGAACAGTCGGGACAGATCCAAGTATTTATTTCGCTTTCGGTCAGGCGCACAGCATTTGAACACGCTGCATGGAAGGTTTTCTTGCAGTCGTTTGATGTACAGGTGATTAATTCTTCGTTTCTTAACGCATCTTGCAGGCACCCGGAGCAACTCATCTTACCGCTACCAAGCAATCAAGCGATAAATAAACGACAGCAAGTTTAATATCGTGGTAGGGGGGCGCTTTGCTATGACGAGCGCGCGAGTCGGCGCGTCAGAGATAAGGCGCTAAGCAGACTACCTTCTCAAACAAAAACAAAAACAAGAACGTACTCTCTTCCCACTGTGATTGTACCTTTGACACTTGATCACTATTTGTAAAAACACTCAATAAATATGGACTAGGGTCTAAGCTACACACTAATATAACTTGAGTGCAGAATTACGCGATGTTAACAATTTTATTTCTTTATTTAAGCGGAGCCGACTTATAGTACGTGCTTATTGTATTAAGCCGCGCGGGTATGTTTTGCGGTTTTGCGGGTTTTAATGTTAATGTCCCTTCCGGGCTGTTTGGAACTAATATCGAAATACACTATACTTAATACGACCTAAGATCTAAAAGACCTTTTCTCATAAGGGATGAAACCCGAATGAATTTACTACCAAAAAGAGCGGTTCTCAATACATACTATTGTCAATAAGACCTAATTTCAAATGGACCGAGTCGCATTTGAACTTATTCCCATAAAGTCTAATTCCCATAATACACTAATTTCTAGTATCAAAGTACACGATTATCATAAAAACTGATTCCCAAAACGTCCTAGTCCCAAAACACACTAAAATCCGTAATTTATACTCTCTTGGAGAAACAAAATCATTCAGCACATCTTCGACGCAGTCAAATTTCAACACTATCTAAAACGTAATAAAAGTTAAGTTTCAGGTAGCAAAAAAAAATTTAATGAGTTTTGCCTCTCAATAGACGTTTTTGTTTAAAACTTGGAAGTTCAGGGTTACACACGAGTTCTATTAGGTATATTCTACTCAAAATAAAATAGAAAAACTTGTATGTATAATGTACAAATTTATTACGTCAAACAAATGTTTAAAAAACCACTTTGCTTCTTATTTTTTACATACTTTTATGTAAGAAATATAACATTAACTTTACTTTTTAACTACACACTTATTCATAATATAAACTTTCTCCTTCTTGCACTAAAAATAAACTAAAACGTTCTTGTTAAAACTTAAATTAAAGAAAGTATCCTTGTTTTAAGTGAAATTCAATTACAATTTATCTCAGTCTTTTTTTTAAGCTGATGATATTTTTTAAAAAAGATGTGGCAGTCACAAGTCCCAGGCTCAAGTCGGTCAATTGTTTCCGGTACTTGTTATCGAAAATGATATCACATCGGCGTCGATTTGCTTGACTAAACAACGAGTTGGATATGCGAGTGTCCTGGTACTTGGCTTCTTTCCTTAATTTATATAAAAAGCGTATTAAGGTTGGCTTATGAGGCATGCGTATATTTAGTCTTCGATGCCACCCCTCTACTGGATTATTGCTACGGTGTTTTTCTTCACTGCAACTTAGTGTGTGAGCTCCTAACTTCATCCACTGTTTCTCCATATACACTTTGAACAACATCATTTCTCTTGTGATGGTAGCCTCACTGAGTAATGTTACCCAAAAATCGTTAATTTCAGACTCTGGTAACAGTGGTAAAACAGCACACATTTGAACTATTTCACGGCCCTCCATAGTAGCATCAATTTTCAAACATTTTGCTTTCCTCCAAACCGCACGATTGAAGTGGTAATAGCATCCCCTGATATCACAGTTTGGGAAAATAGTCTCACATGCATTTAATTGTGCGAGCTCGAAATCGCACTTAAACTTTTCCATATTTATGCCCATTGTATCACGCAGTAACATAAAAAATCTGCGATATGTATTTTCGGTTTTGTTTGGCAATAATGCATAAAGTATGGGTACAACATTCGTGGTTGTGCTATTAGTGCCTACGTCTACATGGACGGTGTATAGTTGGAAAAAGGGCTTGGGTACCCTTTTAAACGTCCCATCACCGAAGTATTGTAGTTTTTTGTCTGCAGAATTTTTAATATAAGCTTTGGCATTATTCGTAGAAAAAATTAAAATTTTCTCCGATTCTCCGTCTTCTACTACCAGGAAATCATGTTTCAATATGTTTGGTATCTTAACATGTTCCAACCGAGTGAATTCTGTAGTTTTTTCATTCAAAAACTTATGCCTGGCCCTGTATAAGGAACTTTTAATTTCATCATACGAACTCATACTAAAACTAGAGTCGGCTTCATGCATTTCTGTTGCTTTCTTTTCGTAAATCTTCTTCACTGGCGTCATCTTTTCGCAAACCTCCTTTTTACAAGAGTAAACGGCAACATCTCGTAAATTTTGTTCATATTGTCGCTTGCAAACATGTGCACTCATCTTTAGAACGGTGTCCTTACTCTCGTTCAAAGTCGCAGATGCGAAGCAACCTGAGGTGCGATTCACACATTTCCAATTATTTGTACCACTCTTGTTCTTGTGACTGAAATTGTATTTATGTCCATCATAAATCAGAGCCGGGTATCCTTTTTGGTTTTCAATAAAAATTATTTCACTGCTTTTAGCATTAGCCATTGCGAAGCTCTAGAAAGAATTAAGGATGACATCGATTCCTTTTATCATTGTATTGACACTTCATTTTAAGTGGCCAGTATTGTGATCGTATCGGTATTGCTTAGTTAAGTTCTTAGAGGTTTTATGTTAATTTGTGTTCCCTATTACCATTTTGTATCTGCAATAGAATATCCGCATATTCTATGCCGCTCTGCTAAGTGTAGTTCATCAGATTTTTTTTATAATTGTAATCAGGTAAGTTTGCCTTTCTTAATCCATTAACGAACATTTTGTGCAAAAATCGGGTATGTCAGCCACCTGAGAGCACACGAGTGACGCTCTCGATAGTCGGATCCCAGTCGCTGTGGCCGTAATTGGTCGGGATATATTAATATACTAGCTTTCGCCCGCGACTCCGTCCGCGTAGAAGTCGTTTATCACTGCTCCCTCAGGAACTGTCCTTTTTTCCGGGATAAAAAGTAGCCTATGTGTTAATCCAGGGTATAAGCTATCATCGTTCCAAATTTCAACCAAATCCGTCCACCTGTTGCAGCGTGAAGGAGTAACAAACATACACACACACACACACACACACACACACACACACACACACACACACACACACACACACACACACACACACACACACACACAAACTTTCGCATTTATAATATTAGTAGGATATATATATTATATACTCAAACCTTGTGTGAACATTCATAAACCCAATTCACATTCAGAACAGGGGGTGTTAGTAGTTCAACTCGTGTATCTGTGTATCTGTCAGTGACCCGATTTGATTTTAGTTGCGATTTTTTTTAAATATAAATATCTTTAATTTTAATCTTAAGTTTTAGTAGTATTTACTATACAACTATAACAGTTGAGTTTATAAGGATCTCTTGATGATCAGCTATACCTACCAAAACCAGTAAATAAAATAATTTTAAAAAGCATTAAATTAGTTTATTGTTAAAAATTCAAAATACTCCGCCCCAAAACAACCTGTAAAAAGAAAACAATAATATAAACGTATTGGCGTCGTTGCGTCGCGGCGTGCGTCGATCGGGGACCTCTAAGTATTTAATTAAATCTAGCTAAGAACCACCACCATGAAAACTGCTTTCTTAATTATGAAAAAAGTGTATTAAAATCGGTCGGCTACGGTGTCAGACAAATACACACAGATACACACGTCAAACACTCCTCTTTTTGCGTGGCATCGGGGGTTAAAAACTAAAAACTGCCGAATCAAACATTTAATGTATTTTGGGATTAGGACGATTTGAAAATTAGTCATTATGAGAATCGTGTGTTTTGATATTTCCATGCGTATTTATTTTAGTGTATTTTGGGAATTAGACTTTTTGGGATTAAGTTCAAATGCGACTCGGTTTATTTGAAATTGGGTCTTATTGACAATAGTATAAATTGAGAACCGCTCTTTTTGGTACCAAATCCATCCGGGTTTCATCCCTTATGAGAAAAGGTCGTTTAGATCTTAGGTCGTATTAGGGTTTAGTGTATTTCGAGATTAGTTCCAAACAGCCCGGAAGGTTAATGTCGACTCCACAGCTCTCTTTCGTCTTACCGCGCTATAAAAACTCCGCACCCTGATTATGACATAACGTAATAACAATTGACCAACGGCTACACGAAGGTTAGTTTAAAGGTTATTAAACTATGTCATATCGCACATTCAGAACAATAGAGACCTAATTCAGTTATTTTTTATTTCGACTTAGGTCTCTATAATAATAAATTAGTGACTTTAATTTTGAAGGCTGAAATTTTGAATTGGGTCACTATCGTTCTGAATATGCGATATACGCTATCGAGATGATACTTTAGATTAAAAAAAACACAATAATTGTAACGAAAGCGCCATTGTACAGTCAGAGGCGTTCCCGGTCGAGCACCTCTAGGGTGATATTCGTTTGCACGTTCGACGCATAACGACCTGAAAGCTGTAGGAATAGCTAGCTGCAACGAACAAGCCAATTTTTTTTTAAGTGGACGACCTCAAATGTCCCTGACTGTACATCGGTATGTTTGGCGATATACAGTCGAGGATATCCTGGACTGTACATGACTTTGTACATACATTAATTAACTTTACAATCTCGTTATCAGGGTTAGGAGTTGTCATAGCACGGTAAGACGAAAGAAAGCTGTGGAGTCGACATTAACATTGACCAAGTCTTACTCATACTCATTTGTTTATTTAATTCCAAAATGCTTTTATATTCGCCCTGAGCCCTGAGTAAAGCTGCTAAGCTAAATAATGAAAGATTACAATTATAAGGGGCCGTTCAATTATTACTTAAGCAGATTTATTACAATTACTAGCGGCCCACCAGCGGCTTCGCCCCGCTACAAATTCCTGACTTTCCCGGTGGATTTTTCAATCATTATCTTTCATAAAAACCTTGTCCTGACATTGACAAACACAACAAAAAAGAAATCAGCCAAATTGGTTCAGCCGTTCTCTTGTTTTGCGCTTAGCAACACATTAAGCAATTCATTTTTAATATATAGATCTACCTAAAGAGGCGATCGAGCGAGAGGGAGCGAGAGGGAGCGGCGAGGACAAGGCGAAGGCATACCTTAACCTTTACTCATATACCTTTATACCTTTCCCGCGCCTGCAAGAGGCGCGCCTCAACCTTTTTGTGTATTTTACAACTTGACACTTTCTTACATTTTGTATGAAAGCGGTTTGGGGCGCGGCACCTGGCTGCGCCGCGCCTGCGCCTTATCTGCGCCGCGCCGTTTCTGTTTATTTCATGCTTTATTCATACTAAAATTAAATTTTGCAATGAATTAAACGAATTAATATGAGTAAGAGTTTAATGTCAATGTCGACTCCACAGCTCTCTTTCGTTTTATGGTGCTATGAAAACTCCGATCCCTGCTAATTACATAATAGTACATTATTGCCTAGGCAATTGCCGGCAATTGCCGTTCCTGCCGAGGCATATATAGTGCTTTTCTCAAAAATCGCATGAAAAAAATTGTGTTGGAGTAAAATCTTCATCACTCATTTTTTGAATTGCATGCAAGCAGAAACTTCACGTGAAATAACATCACTCTTTACCGCCTTTATGTTTATGACAAGGAGAAACGCAAGCTTTTTTAGAAAAAAAGATGCAGCTATTCCAGACACAGATAAAAAAGTTACGTTTCGAATAAAATATGGATGTATAAGACTTGTGCCCTCATTTTATTATGGCCGTTTTCACTTTTAAAAAGTTACAATCTAGATAACAATGAAATTTGTATGCAACATTGCGGGCTTGTGTAGCGAGCACGCAATGTATTTTTTTTTATTTGGGAACTGTCTGTAAACTATGTTCTTCGCGTCTCAGTATGGAGTTAGTAATGTCAACTTTTCCGGTCATTTTTGAGAAAAGGATATCTATCTGTTCAACAAGGGCTGACCTTCCTGTGCGCCATGGTCTTGTGCTGCTGCAGCCCGCGGCGCCCGATGAAGGTCTCCCCGCAGACGTCGCAGGCGCCGCGCGACGCGTTCTCCAGCGGGTGCTGCACGCGGATGTGCGTGTTGAACGTCGTCTTCTTCCTGACAGGTGGAGGGAGATGTCATTAGGGTTAGGGCTTTTGCTAGCTTGCCGTGGTTCTAGAATGCATGGAGTCTCTATTTCTTGATTCCTATATATACCACCTTTTTTTATGGCATACGAGCACACAGGCCACCTGATGGTAAGTGGAAACTGTGACCCATAGACATTCGCATTCGCAAGACTGCAAATACACTGCCAACCCTGAGGACTAAGATGGAATGCCTCTATGCTAGTCATTTCACCGGCTGTCTTATTCCCTAACCGGAACACAACAGTGCGAACACTGCTGCTTGGCGGTAGGTTAATGGATAAGATGGTGGTGCCAACCCGGACGGACCCTGCACAAGGTCCTCCCACTACTTGATTTCGACCTTAATCTCCTGTTCGGGATAAGGCACCACTAACAAAGCTAACCGCGTTAAGATAATTGTGAAGTGACTCTTAAGACTGCGCGAGCGCACGCCGGATGTACAGTGGCTCCCTGATTACTATTATTGAGTTTTCTAATAGGGTCAATCAACTTTTCTTTGTAGCTCGTTGCCATGGTGACGTCTCCTGGGTCACTCTTTAAAACTTTGATTTCAAAGGATATAAGTCCACCATAAAACTGTTATATTGGCATTTACACACCCATTCTTTTATGGCCTTTCTCCTGAGTGTGCTGGAAGTATATATTTTAATTTTTTTTCTAAGAAACTCTATCACTGTTGTCTCCTGGCTATACGGGACAGAATAACAACAACGAAAAGTTGATCCACCCAATAAACTAAAGTATTTTCTTGAAATCGGACGGTGCATTATTGTAATACAAATGAAAAATAAAACGTATAGGATATAACACATAGGGTAAAGTCACCAGTGGTCGGCCGGAGACCTGTAGTCGGCCTCTCCCTATACTTTGTATCAGTGGGAAGAGTACGAAAGACATATTTCCCACCCTTCGCGCTCATATAAGGTCGACAACTGGTCTCTGGCCGAGCACTGGTGACTTTACCCTACTTTACTTACTAACAATTGACCTTCGAGTTATCAACTTAACGGAAAAAAATGGCCACCTTTTGCCGTTAAGCTGACTACTCAAAGGGTAACTTTTATCAAAGTTTGTTACGTATCTCATAAATTATGTTTTTACTCGCGCTAAAAAAAAAAGCATCGTCCAATTCCATGGAAATTCTTTAGTTTATCAGAAAACACAATAATAGTAATAAGGGCGCCACTGGACGCTCGACGTGCGCTCGCGCAGTCTTAAATCGCGTAGCTGTCAAAACACTAGGATTATGCACTTCCGTTTTTTTTTTTTTTTAAATTATGGCAAAGGAAAGCGTACAGGCCTAGTGTTTCATATTATTTATAACGTATAGAATAAATAATAAATATCAGGGGACAATGTCACACCAATTGACCTAGTCCCAATTTAAGCTCTAGGCTTGTATTATGGGTAACTAGACAACGATATTTTGACGACGCGCTGGCCTAGTTGGTAGTGACTCTGCCTACGAAGCTAGCGGTCCTGGGTTCAAATCCCGGTAAGAACAGATATTTGTGTGATGAACGCGAATATGTGTGTCTGAGTCATGGATGTTTTCTATGTATTTAAGTATATATTTCTGTATATAAGTATTTATATAGTTGTCTAGTACCCATAGTACAAGCCTAGAGCTTAGTTTGGGACTAGGTCAATTGGTGTGATATTGTCCCATGATATTTATTTATTTTATTTATTCATATAAATACTTATATAGAGATATATATACTTAAATACATAGCAAACATCCATGACTCAGGAACAAATATTCGCGCTCATCACACAAATATCTGCCCTTACCGGGATTTGAACCCAGGACCGCTAGCTTCGTAGGCAGGGTCACTACCAACTAGGCTACCGCGTCGTCAAATAGAAAAATGGTAAAAGTCGAACCCGGCGTAAGGGGAGAGAAATGAAAATTTCTGGATCACACGTTTTTATACTTAGGTACTAACATACGAATTATGAAGCGTGGCAAGTGGCTCAACCATCCCGTGGTGTGACTGTGCTATTGAGTAGATTTTATGTGGTGCACAAGGATCCCTCAGCTGGTTAACGGTAAAAGTTACTCACTTGAAGGTTTGCCCGCAGTATTTGCATTCGAAGGTCTTGCCGGAGTGGAAGTCCGAGTGCATCATGGCCATGCCCCTGCAACAACCAAGTGCAACGTTTAAATTGAACAGCTTTATTTAAAATAAAATGAGGAACACAAAGGCATTAACAATTTTAATTATCATATTTTAAGTCCCCGTGTGGTTGCCGGGTTAGAATAGTGCCACTCCATGTCTTCCCGTGGATGTCGTAAGAGGCGACTAAGGGAATAAAGGCTTGTAGTACTATTAGGCGATGGGCTTGCAACCTGTCACTAATACGCTGGTAAACATCTTAGTAAGCCTATTTGTGCAGAATGTGGTTACAGAATTATCAACAAGTTTTTAAAGTTGTAGGTAATTCTGTAGCTCTGCCTACCCCACTCATTACAGGCGTGAAGGTATGTATGTATGTATGTATATTTTAAGTCGTTGATGTCTAAAGCTTACTATAGGATACGAGGACTATCTATCAGATAAAAATGCTTGGCCTAAACTAAACACCTAAATAACTTAATAATAACTTAGTCATAAAAAATATGAAAACATTGTTTATTGTCTGGGGGACACGGTTTCTGTGGGAGAATGTGTCGAGGCTTTTATGTGGGTTGTCTTGCACCGTCATAGGTGAGCGTAATTCCTAAAATTTCTATATTTTTTGATTTCTTATTACTACTACTTATTAGTTCTTGTGAGTTTTGAGGTTTTGACACATTTTCTCAACTGCGCATGAATGTATTTATTTTTTGTTTTATGTGAGATTCATTGTTTTATATAAGTAATGCTAGGTTAAGTTTATTATTATATAAGCAATATTTAAAAAACGACAGACTGTTGAGTTTCTTGCGGCGTTTCTTCTCAGCAGTGGTCTCTTGTGAAGCGCTGGTAGATTTTTGATGTGTAAAAGTGCCCGTGCGGCCTACTTACTGAATAAACATATTTTTATCTTTTTAAGTACCATCGGATGCGATCGCGGGGATCACCTTAAGAAAAAAAAATTGGTCAGTGCGGCTGTGTTATCCCTTCTGACCGCGACCTACGTTTAAACGGTTATCGTCCTCGCGAGGCGATACTACTTACAACCTTTCAATAGTCTATTTTTAATTAAATTAAAATTAGTGTAGTTAGTTGCTAGGTTATTTTTAAATATTAAAATGTTTTTTTTATTAATGTGCACCGCCGTGTAACCACACGGCCGGGTTAGAATAGTGCCACTCCATGTCTTCCCGTGGAAGTCGTAAGAGGCGACTAAGGGAATAAAGGCTTGTAGTACTGTTAGGCGATGGGCTTGCAACCTGTCACTAATACGCTAGTAAACATCTTAGCCTACTTGTGCAAAATGTGGTTACAGAATTATCAAGAAGTTTTAAGACTTGTTGGTAATTCCTTAGCTCTGCCTACCCTATTCTGGGAATGAAGGCGTGAGTTTGTGTGTTTGTGTGCAAAACAGATGAAATTAGCTTCTAGATTGTCAATTTTATAATGAAACTATCGGCCCGTTAGCAGCTTTGCCCCGCTGCAAATTTCTGACTTCCCCGGTTGATTTTTCAATTATTTTCTTCATAAAAACCTGGTCCTGACATTGACAAACACAACAAAATAGAAATCAGCCAAATCGGTTCAGCCGTTCTCGAGTTTTGCGGTTAGCAACACATTTAGCGATTCATTTTTACTATATAGACGCAATTCGCGGTGTAAAAACCAGATGAACGTAACTACAAAAAATTCAAAAATAGTTTTTTTGTTTAAAACGGTTCAGAATGAGCTCCTGCATGAAATGCCAAAACGACGTAATGGTATATATATATTTTTTCTCAAACAT